>JAVSPQ010000110.1:0-405000 GCA_031878705.1 Tapirus indicus | reverse complement strand
AATGGAATACAGTAGAAATGGAAAACTGTAGCAGTTTGGTTTTTTCCAGAGTAATGCATAGTTGTGGAAAGCACTTTAACACATATTCACATTTGACCTAATTGTCCAAGGATGGCCAAATCCACTTGTTTGCGGGTTTTACAATCACATACACAAAAATCCCTGTATGTAGATATTTACCTGTATTTGCATGTAATTATATGTATTTGTTGTTTTTCTATATAGTAACAGAATAGTAATTTATCTGCATCTTTTTCTTTAAGGAAAATGTGGATTTAGTCCCCATAAGGCTGCCAGTGTTCTCAAGATAAGGTTTAAGGATGAAGGCAATTCACATTAAAGCAAAGCAAGCAATTTATAATGGAATATGAGGTATCCTGTCAAAAGTCCCTTCACTGCCCTGCCTCTGGACTTGCTCTCTGGCCCTTCTCCCCAAAGCTCCAGCCTCCCATCTGCTGCCAGACTGTCCTCACATCTCCCTACCTGTTTTCCAAGGTGCTGCTGCTCAGCCAGAACCCCCAGTTCGCTCCTTTATTGTGCAGAGCACTTTAGCTTTCTGGTCCAAACTCCAGAATTTGCCTTTTTTCATTTCTTTCCTTTCCTTTTCAGTCCCTCTCCACTACTAATCTGTATCAGTGAAAGTAAGCCTATAGCAAACTCTTTTCTTTGAAGTGAACAGTGGCAACCCTCTAAAGAAGACAAAAGTTGCTAGAGTCTGTTGTTTTGAATAACGCATTTATTTAAATTTGCATTAGAAGTTGTACCACAGTCTTTCCCCTTAGTAGACTATGAAGTTCTTGAGGGCGGACAGTGTTTTATTCATTTGCATCCTTTGCAATGCTTGGCACCACGCCTGGCAGGAAGTGGGCGCTCAACAAGTGTTTAGTTGAATGGACATGACGGTCGACTATCCAACTTCTTGACTCCTCTCAGGGCTATTCAAATGAAACAATAGATGTATAAACCGATTGTCTTAGCCACCGTAGACTAAATGTCTTTTTAAATTTTACCATAATGTAAACAAGGTTCTAGGAAAGAGTTTAGTATATACTGAGTACATATAATTGCCATCATTTGTTCCATTTCTTCTGTCTTTTTATTGTGAGATTAATGTCTAGTATCTCTGCCCTCAGCATCAAAGCCTCTGGATCATATTCAATTGAAATAAGCCACTAAAATATGTAAAAATTAGTTGAATCCATTTTCAATGGGATAAAGTGGCAGGTAATCACAACAATGAAAATTTCATTGATACTATAATTTACAACATGTGAATTTTACTTTTTATTTTTTTATTGAACAATGTTAATTTTAAATATCATTAATTACATGTAAAATTCTTCATAACTGCCTTTTAGCTGTCAGTTATTTGTAAGTATTCATAAAACACGTTTATTAACTCTTCCTGAGAGAAATTTCAGAGAAAGAAAGCAGAAATATGGTTTGACGTTTTGTCAACATACATTTAAAAGATCGATCTACAAGAGTATATCTTTAAAGCCTTTTTGGTAGTTTTTCTATATATTTAACTAAAGGATGAAACAACAAAAATATGCGGGAAAGGCACATATGCCACATTTTCTTCTCTCTTGGTCTTAGCAGTGTTGATTAAAGCTGTTTGGGATATTCTGCATAAGCCATAAGAATTCTTTGATAAATAGAGATATTTTTTCTAAGACTAATTCGAACTTATTCATTATTTCTTAGTCACTGGAACGTGGTTTTTATTGCCGCAAATTTCCTTAAAATAACTAATTACTTCCTTGAACTTATAAAGTCCAATTGAGTTTGACAAGTTATGGCATCCAAACATTTCAATTTCAGTCTAAAAGTTCAGACCCAGATGTTTCTAGATGGGCTCCTCTTTCGAGTGGTTGAGTAGCTTCAGGTGACCCCTCCAGCTTGACACGTGTGAGAAAAGCTGGCTAATATTAACCATGCATGTAGAAGACTATCTTTAAAACATCAATATTATTGTACAGTAAAAACCATAACTGTACACAAATTTAGATTAGTTACCAACCTAGGGGCATCCACAATTTACAGATTGCTATATTTGAGAAATCAGATTGGTTTTCACAAACTGGCTCTAATATCACAGAATTAAAGGAAAACAATTTGGATTATCCTAGAGGTTATCTAATACAGGCACAGTGACAGGAGTTCAAAGCTTATGAAAGAAAGGAAAGAAGATGAGCAGGTGTGTTACAGCGCTGCGAGACTCTGATGCTAACCTTTTGTCCCCTCAGTCATATTTGTCACAGGTAATTATAACTATTGAGCAAACAGTTATCGAGTACCTACTATGAGTGTGACAGGTCACTCTTTCCTCTAAGAAGGAAGCTCTGGTCTCACAGGCAGTGTCACTCGTCTGCGGGGGAAATGTCCACCAGAAACTGCTTGAGCTGACGCTGTGACATCTCTCATCAAACTCTCCCTTTCAGTCCTTTACAGTGATCTCCAGCAGCTTCTGTTGCAGTTGTTAAGCTGTTGTTCTGTCCTAGCTGTGAGTAGAGAGCCTCTGACAGCTGGCTGAATCCAGGCTCATTTTCAGAGCAATTAGAATACGTGGAGGAGGCAGCCATTCGTGGGGTAAAGTTCGAGACTAGAAAGACCTATTACTAAGGTTACAGGTACCATGCTAAGTTTCAAAGCACCTACTTGCATTTCCACAGGAAAACAGGTGGAATTTTCATCGGTGAAGCATCAGTATTATCTTGTGGTGACTCTTGCTTTCAGTTACTGTTATTATGCCCTTTAATGATCATAAATGTATTTTTAAGTATGTTTATGATTAATTATAAATGGCTTTCAGTTAAGTACTTCGCTATTAATTTGGTGTGTATCACTAATATTTGCATCATTTTAATTTTGGGCCCATAATTTTCTAATAAGCCATTGCCAAATGACATGTACTCCTGAAAACACCCCAAATTTGCTGTATGGTAACATTTAATTCATTATATGCTCCAAGTGAATGTACGAGATTTCAATAACTTTCATCATACTTACTAAGTTAAGTACAATAACTTACTGTATTATTTTATAATTTATAGATTATCGTTTAAGGATATATAAACTGTATATATGTCTTTATTCCTCTTATAAAGTAAGGTAACCCCCCGAGCCTCCTTCCCATCGGCTGGATGAGACATTCCAGGACTTGCAAAAGGGTCCCTTTTAAACCATATCAGGTGTTCAAGAGGACAAGTAAGGGTGTGTCTGAAACCCACAAGTCTGTGCTCTCAGAGTGACCTGCAACAGCGGCTCACTCAGGGCCTGGTTTTCCACTGTTAAAACAGAGTACAAGGAGTTCTTCCTCTGAAATTGCAGAAAGCCAGTATGCTTCAGGAAACTAATTTGTGTGGTAACTCAGGAGATTGACAGGTGGACCTTACAGGTAGGCTTAACTGGAAACAGGGCAGTGGTGACAATAACCTGGACTTTGTCTTCAGGCTCAGGGACAGGGTCTGAATCTCCCCCTTCCATTTGGTGAGGTGAAGGGGGAACACAGCCCGATTAGGGCACTGACCAAGGGGCAGGCACTGGCCTGGGCTCCATGAAGGGCATGAGGCGCTGAGGCTGTAGGAGCAGGAAAAGTCAAAATCATGCGGGACAGCCAAATTCCAAAGGGCCAAAATTATAAGGAGCACCAAAGCTGGGGATCTAGTATCAAGGCCAAGTTCAGAAAAAAGGCAGAACGTAAGCAAAGCAGAATCCAGTGTGGTAGAGGGTTGAGTGAAGGGAGAAAGGAGCGGTGTTCCTGAAAACTTTCTAGAATATCAACTGACGTATATTTTTCATTTAACCTTTTGCTCTGAGGACTGAAAAGGCATTGGTGGCAAATGGGCTTGTGGGTGACACAGCTTGACTGGCCTGAGGGAAAGCAGACAAGTAACAGGGAGGTCAGTGTTATCTCTGCCCAGGCCAATTGTAAACTTCTTTGGTTCCGCTCCTAACCAAGCTCAGGGGACTTCCCACCTCCCTCCACCCCGAACTAAGAGTGGAGGCCCGGTGCTTTGCTCTTGGAGGTGTGGATATTCCGGGTCATTGAAAGAGTGGAGGGGGTCCACGTGGGTAACGACACAGGGTCATTATACTGCATACTGTTGTGGACAGAGAGCATGCCTGCTCTGGTCCCTGTTTCTGGGCGAGGGGCTTCTCCAGGGAAGTCAGGGGTTCTGAGACTTCCGACTATTGGGACCTCCAACCGTGCCCCTCTTGGAGTCCTCTCTGAGACCTGCTCTCCCTGCTTTTCTGGAGAGGGGCCCGAAGCCTTCTAGGCTGCTTCTCTAGGCTCGACTCCCAGGCTCCCGGAGGCCCTCTGGGAAGCCCCTCTCCTTGGGAAATCCCTCCTCTCCTACTTCTTGTTTCCCTCAGAGGCATTGTCTCCCTTCATGTTGCCTTCTCCTGTGGCATTTTCACAATAAACCTTGATAATTTAGAAATTAATTTGTTAATTAAAAACTGAAAATTTAGCTCTCCTTGAGAGCAGGGAGAGCTTAACTCCAAATCCTCGTGGAAGTGAGCTATTCGGTTCCTTGGCTAACACGCCAACCGGGGCGGCTGGTCACAGAGGCTGCCTAACGTCGACTGGCCAGGTCATTTTGTCCACTCGGATGTCTTGTGCCTCCTCCATAGTGGATGCTTTCTGGTGGGTGTGAACACACGATGCAGAGATATTCACACCACATGCCCCTTCCCATAGGTTCGACCACACGATCTCCCCCCAGACCTCCTCCTCCCTGATCTTCCAAGCCCTGCCCTGCCAGCCCAATCACGTCACTATCCATGGGTTTAATGTACACTCTTACCTTGGGACACCTCTTTTACATGAGGTGAATGACCAGGGGGATCAGCTGAAACTCTCCAGTGAATTTCCCCTGACTACTGTCTTTCAGGGCCACCTCTGGGTTGGACTTACACCAAATTTTAACTATTCTGTTCTGCAAAAGATACTACTAAGGGAATAAAAAGGCAAGCCACAAACTGCAGAAAATACTTGCAGTGACAGATCTAGAGAAAAACCTCTTTCACGTGTGAAATGTCAGACCCTCCGGCACTAAACCCGTCTGTTATCTGGCTGGGGGCCAGGAAGGCCTCCCCTTCACGCAGGCCTGACTTTTTCAGCTCCTGCTTCCATAGGGAACACGTGTTTGTTGGAGGGGCTCTGGTGCTCAGGGCTCTTCTCCCGCCCTGGGGAGGGGGTCTGTGGCTTAGAGGAAGCTCTGACTTGGTCGTTTTTTCTCAAGAACACGTGGTCCTGGTGACCTTTTGTCCTCAGGTCGGCCCTGGTCATCAGCAGGAACACTCCTGCTCCACGTGCGTCAGGGAGCCTCGCAGAACAACAGGACCACAGGAAGAGCCCCTCAACGTCTGTGTGGAACGCTACATACTCGTGGCCAGTTCAGGGCAGCATGTGGCAAGGGGTGGGGGAAGGACAAAATACGGAGGAGTCCAGGGTGTCAGCAGAGCGTCCCTGACGTGCTGACGAGGCCCCCAGACTGAGTGACCCCAAGGAGAAGATCATGTAATTCGTTTTACACTGGCACAAGATGTTCAAAGTGTGTTTTGGAATACATGAAATATATAGGTTATATATTATGAAGGTTATAATGAGCAGCTTATTCAAGGAACGGAGGAGAGAGCAAAAGGATAGTGCATTATAGACTGAGAAGGAAACTTCAGAATTCCAGACTTGGAAGTGAAGCAATCCTGCAATTATTCTAGGTTGCTAAAGAGAAACGGAGCTGGCGGTTGCTTGAGTTAAGGGAGCCAAACTAGGAGATTAGGGTATTGACTGGTCGGTCACATCATTTGTTCATTCATTCATTCAACAAAATTTTTGAGGAGCACTATGCACCACACACTGAGTCTTGGAGCTACGGCAGCGAACAAACATTTTCTGGTAAATCCAGGGATGATAGCGGGGGGACCTAATAAACGAGAAAGAAAGGCACTATAGGATCGTGATTTTGGAGTTGAGACTGCCTGGGCTTTGAATCCCAGATCCACTTAATAACAATGTGACTTACACGTTACTTAACCCATTTGTGCTTCAGTTTCCTCATTTGTCAAATAAAAATACTAACAGTGCCTACTTCATAGGGTTGTTATGATTCATGTGGTAATTACAGATTTAAAGCAGTGCCTGAAACATGGTGAGCACTCAATAATTGTTAGCTACTAAAAATATAAACAGGTACAAACTTTTAGTTATAAGACAAGTAAGTCCTGGGGATGTAATGTACAGCATGGTGGCTATAGATTACTATGCTGCATTGTATATTTGAAAGCTGCTAAGAGAGTAGATCATAAAAGTTCTCATCACAAGAAAAAAAATTTATAACTATGTGTGGTGATGGATGTTAACTAAAGTTATTGTGATCATCATTTTGCAAATCTACATATATCAAATCATTATGTTGTACACTTTAAACTAATATAATGTTGTATGTCAATTATATCTCAATTTTAAAATGTAAACAAATATATGTTAATGTCAGGTAGTGAAAAGTGCTATAAAGAAAAACAATCCAGACAAGGAGATAGAGCATGCTGGTAGGGCTATTTTAGATCAGGTATCGAGGGATGGTCTCTCTGAGGAGGTGACATATGAACAGGGACCTGAGAGGCGAGAGAGAACAAGCCCTGTGGCCTTCTGTGAGAGGACCATCTCAGGTGGCAGAAACAAAGGCCCTGGGTGGGGAAGAGCTTCAAGGCCTAGGAAAGGTGGTGAGGAAAATATGCTGAGGGCGACTGGGAGTCAATTCCTACCCTGATGTGCTCCGAAGACAGGCCACCTGTGGGGCTCTGATCACCTCTGGTAGGTGTCCGGAGGGATATGTGAGGGGTCACCGTGGCAAACTGAATGCTTTAGAAACGAGATTAATGACATGTTATATGTAAAATGTTACTATTCAAGTTAGAAAGCACAGCTCCACAGCCCCTCATCTTTTTTTAAAAAAGAAAGACAATGCCTATAACGGTGTATATATTAACATCCCATTATGGCCTGGAGTAGATGAATAAATATTGACACTAAGGGGCATATATAAAGACCATAGATAGCTTCATGTGAGTCTAGTTGAGATTTTGCCTCCAAATGAGGCAGGGCGGGTTTTGCTGCCGAAGTGTTACAAAAACCTTCGTGCTTTCGGTGCTCTTTGAATTTTGGATTTCCACATAAAGGATTGTGACCCTAGAATAATTTCCTCCCAAGGGCCGTTTGTAGGGTCAGCGCTCTGGGGAGCAACATGCAGAAGACAAAATAAAAACTCGAAGGGAAAAATCTGTATAATTCTGCCTTAGCAGCTGTTTTAGAAACAGCCCATATTTGCTAAGTATAACCCCTGTTACGAGTTCTCCTCTCGCAGGTGCGGACGACAGCACACCTGCAGCATTGTCGCGGAGGAGAACAACGGGGTCGCCCAGGGTGGCCAGGTGGAGGGGACGGCATAGCCCTGAGCGCCCCTGGCGACCAGAAGGACCTCGGACAGGAAGAAAACGCGCCACGGCTTGGAGCAGGAGTGGCGGTGAGCCTCGGTGTCTCCACGACCGGAGTCGGTCCCTTCAGCGCTCATGGAAACGCTGGTTCGCCCTCGGTGACATCCGACAGCAAAGGGGCGCAGACGAACGCGACAGCGACAGCCCGGCCGGTGCGCCTCGCCAGCCCGGCCTCCGTGGGGGCTCGGCCGCCAGGGGGCGCTGCGCCCGGCTCCGGCGGCGGCGGCGCTCTCTCCCCGCCGCGCCGGCCTCACATCCGGGTCTGGGGCCGCTGTCAGCCGGCGGCCGGCGGGCGCGTCAATGGCGGCGGCGGGAGGCGGGGCGGCGGCCGTGTTCGGCCCCGAGCCCCCGAGACTTTAGCCCCGAGGCCCCCAACTTCCCGGGCGGCGCTGTGCCCCGGCGCAGACGGAGGCGAAGGGCGGGAGCCGGGAGGCTCGAACCCGCGGCGGCGGGAGCCCGCCCTCCGCGCTGCGCCCCCCGCCCCCGGCCGCGAGCGGACTGCGGGCCTCCGGGCCTCCGGGCCTGCGCGGCGCGGCCTGGCCATGGAGGGCCTGACGCTGAGCGACGCGGAGCAGAAGTACTACGCGGACCTCTTCTCCTACTGCGACATCGACAGCACCAAGAAGGTGGCGGCCAACGGGCGCGTGCTGGAGCTGTTCCGGGCCGCGCAGCTGCCGCACGACGTGGTGCTCCAGGTGCGGCCCGGGCGGGGGGGGGGGGCCGCCGGTCCAGGTGCGGCCGGGGGGGGGGGGGCGCCGGTCCAGGTGCGGCCGGGGGGGGGCGATCCAGGTGCTGCCGAGGGGCGCGGGGACAGGTCCAGGAGGGCCGGCGGGAGGCAGGTCCCCGGGCTCCGCGCGGGGAACGTGGGTGCCGGGTGGCCAGGTCGTGCCGCGGTCGAGGCGGAGGGTTGGTCTTGGAAGACAAAAGTCTTGAGTGAAGATGGGGGGTCCTGTCTCTCTCAACTGCCTTCCTAGTCTCTTCTTCAGCACGGGAAGAGCAACTTCAGATGGAGGATCTGGGGTTGTTACCGTGCCTTTGGGTTCTAGATCCTAGTCCTACATACATAGCTCTTCGGATCCTGCAGGGTAGTGAGGTTATCAGTATAGGGGAATGTTTTTTTAAGGCTTGAATTAACCGCGCAGAGGCCATAAAGTGGGTTTTATAGATTTAGGAATCCTAGAAGCGATTTTTTTAAGGAAGCTAAATTTTAGAGAGATTAAAAAATTTGAACTTCTAACTAGTACGCAAGTAGATATGAAAAGAACTTGTAATTAACTATGGCACGTGTGGCTGATGTAAACGGGACAGTTTTTCCATTGGCATTCGATAACATTGGGTGGAACCTGTGGATTCGGGTTGGGAGATAAGTAATGGATAGCTGGAAGTCAAACGTGCACCTTTGCCTCAATCTGTAGCACTAGAAGAGCAAGCAGAGTAAGTTTTAAGCTTTGTGTCACATGGGCTTTTAAAATAGAAGGCTTCCTAGAAGTTCTTCTCTAATGTGTGTGGTGAGCATTAATGTTACTCTGTTTAATGTTAATGAGCTGCTAGTAAGAGTCTAAACAGCATATCAGGAACAGGTTTGAAGCTTTTATCTTTGTTATAATCCAAGCCAGTTATCCAAATCTCCAAAACTTAAAACCATACGCTTAGGTATGATGTAGTGGACTGCAGAGAACACTGAATCAGGAATTTTGACCCCACTCTGTTGTTAATTAGTGTGACTTTGGGCCAGGCACTTTCACTCTTCGAGCATAAGTGTGCTTGTCCTTAGAATGAGAGTCAAGTTCCTTCTAACGAAAATTGTGGGAAGTATAAAAATGCCCACCCAGGCCTCTGTCTTAGAAGTTACCTGTGCGTTGACTATGACTAAGTCGAATGAGTTCCATCTTTTTGCATAATCTCATATGTTTTGGATTGCTTGTTTAAAATATTGGGAGGAAGAGTTGGGTGTCTTACAGACCAACAGCTAGGAGTCTCAAATTCATGCTGCTGAAAAGGGACAGAGTAAATATTTTAGGCTTTGCTGGCCACATACAGTCTCTGTTGAATGTTTTGTTTTTACAACGCTTTAAAAATGTGAAAACCATTTTTAGCTCAGGGGCATACAGAACAGGGCCTGTGGTTTGCTGACCCCTGCTAAAGAATGGTGGTGGCAGTGTGGGGGTGCTACTCTCTCCTCATACGGCTTTGGAGTTTAGACTCACAGAAAGAGGTCTGGTCAGAACATGCTTATTAATGATACTGCTCTTTCTGTAGAAATAACAAAACATACCTTCAAGTCATTTAGGAACTAAAATTAAGCAGAAACCTCCTTGTTCTATTTTGGTTTATGTCTTTGGGGTGGGGGTGGGGCTGAAATAAACTGACTTTCATATTTTTAATGGTGCACAAAGACTTTAAGTGTATTGTTTAGGAACAGACAAATTAGCCTTAATTAACCTTTGCTTGAAATTTGTTTAATCCAACCCAAGTTATTTTCATGTTTCACTCGACTTTATTGACATTCAAAAATTAATTTCTATTGCTTTTTTGTATAAAGAGCTTAAATAGCATAAATATTCAGGATTCAGTTACAAGTTGGAAGCTGTAGGAACTCCCTGAAGCAGAACTCTTACAGTAGTATATACTAAATAGCGTTCTGGGTATCTTGAAGGCAGTTTACTTAAAGATTGGCCTAAGACATAAAATGTGAGACAAAAGAGGAATATGGACTTAATTCCCTCAAGGGAGTTTGGGATTGTCTGAAAACACAGCCCTTTTGCCTTCTCAGTGGGAAACATTTGGGGCAACTCATACATGATATTGACTTAGCACCGGGCTAGGCATGGCAGGTCTTCAGGAGTAAGAAGCTATCAATGACCTTGTAATCTGCAGGAATGCACGTGTGTAACATAACACAGAATGTGAATGCCATAGGAGAGGCACAAAGGAGGTATGATCAGAAAAGTCTTCTTGACTTAATTCAGATGGACTTTCAGTTAGTGTGGAGGGAGGGCAGTGGAATGAAGATGACTTCTAGGCAGAGAAAAAATGTGACCACAGGTGGAAAGGGTAGAAGCTTTTACAAGGTCAGGTTTTGCTGAAGCTGGAGTATGTTTTGGGGATAATGGAACATAGGGTTAGAAAGAGACCATATTAGGAAAGAATCTAAAGAACAGGCAGAAGATTTCATATTTCAGTAGGCAGTAGAGACTCACTGATAGTTGCTTTTGTTTGTTTGTTTGTTTGGGTGAAGAAGAGTGGCCCTAAGCTAACATCTGTGCCAGTCTTCCTCTATTTTGTGTGTGGGGACACCACCACAGCATGACTTGATGAGTGGTGTAGATCGGCACCAGGATCCGAACCTGCTTACCCGGGCCACTGAAGTGGAGTGTGCAAACGTAACCACTGTGCCCCGGGGCCAGCCCCTCGTTGATGGTTTTGGAGTGAGACAGAGGAGAGGCTGGGAAAGGAGAACCATGCAGTGGTCTGGAGTGGGTGCTGGGTAATGGGCATCTGGCCTAGGGCGACAGCATACGACTGGAAAAGGAGGTTCTCGATGAACAAGTCTGTGTTATTGAAGGGCTGTGTAGCCACTATGTGAGGTGCTTTGTGGGATAATGCTTAATTGAGGCCAGATTACCAAGGCTGGGTGGAGAGCTTTGAACTAATTGTGAAGGGAACAGGGAGTTGTAGACTTAAGAGGAATGACTCATAAAAGCAGTGCTTTAGGAGGCCTTTAGGAGATCAGTGCAACAGAAATTAGGGGGAAGAAACTGGAGACGAGTTTGGGGATTGATCTTCAGTGCATGTGTGATGTGGTGAGAAACTGGGCCTAGCCACTCAAGTGTGGGAGTGGGGGAGACAACGAGGAGGACGGTTTTGCCCCTCAGGGGGCACTTGGCACTGTCTGGAGACATTGGTTGTCATAACTCCAGGGGAGGGAGCAGTTCTACTGGCATCTAGTAGATAGAGGCCAGCGATGCTTCTAAACAGCCCACGATGCACAGAACAGCCCCCACAACAAAGGATTATCTGGGCCAAAATGTCGGTAGTGCTGAGATTGAGAAATCATGACCTGGACTCTGGTGGTGACAGTAGGACAGAAAATGAGGCTAGAGATAGAGTGGAGATTCCGAAGGTAGACTGATGGGCCTATGTTACCTGGTGGTATTTAGATGAGAGAGGAATAGGGCAAGGATCACTCTCTGTTGGACGCCAGTCACAGTTAGAAAAGGGACAGGGAAACGGCCCAGTGTTTCAAGATGATGAGATGAGTTTGAGCTCAGGCATTTCGAGATGGTAATGCACATCTCCAGGAGATGGCAGGAAGCTCATGGAGATTGTCCACCCTGAGTGCTGGTTCTTACCGTGAAGTTCAGGTGTTTGGGGTCTCTTCCTCTGCCCTTCTGACCTAAGTATCTTGGGGGTAGGGGACAGACAGCGTCTCCCACTATGGGCGTGCATGTACACGTCAGGGCTTTGGATATCATAGTTTTCAGCATTTCCTAATGAAGGTCATGAGAAGGCTGAGTCATCTGGGGGGCTGAGTCTAGAGAACAAAGAACAGAGGGCCCAGCACTGAAGGAGGAAGGAGCTGGCGTTTATTGAGTGCTTATGACGTTCCTTTTACCAGGCAGATCATTTTCATGCAAGAACTCATTTGATCCTTGAAACGATCCTGTGAAGTGGGTATTATTCTTGTTTATTAACTAGGAACTTGATAGGCAAAGAAATTAAATAACTTGTTAGTGAATAGAGTATTTCTCCTTCACGCTTATTCCTAACCACCTCTCAGCTCTTTCTTACTTTCATTGTTCACATGATTGGTTTGCACATAGTTGTTATGAAGAGTAAAGATTTTAAATTATTTGATTTTGAGTTATATGTGGATTTCCTTCTTTGCATAGTAAATAGTTTTGTGTATGATGGTGTCTTGAAACACAGCCAACACAGAGAAATAGGAAGATTCTTGTAGTTGGTATCCTGGGCACACAGAGACACAATTTTACTGTACCGCAACTGTCCAACATCTTAAGATATGTGCATTACACTTGTTTTGGAATAGCAGAGTAAAGTAAAACCTGGTGTGAGTTTAAGGGTTTGTTTTTGGAGACAGTGTGTCAGTAGACAAAGTGAATGAGCTAAAGCTTTATAGAATTATGTTCCACAGCAGAAAGGAACAGGACTAGGGGGGAGAAAAATCTGGCTCATGGGATTTAGTTGTGAGGAATTTTGCTGTCTGCTGAGAAGGAAAATACTCAGTGGCTTAAAAATCACCTTTTCCACAAGTAATTTATTTTACTTTTTAAAGATCAGGGAAGGCATGCTATTTATCCTACTAATCAGTGTGTTTTCTTAGCTTTTACTTAAAATCTCTATTTTGGGAAATGTTTTAAAACTTCATACAGACTTTGAATGCATAATAGCTTAATGAAAGGTTCATGTACTAACTGTTCTTTTTATTGAAGGTTATAAGCAGTGTACCCTATTAATGAAGCTGAAAAAATCTTTTGGATCATTTGTGTTGAGCAATTCTTGGGAGAATGTTTGAATAACACATTAATTTAACAGGGGAAAAGTGACGACAGTGAAATATAGACCATTTTGTCTTTCTCTTGAAATTTGTTTAGTTCAATTATAAGATCTACTCATTAGAGATAGGATTAAAATAGGGAAACAGAGCCTCATTTATGCATTGAAAGTTATAGACTTAATACAAATAAATGTCGGGTTTGCTCTTCTAGAGTAGTGACTTTTAAAAATTTGATATAATTATAACAAACTACAAAAATAATCTTGCCTTAATCAGACACTTTCATATACACAGTTGAAAAACATACTTTGTGAAAGGTCACACTTAATGGCCTTATGTAGTGTCATTTACTTTTAAAATTTCTCTGCCCTATATCGTATTATGCTGCTTTTAGTCTTTTCTTTTTCTTTTTTTAACCAGTAGCACACAGTGAGAGTCCTAGTATTTTGAGAATTTATGCTAGCGTTTTGATGGAGCTATAAAAGAACTTGAGAGGGTGGTGTAGGAGCACTAACCGTGGGAGGCTAGCCCCAGTCCTGTCTTTAGCAAGCTTTGTGACCTTGAACAAATCACTTAATGCCTGGGTTTTAGTTCTCACCACATGAGGTGATTGGATTGGAGTTTTCAAACAACAGTTTTGTAGTGTAGGGATGGCACTCTATCTAGCTACACCCTTAAGAAAGCACACAGACTGGAAATGAGCTGCTCCACTATTTTGACACTGGAATTGATTTCTTTTACATTCTTTGGGAAATTTGAAGAGGAGACTCTCAGCCTAGAGTGCTGAAGTGACTGTATACAAGAAGGAACTGACCTAATGGTTGTAAGATCTGTCTTAAAGGTATCTGGCCAGTGACAATTTGAAATGGCAGATAAGACTTGGCATTTCCAGTGTTTTCCCTCATCTGCGGTTCATTTTCTATAGCCTTTCCTGTGATAGGTGCATCTTCATGTGTCTTCCCTCCTTTACTTCTGTGTAAGGAATTTATGTCTGATGGGTTCCGTAAACATAAACGTCAGGAGATAATAAGGACTTGGGCTCAGAAATCTTTTTTTAAGTTCATACCATATACCAGATTGCGTTGAGATTTGATAATTGATAGGACTTAGGCTTTTAAAAAAATGCAACATCTCTTCTCTGTTTTGTTTCAAGAATTGACTCTATGTTGAATTTGAGTCTATCTTGTTAAGTGATGAAGCCAGAATTTATTAGATCATGTATCTCCTTCTAACCTGTTTTGGGTTGTGGATTCCTTTGAGATTCTGGTGCATGTACTGGACATCTGCTTAGAAAACATAGTTACACAAAATTTTTGCGTATAATTTGAGGTTGCCAATCTTCCCCCAGTCTGGTCAAGCTCGTCCCATGAACCCCTACATGAAGAAAGTTTTAAGGAAGAGCAGGCAGACCTGTGAAATGCTGAGCATATGTCTTTCTTAAATCAGTTTTGTATATTTTCAATAATTGCTTCTTCTTGGCTACTTGGGGTGTATGTGCAGTGGTGAAAAATGAGGACTCTTGCCTGCCTTCATGGATTATCACTTGTGCTAATGTTAAAAAGGAAAAAAACTGTGTACAGTTAATAGAGACTCATGGGAGACTCTGGGGACCTACTTAGGTGTAAGGGAAGGCCTCTCTGAGGAGACATGGGTAGGGGTAAGGGAGAGAGACTGAGACGGTCCCCATAGAGGGAACAGCATGTGAAGGGCCTGAAGCTGTGAAGTGCTTAATGCGTCTGAGGAAGTGAAAAGCTGGAACTTTAAGGATGAGAGGTGAGAATGGCAGGGACCACATACTGCAGGGCCTTGTACACAGGGATGAGGAGTTTGGATTTTAAAATACTAAAAGTGTTCAGGGGAGTAGCATCATCTGAATTATATTTTTTGGAGTGTCAACTTAAAAAGCAAATTTGCCTGTTATTTTATCTCAAAATGAGTGTATTTGGGAATAGCCCAAAGAATTGCAACTCGGGAGGTGCATGTTATGGTGAACCATTGGCAAATCCAGCAAACAAAGGAGGGAGCTGCTTTTATAGAGAAAAAGGGGGAGTAGGGAGGGGCTTTTCTAGAGGAAAGACCGTTGGGGGAGAGTGAGGCTTCAGGGCTGAGCTGCCACGTTTCTCATTGGCTGGGCTGCTGCCGGGTGGGGAGAGAAATCTTCCTTCATAGTAAAGTGGTTTTCCTTCCTGGAGAAGATGCAAGGTCTGTCTCTTCCTGTTTGGTGTCATTGATGATATGTGGTGGGGGACAGAGCGCCCCCTGCAGGCCTTCCCCACTCAGGTTAGTTGAGGTTTCTTTTGTTAATTTCCACAAAAGATAACCCTACTGTGTAGAGAAGAGAATACTGGGGCAGGCAGAAAGACTGGCCAGTGGATATGCAGTAGTTCAGGTGGGAGATGACGGTGACTTAGATGAGTGAGGTGGCAGTAGAATGGAGAGGAGTGGGCAGATTCAAGATATTTTTAGGTGGTAGAAATAGGAGGACATGATAATGGGTTGGATATGGAACAGAAGGGAGGGGGAAGAACTCAGGGATCTTGCTGGAAGTCACCATTATTGGATGGCTGGGAGAGGAACTGATTTTTTGAGGGTTTTTTGTTTTGTTTCGGTAGAGAGTAATGGTGCATTCAGGAGTTAGCTTTAGTCAGTCTTAAGTTCTCAGAAGCCTGTGAGATTGTCAAGTAGGCTTCTACCAGAGAGATCAACAAATCTTGAGGAACCCAGAGATGTTTGGCTTGGAGATGTCAGTTTGAAGATTATCAGTGTATTAGTGATGTTTAAAGCCATGAAAATAGGTGAAATCACTGAAGAAGAGACTATAAAGAAGAAAGAAGGACTGGCTAAAATAAAGCCCTGAGGAATGCTGTGCATTTCCAAGTTGGGTGAAGTGGAAGTCCTCTAGGACAGAGGCTAAGAAGGACAGCCAGAATGGTTTAGGGTAACTGGGAATGTATATTGGATCATGTCAGGGATGCCAAGTAATGCAAGTATTTCAAGAAAAGAATAATTAACTGTTTTGAGTTTGGCTGAGAGGTTGAGAAGATGTGGGCAGAAATATGGCTATTGGATTTGGCAACCTAGAGGTCATCAGTAACTTTGAGGAGCCAGTTTCATGGACTGGTAGACATGGAAGCCAGATTTGAGTGTCTTGAGGGATACATGATGGCCCAGGAACTAGAAATAGGTTGTATAGATAGCTGTTTAAAGAAGATTGCTTATGAAAGGAAACAGATATGGAATAGAAGCTGGAGGTGGATGAGGATATAAAGGAAGTCTTGTGTGTGTTTGTTTTTTGAATGTAAGAAATACTGCAGAATGATTTTAGTTGTTAGGAGTAATAAGGAAAGGAAGGAAGATAGGAGAGAAGTCCTTGAAAGCAGGAACGGTCAGGATCCTGACTGCACAGAGTTCTTTGACAGGAAACAGAGCACTTCTTCAATTTTAAAGGAGGGAAGAAGGAAGAATATACGTATAGAGGCAAGTAGGTATGTAGATTTGGTGGAGGGAAATTAGGATGTTCTAGTCTAATGGCTTCTACTTTTTCTACAACCTGAGGTGAGATTAACAGTTTAGTAGTGAGGAACAATCTCAATATGGAAGTAAGAAAAAAAATCTATTCACAGTAGCATTAAAAAAATGAAATGCTTAGGAATAAAGTTAACAAAAGAAACACCAAGATGTTTATACTACAAAACATTACTGAGAGAAATTAAAGAAGATTTAAATAAATGGAGAAGACAGTCTGCGTTCGTAGATTGGAAGATTGAATGTTGTTAAAATGGCAGTTCTCCCCGAATTGATCCCCAAATAGATTAAACAAAATCCCTATCAAAATTCCAGTAGACTTTTTGGTAGAAATTGTCAAGCTGATTGTAAAATTTATAAGGAAACTTGGGGGCCGCCCGGTGGCGCAGCGGTTTAGTCCGCGCTTGGCAGCCGGGGGTTCGCAGGTTCGGATCCCGGGCGCCCGCCGACGCACCGCCTGTCTGTCATGCCGTGGCGGCATCCTATATAAAAAGTGGAGGAAGATGGGCACGGATGTTAGCCCAGGGCCAGTCTTCCTCAGCAAAAAGGGGAAGATTGGCAACAGATGTTAGCTCAGGGCTGGTCTTCCCCACAAAAAAAAAAAAAAAAAATTTATAAGGAAATGCACATGACCTAGAATAGCCAAAACAATTTTGAAAACAAGGTAGACTTACCTTACCTAATTTTAAAACCTACTATAATCTACAGTAATCAAGGCAGTATGATTGACATAAGGTAAGCGTGTAGATCTGTGGAACAGAATTGAGAATCTAGAAATGAACCATTATATGTATGTTCACTTAGTTTTTGAAAAACTGCCAGGACAGTTCAATGGGGAAAAGATAGTCTTTTCAACAAATGGTCCTGGGACAGTTGGATATCTGTATGTTTTAAAAAAATGGACTTAGACATATGTATATACTTTACACTGTACCCAAAAATTATCTCAAAATAGATCATAGACTTAACCGTAAAACCTAAGACCATAAAAATTCTGACTGATAACGTAGAAGAAAATCTTTGTGACCTTGTGTTAGCAGAGTTCTTAGACATGACACCAAAAGCATGAATTGTAAAAGAAAAAAACTGATAAATTGGGCTTCATTAAATTTTTTTAAAAACTTTTACATGTCGGAGGATACTTAAGAAAGTAAAAAGACATGCCACAGGCTAGCAGAAAACATTTGTATATTACAAACGTAGTAAAGGTCTTCAATCTAGAATATATAAAGAAATCTTACACCTCAATTATAAAGGAAAAAAACAATTTAAAAGTGGACAAAATATAGATATTTCACTGGAGAGAAAATGAATGGCAATAAGCGTATGAAAGGATGTTCTATTAGTCATTAAGGAAGTGCAAATTAAACCACAGTGATATGCTGTCACACACCCACTCAAATGGCTATAGTTAAAAAGACTAACATTACATAGTATTGGTAGTGTAGAGAAACTGGAATCCTTATACACTGCTCTTGGAAATGTAAATGGTAGAGCCATTTTGGAAAACAGTTTGACTGTTTCTTAAAAAGCTAAACATATGCTTACCATACGAACCAGCAATTCCACTCTTAGGATTCTACCCAAGAGAAATGAAAACATGTGTGCGCACAAAGAACTGTAAATGTCTTTTAACAGCATTGTTCACAATAGTCAAAAATTGGAAAGCAATCCAAATGTTCATCAAATGGTGAATGGATAAACAAATATGGTGTATCCATACAATGGAATACTATTCTGTTATAAAAAGGCACAAATTACTGATAAATGTGACAACAAAGATGAATGTCAAAAACATGATATGTGACAGAAGCCAAACACAAAATAGTACATATTGTGTGGCTGCATTTCTGTGAAATGTCTAGAAAAGGCAAATCTATATAGAAGGCAGAACAGGGGTTACTCAAGGACAAGGCAGGAATGGAAACAGTGGAGGAAAATATTTTGGGTGAGAGGAAGTTCTAAAATTGGATTGTGGTGATAATGCATGATTCTATACATTTTCTTAAAAGTCAGTCAATTGTACACTTCTCATGGTTGAATTTTATGGTGTATAAATTGTACCTCAAAGCTGTAAATTAAAAATTTAACAATTTTGGATGTGAGGAGAATGCATGAAATAGTTATCTTGGAGAATGCGAAGGTAAGTGGGGTGGAGAAGAAAGGACCGTCCATGCTGTGTATACAATATAATTTAGTCACAAAATGTCACCATAACTTAATGTAATCTGGCATTTGGTAAGGGATTTATGTTTTGAATATCATATGCAAGGTGATATATTGATAGATATTAGGGGGGGAGGAGATTGCCATATGAAGATTCATTACAATGGAGAATATTTGCATAAAGCACCAGTATTGAAATAATAATTCTGGCTTACGTTTATTCATTGTTTGCTGTGTGCTGGCTCTGCATGCCTTATATGTATTAGCTTGTTTTATAAGTACATTATTTAATAGATTTAGAAGCGGCTGAAAAAATTGTGATTTAGAATGAATCAAGACAGATTTCTGTCTATTGACTTTGGGTAATATGCTGACTTTATATACATTTAACTCAGGTATCTTAATTTTATGGAAAATTACAGAAATGTAATACCTCACAAATAATCTGAGTTTGAAATAATCATACCTGAGAAGTAATAATTTTAATGAAATAGTAGTTTCAATTTATAGGACTACTTCTGGTTCCTTTCTTCTGTTGAAATTATCACTGTCACCATCATGAATCTTGTAGGCTCAAAGCTTCTGACGTTCCTTAGAGGCCCTGATTTGGTGTCTTGTGTCTCCAACTTGCTGTACCCAGGCTGAGTTTGCACAACAAGATAGATCTGGGGCCCAGTCCTCACAACTGTATTAATATGCTACTTTGGATAAAAACTAGTCGCTAAGGGTGCTAGTCTACAAGTGATTTTTGCTTCTTGTTCGTGGATTACGTAAAATGTTGCATGTGGAAATAGAATTATCTATGTCCTTGAAAAAGAAATTATTGTCTAGAAACAATCCAAGAGTATTACTGATTTTTCTTGATGTCTCAGTTGTGACTAGGAGGATCAGAGGTTTGACTGTTTAAACTACAGAGTGTTCATTGATACTGTGTATTATTAATAGTTGAAGAATTCATATGTTTTCTAAAGCACTTAGTTATAATCCATGGGAAAGTATTTAATTACAACACTCTGGTCTTCTTCTGTGTCAGCAAGTGTTGAGTGTGTTCAGAATAGCACAGACTTTGGAATGTGACAGTTCCAGTTGTGAATCTCCGCTCAGGGCTCCCTGAACACGTAACTTCACCCCTCTTGAAGACTCCCATTTCCCCATCTGTAGACTGAGGATAGTACTAAATCCGAAGGTTTCATAATACGGAAATGAAGTCGCGTGTAAACATCTGCCATGGTGCCTGGTTCTTAGAGGTTGAGCAAATAAATTTCATTCACTCAAGCTCTGCTCTGTATGAGAAAACATAATTTGTAGGCTCTTGGCTTTAATAGTAGTAAAAATTCTCCCCACTGTTCTTCAAACCCAGCTTTATACCTTCTGTTGTTTTTGTTGCGTGAACTTAATAATGCTCCTCGTTCTTTGATCCTATCTGTAATGCCTTTTGTTTTGCCCTTTTACTGTGTAATTAGAGGGTTTGTCCCCTGAAGTGAAGTTTACCACCAAAAGACTAAAATAAAGGATGATTCTGAGGTTTTGAGCCTGCGTAGCTTGCAGAATGGTGCTAACCACTAACAAAAATAAAGAAACGAGGAGGGGGCCTAGTTTTGTGGGAGGCAGTGTGCTGCGTATAGGCTGTGCTGACTGAGATGCCACATTCAGTCCACTTGGGCACAAGAGTCAATGGGCACTGGAAGCTTGAAAGGAGCAGCTGGGTGGCCTTAGACGCTTGTGCTCACTAGCTGGTGTTTCCTGAATGAGGCCATTCACTAAAAATGAGGAGTGCAATCTTAACTTCCTTGTATTTGAAATGTCCTCTCAGAGTAAATGGTATAAATTGCACTTTTGTTGGAGATTTAGGTATTCTCACTTAATGACCTCAGAATTTTTCTGAAACTATCTTGAAACTGTTGGGAAGGCAAGGTGGATGTGGAACTGTAAGGTCTCTTTACCTGAAATTAGTCCAGCCTCCAAAGAGTTGAATCTTGGATGTTAAACCCAAAAGACACTTTAAATGTTAAACCCAAAAGGTATTTGCACATTTAATGTAAGAGGTTTTAGCTATTTACAAGTGACCCCCAAAGCAAAGTAATTGCATTTAGCTAAGGAATGAGCCTCAGAGCTAGAAGAGTCTAGCCTATCCCTTGCATCAGCATCTCATTGCAGCTTTGTAGTTCTCATTTAACACAAGATCTTGTTTAATCTTTATAATCCTGCGAGGTAGTGTTATCCTCATTTCATTAATAAGAAAATGTGTACTCTTATGGTACTCAAGAATTTGTGGATTCTTGAAGATTTGTGGATAAATTGCTCAGGGGTCAGGTATCCTGTAGCCTTGCTGTACCAGTTCTTCATGGATGATTCTGTTGAATTCCACTCTCCATATATTCAGAATACTTTTTTCTATTTGATATCCTATAATTACATCATTCGTTAATTCAGCAAACACTGTTAAACACCTATTATGCATCAGGGTGTGCACCCAGGGCACTGAGTATGTAGAGGTGAATGAAAGAGACTAGGTTCTCGCCCTTCTGGAAAACTTAGAACTTTTCTCCTAAGGTCCAAGAATCTAGCAGGAGTCACTGTACCTATCTGGTTCACAGCTATATCCCTGGCACGTTCTTGGTAGTTAATATTTGTTGGATGTTGAATGAGTGAGCATGAATTTAACCTTTTTTTTTTTTCCCAAAAGTATGTTTGCTTATCACTAACTTTAATACATATTGCAACCAGTTCAGATAATAATAGTAATAATAAATGCTGATGTAGTGCCTCCTACATGCGAGGTGCTGTTTGTGCCCCTTTATAAATATTAATTCATTTAATTCTCAATGTTGTGAAGTGGGCCCAGTTTATTATTCCTATTTTTAAAATGAAGACACAGGATAAGTAACTTCTCCGAGGTCACACAGCAAGTAAGTGGTAGAGCTGGGATTTAAGTAGTCCTGTTTTTAACCACTCTGCTCTACTTCCTAAACGTTATATGATTAATACTTATTATTCCACTGCCATGCTCATATCTTTGCCCTCTAACATATCTCTAAAATATTCTAAATTCCAAAATTTCTTTTTTGTCATTAAAAATATTTACTTTTATTTTATCCTGTGCTTTAAATATATTTTTAATAATACCTCAGAGCTACAGACATACTTCATTCTATTTACAGAAAATATTTACCATACAATCTAAGCAGGCAAAACGTAAGTATTTTCTCATATAAAAAGTTAACTGCATTTACCATCACAAATAAACGTGTTTATACAATTTCAATAAATATTATAAAAACGCTGAAAACTAAATTATAATGAGTCTTTTATAAGGGAGATTACCAAAAGCAGTCCGGATTAAAATTTTACAGATCTAATATTATCCATTACCCATTTTGTAAGTTACAGAAAGATATATTCATGGTTTTTTCTCACTATTTAATTTTTAATAATGCCATATAATGTGTATCTAAAAATTCATATTGCTTCAGTAAGTATAAGTGTTTGTGTGCATGTGTTTATCAAGTGATGTTGTTCCAAATTTCTTTTTTTAAATTATTTGACTTTTTTTTTCTGGTGAGGAAGATTGGTTCTGAGCTAACATCTGTGCCCATCTTCCTCTATTTTGTATGTGGGACACCAGCCACATCATGGCTTGATGAGTGGTGCGTAGGTCCGCGCCTGGGATCCGAACCCGCGAACCTCAGGCTGCTGAAGCGGAGCACGCAAACCTAATTATTTAACATTTACAGACCACATTGCGGACCCCACGCCTGCTTGCAGAGTCCCGCACTCTGTGAGTCCTCTTAGAATCTAAAAGTTATAACGAGTCTTCTTTACCCAGGTCTTTTAGGTGCATGTCTTGGAACACTTTTGTAATTAAAACTTAAAAATAGGTCCTTCTGCTACATTTATTTAGATGCCACTGATAATTTTCAGTAGTTTGCTAAGTAAATTAATAATTTTATTGAAAAAAAAGGGATAAAATTTAAAACTGAAGTCATGTGCCACATAACGACATTTCAGTCGGCGATGGACGGCATATTCAATAGTGGTCCCAGAAGATGAGCACCATGGGTCCTGGGAGTGTAGTGGGCCACACCATCTAGGCCTATGTAAGTACACTCTGTGATGTGTGCACAGCGACAGCATCACCTAATGACACATTTCTCACAACATCCCTGTCGTTAAGCGACACATGACTGTATTTTTTTGTAAAACTTAAAGACAAATAACATTCCAAAAGATTGTTAAACAAAATACTTTTATCTGCTAAAGCAGAGTTAGTCAGTATCTCCTCTAGGAGATGTAGGTAGCATTCATTCGTTTGACTTTTTTGAGGGCCTGCTTAGCTCCAGAGGACTCTTGAGACTTGGGAGGAAGTTCATGATAACATGGTTTGCATCTCCTAACCATGTCTCTTTTGTTCACCTCTGCATGCTCAGTGCCCTGGGTGCAGACCCTGATGCATAGTAGGTGTTTAATGGTGTTTGTTGAATTAACGAATGGTGTAATTATAGGATATCAAGTAGAAATAGACATGGCAGTTTATGCCATAGATATGAATAATGTCAGCCAGGCTGAATTTGTTGAGTGAAAGAAAGGAGAGAGCAGAAAGAAGCCTGAGGGAGCTACTTCAGGCTTTGGAGGGAAATGAGCAGAGAAGCAAGGAAAGAGAATGTCGTGGAAAGAGTAGTCTGTCCCAGGGTACGGAGCTCAATATTGGGTTTCGTGGAGGTGTAGGAGTGCAGTCAGATCGCTTCCTGACAAAATGTTTTCCAATTTAGACTTTTGACTAATTCATGCTAGATTTTTCTTTTACATTCTCTACACTGTTACTGTGGTTTTATTTATTCTTCCTTGAGACCCAGAGCAAATCCTTCTCTTGATGAGTTCTCTATATTGAGATCTTTGCAAACTAACTCATTTTTTATAGTCCTTTGGTTTTCTTCATAATTTTTATTCCACATGTAATATTTATCTAAGTAATCTGAATCATCAGTGAATATCTCTATAATATTGTATTGTCTTTCATGGAAGTAGAAAGATATTTGAAATAATGATTCAAAAACTTTTTAAAATACCACTCATATATTTTTTTGTTTTAGTTTGACATCCTACTTCTTCCTTGAACTTTTCCCTAATCATCCCAACCAGGTGTCTTTCTGTAATCTTCCCTCACTGTTCTATGGGTTTGCACTTGTATACAGCGTGCACTTTAGCCTCCTGTTTATGTGTGTGTTTCCCTTGATTGGTGACAAGCAGCTGGAAGACAAGTGTCAGCTTATCCTTGTTTGCCCTTCATCGCACTTTGTTCGTGATTTGCACACAGAACCTGTTGGCCTGGTTAATGGGCACTTCAGGGCTTCATGCCTCATCAGCACATTGATGGGTCCTAGCCTAACTTCTTTGTCATGCCACTGGAAAAATTCCAATGACAATGAATGAGCCTTTTTGAACAATATGGAACCTCTGAGATCAGATTGTATAGATCTTTTGATTAAACTGTGAGTACGCTAGCTAATACTTTTGAAGTTGTCAGGTGACTCCACTCAGATACAGTGAGCATGCGTATTAATAACTTTTCTTTAAGGTATTGTACCTCAAAGCTGTTCTCTTAATTTTTTATTTTAAGGTATCATGCTTCAGTTTAGTGGTAAACTCACATGAGTTTCTCTGCCTTTCAGAGATATAATTTCCAGTTCTTGAACCTGACAGTGAGCAAGTATTGGTAGACAAATGATCTAAATAAGGAAACAGGTCAATAGTTTCTCATTTAATTTTGTTGACTCTTTTGGAGGGAAAGCATAGCATTCTTGTAAAATGCATGGTGATAGGGAGAGCATGTCAAATCTGAATAGTCATGCCTACCCAGCTTTATAAGTTATCTGCCAACTCGCCTCCTCGTCTCCCAGTCTTGTTTCTGATTATTCTCCTAACATGGACTTTGTGTTCCAGCCCAGCAAATCTGTGTTCTGTTTCGCACAGTCATTTGTTCTTTATCAGTTTCTTTTCATCATGTTGCTTTCCTCATCTGCGGTACCCTCCCC
The DNA here is from genome assembly GCA_031878705.1 of Tapirus indicus. Taxonomy (NCBI): domain Eukaryota; kingdom Metazoa; phylum Chordata; class Mammalia; order Perissodactyla; family Tapiridae; genus Tapirus; species Tapirus indicus. Next base: position 380,253 of record JAVSPQ010000110.1, on the reverse strand, counting down.
CAGCTTCCATGCTTCCATCCTCCCCCTTTCAAAACGTGACTTAGCTTTTATAGGCTTTGGAAATCGAATGTGAACAACCTCACCCTCACTTTGAGACGTCCATTCGCCTCTTACCTACCGTTTTGTTCGTTTAGGTCATTACTTAACTGCTTTTCCAGTATATTTACATCCCAACAATGTTGTAAGCAAACTGAATAAATTTCAGGTTTCTTTTCTTTTGTGACCTCGTGATGTCTAGAGCTCAAAGTGCATAAAGATGTTTAGAAAACACAGCCAATTTTTGAGGGCAAGCCAGTTGCTTAGCCCTGCTATTGCTGTGTGTCCGTAGACGTGATTGGGGTGATGAATTAAGGCGTTTCTGGGCTCCTCACCCAGGCAAGTAAAAAGTGGGGGTGGTGAAGCTTGCAGCCTTGGATGTTCCCCTGCTAGCACTATGGGTACTCCCTCCCCACCCCAAGTAACATTCTGGGCATGAGAAGAGAAGAGAGGAGGCTGCAAGAGCAGGAACAAATAGCGCAGAATTTTCTGAGCCGTGACTTTGCTCTTTGCTGACGCCAGTTCCCTCGCTCCCTTTCAGAACCTTGTTTTCCCTATTCCCTTTTTATAGCAGAGTGGCTGTAAGAAGTTTAAAAAGAAACAAAACTAGAAATTTATTGGCAACTAAAGAAATAAATTATGGTAGACTCTGGATATCTTGGCACTACAGTAGATACATTCTTTTATAAAATGTAATAAAGCCGGGCTTGTGTGGAGTTCCAGTGTGCCTGGCTCAAGGTGGAAGACCACAAATCCATGTAGAGATGCAGGTGCTGGGCACACACATACCACACAGGGGTGGCACATCCCCTAGCACGGGCCATTGAGACTTGTGCTGCGTCAAAATGACAGATCATACTACTTGTCATGGTCCGTATAAGTCTCACAGGAATAGTAGAAACTGCCGATGCTAAACCTTTGAAATCTAAGAGCCTATTGTATCCTTTGCCTGCCTTCAAAAAGCTAAGGATTTAATGGCCAGGGGAATGGAGTTTGTGGTTAGGTTTTCTACTACTACCCACAGTTTTGAACCCCTAGAGAGAGAAATCTTACTTCCCTAATCAGATTTCTGCAGAATCCCCCTAAGACTTGATCCTGGAGTGAATCCAAATTTAGTGTTTCTCGCTTGCACCTAACAAATGGCAAGAACGGAATTGTCATAGTTACTAATTGTATTGTATCATGGTTATTTTCTACATATTGTTCCTTTTTGCTTCCTGTGTTATTCATTTGACGATGCACACCCATCTAGCTGCCTTCCTATTTTTCTTCTTCCTTTTACTGCCAAATAACAAATGACCCAGCTTTCTTCTCTACTGCTTGTACCCTCCCTACTCTCCTTAAGCACTAGTAATCTAACTTGTATTAGCCTCATCTCCCCTTTTTAAAAAAGGTATTTTTAAAGTTCACTCTTATCCTAGTCACCAAATCCAGTAACCTTTTCTTAACTCTTACTCTGTTTTAACACGTCCCTTGCAGTTGACAGTGAATTACTTCTTGGTGGGTGTTCTCTCTTCTTTTTGTTCACCATGATGCTAAATTATATGTTGTCATGTCTTTAGCATCCTGTCTTCCTGCTGTGTCTCTTTTTCTTGTTGGGAGTCAGCTTTGACTCCTTCTTTCCTTACATCCAGCCTTCAAATTTTCTTTCTTGGAAAGGTCTCAGCTCATCCTCCTTTTCTGTCCTTTGTTACTCTGACCACCTCATTGCTAAACTACTGCAGTAGACTCCTAAATCTCAACTAGCTTTTCTGTCATTGCTAAAGAACAGATAAAAGAATTTCTAAAAAATTATATGACATTCTTCAGAAATGCTCAGTCAAGATTATTTTGGTACTTGGAGCCCTCACCATCTAGCTCCGTCCAGTTTACTGCCTAGCCACCACTGCAATCCCTGCTTTGACTGTTCCACCGACCCCCGCTCCCACCCTGTTGGAATGCCCATCTTGTTTTGATTTACCAAAAACCCGTCCATTCTTAAGATCCAGATCAGGCTTTGTTTTGTTTTTTTTTTTAAATAAATATTTCCAACCCATAGTAACTTCTCTCTAATTCTTACAGTAACAAGTACTAATTATATAGCACCTGTTATGGGCCAGGCATTGAGTTATTTGATATTTGTTTGATTTTAAACTTAGAGAATAGGTATTATTTCTGTTTTACAGCTGAGAAACCTGGAGCTCCAGAGGCTACGTGCTCGACGTGAGATGAGATTCAAATAAGCTCCATCTGATGCAAAATTTGTGTCCAAGACTAGCCATTTTGATGTGTAAGATTACAGCCTTCTATCATGGCTTATCTTTTTAGGTTGTATGTTTTACAATCAGGTTAGAAGTTCCTTGAGAACAGGGGATGTGTATTTGAATATCCAGGGCCCGGTATGTACTTTGAACACTGTGAATACCTGAGAGGAGAATGTTGTGATGAGACGTTCCTGTAGTGCTACCAGTCTGCCTCCTTTTTCGTCTTAGAGCATTCCCTGATGTTGTGAGTCTGACATTTGGGAAACATTGGCATAATGGGAAAAGCCAGGCTTGGAGTTTCACAAAGCGGGTTCGTGTCTCGGCTCTGTTGATTTCTAGTCTATGACCTTGGGCAAGAACTTTCTCTTCAGCTATTTTGATTTGTAAAGTGAATCTAACAATGCTTACTTTTCAGGGTTTGAGGATTGTCTTAAGTAAGGATTGTCTTAATACACCACTCGATAAATGGTAGCTTTTTCATCAGCAGCAATTTTGTTATTTTGTTTATTTCATCATTCAGGCAACTAAAAATCTCTGATAGAATTTTAAAGATGCCGTTTAATTCTCAGGATTTCTTATCCTAAACCAAGTACTTAACTGCTCTGGGCCTTAGTTTTTTCACCTTGGTTTCTTAGTTTTCTCATTTGCATATTGGGAATAATATAGCACCTGCCTCATAGGATTGCTTTGAGGACCAAGTTAGTTCATAAAATACATGGAGTAGTGCCTGGTACTTGGAGTAGCACTATATAGCTGTTAGCTGTCACTATTATTATTTCTTTAGAAAGGATGTAGCATTGTGAAAAATCTTGAGGTTTTTTTCTTTGTTCTTCTCATCCTGAGTTGGGGATGTTGTTTAATATTTGCGTGTGTTCATTAAGCACCTGCTGAGTATAAAGTGTCATCTTGTACTGGGATCACCGTAAACCAGCAAGGGAGAATAAGGAGGTCTTCAGCAAAAGTACTCTGAGCTAAATTATTGCAGCATGCAGGAAAAGAAACTCAAAGGAAGACGAATAACTCCAAAGGACTGAGGAGACTGAAGTTGAATCGTTGGGAACTTCTGTACGTCATAGCATTTTCTAGTTGAGTAAAATGCCATGGAACATTTGATATTGATATGTTTAATTTCTCAGCATTTCTTTAAGGTAATATCATAGGCTCATTTTAATTGCATGGCTGTATTTACTGTTTTTGTTCTTTGGTTTTTATCTATTTTGTAAGATACAGCTGGTTTCAAGACAAGTTGTGTTTTTCATTCGATAGGTTAGTTATGTTCCTAAAATGTTGGTTATAAAACAAATGTGGTAAGCCAAGTCATTTCCCCATTTTTCTTGAGTAGTTAAATTGGTAGTTCTCCTATAGAGGGGAAAATTGACCCTAAGACGTAACAAAAAACTACAGTGTGGAAAGTTTTTCATTATCAAATATTTAATACAAAAATATGTTAAAACACTCATTTACAAAATAAAAATATTCTACTGATGCTTGAATTTCACACCAGATATTGTTCCTTTGGGGCTAGATTTACAGGACAAGGTTTACCAAGTGACTTAATTATTCCTACTTAAATCCCCAACATAGGGAATTTAACTCCTTATATTTTTGCAGATCGTAACCATTCGTATTTAAATATACACCTATGTCATTTTTTATTTATTTATTTTTTTGTGAGGAAGACCAGCCCTGAGCTAACATCCATTGCTAATCTTCCTCTTTTTGCTGAGGAAGACTGGCCCTGGGCTAACATCTGTGCCCATCTTCCTCCACTTTATATGGGACGCTGCCACAGCATGGCTGACAAGCAGTGCATCCGCGGGCGCCCGGGATCCAAACTTGCGAACCTCGGGTTGCCAAGCGCGAACTAAACTGCTGTGCCACCGGGCCGGCCCCTATGTCATTTTTTAAAGGGGGCACATAGCTAATAATCTATGTGTGGTACTTTTGGCAGAAATAGATTTTTAAAAATTAGATGTTTTCGGAGGGTAATTTGCGTTGTAATTATAGAGTTGATATGAAATTTGCATTCAGAGAAATAATATTTGGGCTAGAGGGATCTTAGAGTCCAACCTTTTCATTTTGTTTAGGAGGAAACTTGAGATATATGACTTACCTATCTATATTCACATAGCAAGCACTTATCAAAACTTGATTCTGTGGCCTACCCACCAAAAACTAACAACTCTTGTTTTATGATATAACATAGTAGAACTCTGTTATAATACAACTTATTATATGAATTTACCACTGGGCAAATATGATCCCTTATAAAATAATGCAATGGTTAAGAGCTGGGTTTCAATCCAAGTTCTGTTCATGGCTGTGTATCCTTGAGCAAGTTTAACAACGTGTCAATTTTCTCATCTGTAAAACCGACCTCACAGGGTCCTTAGGGTGATTATATTGTTAATATGTCGCTGAGCCTGGAACAGTACCTGACACGTTGTATATATATTAATATGGGCTGTTATCATAATCATCATCGTTATTTTCGTCACCTCACCCTGTAGTAATCTGCAGAAGTTCAGAGCACAGGTTAGAGCATTATCCTAACAGGGCAATAAATGGCTTTCTCTTTATCACAAGTAATAGAAATTTCCCAGGCCCATGTTTGCTGCTGCCTGACCACTGATAAAGAATATGTACCAGAGGCTAATCTTCCTCAAGCAGAGAAAAAAGAGGAAGATTGGCAACAGATGTTAGCTCAGAGCTAATCTTCCTCAGAAAAAAAAAGAATATGTACCGGAAATTATATCACAGGTGCTTAACTGTGTTCCCAATTCTACTCACTGACTACAGACACTTGCGAGCTCTGCTCTGTTCTGTGTTGATGGAAAACCGTGGGCTCTTAGTCCTCCCACGAAGGAACAGTGGTGGTCAGTGCAGTGGGTGAGAGCTCGCTCCGGAATCCTCAGCTGACTCGCTCCCTTTGACCAGGGGTGGGATGCTTAACCTCTCAGTGTCTTCTCGTCTGTAAAATAGGGATAAAAGTGCTGGTTACAAAGACTAAATAAGCTAATTTATAAAACACTTAGCATGATACCTGGCCCACACTGTTTAAATGTTTAACTTTTATTCTTATTTTTAAAATTCTGATTAACTAGGAGTTGCTGTGGCTCTAGAATAGTCAGTTAGGCCTCCATGTAAGAAAACAGGATTTGAATACTAGTAACTGGTTCCTGAAAAATATTACTTCTTAATCAAAAATTAATATTTAATGTAGCATATGTAAGGGTACAGATTGTAAATGTTGGCTTTTCATGTCACCTTATGCATCTTACTGGTTAAATGGGATATCTTTAAAGGCATTTTAGAAGGGCAGTTTTAAGTCTGGATTTGCTTGAGACAGTCCCAGCTTATGCTTCTTGTCCAGGGTAATTGTGAATAGTGCCCCCTTCCACTCTTGCAGGTGTCCCAGGTTGAGATGTAAATTTTACGGTCGCCCTAAGTATATGTTACTGGCCGGATTTATTAGACTATCCCCATGCTCCAATTATATTTTCTAAAGGCAAATACTGCTATTTTAAGCTTAAGTTTTAGATGGTTTGTGGTGTTTATCAAACCACTTTTGTATTTTTGTTGTTTTTCTCCTTTCTTACCTTTAGTCTTTATTTTAGTTTCTTTTAAAAATTTTTTTGGATAATGTAAAAAATTATTTTAATTGAGAATTTGGGACTTGAACTACCAATAATCGTTAGGCAGTCATATTTTTTGTATCAGAGTCCTTACATTTTGAGGCTATCAGAAGTGGTTTTTTTTGTTTAGATAACTAATGAGTGTGATACTGATTATAAGCAATAAGATATTTTTGGTCTATATGTATTACTCTTATCATAATAGACTGTCAGCAGGAGTTGATATTGCCCAAAGCAAGTAAAATTTATAGTTAAAGAATTAGGAGTCAGAAATTGCTAGGAGGAATCTCTTCCAATACCTGTACTATCCAGAAGTTTAAGTCAAGAACTCCATAAACTTCTAAAGTCTACCTCAGTCCTCTTTTAAGTTGATTTTTTAACTCAACACATTCCTTATAGTTTTTCTTTCTTTAGCAGATAGAATAAAATCTGCCTTCCAAATATGAAGAAACTTCTAGGTCCTATAACAGTAATCCGTATTGTTATAGTGAGTTCTTTTGACAGATTTCTATGATAATATTAGTAGGGGGAAAATGAATATGTATAATATATTTGAACTTTTTCTGCTGAAAAGTTATGGGAGACATGTATAGGGTTTTTTTTTCATATTGAAAAATATATACCTTTTGCAAATACTTGTAGTGTAGAAGGGGATTAATACTTATCCAGTGCATCTAATATTTCAGTGCCTGATATATAGTAAGGGCTCAAGAAAGTCTGATACTGCCATTTAGCTATAATAGTTATGATAAATTTTATACATTTCTTATTTTTGAAGTGGTCTGTAAATTAATATGTGCCATTTGTCAACATAACAATATGTAAACAATTTCCTGTTTTACCCAAGGACATACTTTGGGGGAAGACTTGGGGACCTCATCCTTAACTGAGGTTGAGATGTGAAATGGAAGTTATGCATGAGGATGTGCGTGACAGGGAGAAAAGAACCAAGAGAATGCCTGTCTACTGGCACAACTATTAGGATAAAATCATAACAGGAGAGAGCAAAGAAGCAATTTGGTCTTGAACGGCAGGCTTGAAATCAAAGGTGTCTGAGTTGTGTAAGCAAAGCAGTGAGCACGGAAGGTTTTGGCTGAGAAAGTAGTGTGGTGAACGTGAGGTGAGGTATTTGCTCTAGTAAAGCTGCTCAGTTGTCTTCAAAGGGCTGGTGGGTTGCATTTTGGTTTAGACCTGAGACTAGTAGGGAATTGGCAGCGGTTGGTCACTAGGTGATAGCTAAAGTCATGAGGAATGCAGACACGCTTCCTGAGTGCAGTAATGGATATAATTCCCCACTTGTTTGTTGGACTGTTCTAAGTATTAAATGGTTTTTGTAACAAAGGAAAATACTAGAGAGTAGTGTGCCCTCAGAGTGTATAAATAAGCTAAACATATCTGTGTGGACAGCCCTGTTTGAAAGGAAATTGTCGTGTTGGAATGACTTGGCATTGATGTACACCCCTATCTTCTTTGCATTGACTTTTTTCTTGACTTTTTCTCCTTGACACACTATACTGCAGTAGCCAAGGCGACATGCAAGTGTGCATGGATTGTATGTAGTCTAAACTACCTTGGATAAAGCAAACAGAATTATTATTAGAAAATATTTAATTTTTAAAGAAATGGTAAAAATGAGCTTATAAGTAAGAAAGATTTAATTCAGATAAAGACTTACAGAGTAAATCTGCTAAGTCAGGAGGGTGTGAGCACTGTGGGGGAGCGAGTCCCTTCAGCACTAAGTGCCTACCACGTGCACAGGACAGTGCCACATCTTGCAGCAGATTCTAGTATGACTGAGTCATAGCCAGCCAGTGCAGGTGGTCTAGTGGTTAACATCTGGCACTCTCAGGTTCGTTTCCCAGTCAGGGAACCCCATACCACCTGTCTGATGGTTGTCATACTGTGGTGGCTGCGTGTTGCTGTGATGCTGAAAGCTATGCCACCGGGATTTCAAAAAATACCAGCAGGCTCACCGTGGTGGACAGGTTTCAGCGGAGCTTCCAAACTAAGACTAGGATGGAGGATCTAGCCACCCACTTCTGAAAAATTGGCCGTGAAAACCCTATGAATAGCAGTGGAGCATTGTCTGCACCGGAAGGTAAGGGGATGTTCACAGGGTCGCTAGGAGGAGTACTAATCCACTTGATGGCACTGACAACAACAACAAAAGTCACAGTCTCTGCCCCCAAGGAGCTTAGTGGAGGGAGGAGGTACAGGGAATGGGTGATGTGGTTAACATAATTACACAGATAACGCGAGTAACTCAAATGGTAGAAGTTGGAGTGCTGGTACAAAGAAAAAGTCATTTGCTTATGGAGTAGGAAGGATAGGAAGAGAGCAGGTGTTCTTTGCTTTCCTTTATCTTTGCTTTCCTACTAGCAAAGATCTGAGGGGAGAACACGCTGAGGACACAGCAAGTGCAAAGACTCTGAAGCAGGAGCAGTCATGACTTATTGAAGGGAAAAAGGAAGAGGGGCTATAGAATTCTCATGTTGTTTATACTGTGGGAATGTGAGTGTAAGGACTGTACCTAACACATCGGTGAAGGATGGCTAACCTGTTTTCTTTGAATTAATTTCCTTTGGTTGCTCTCCAGTTGTCTCAGTGCCTTGAGTCATTTTGCCAGATAACAGGACCTTATAAAGCCATTATGTAATGATTCACTGATGGCCTGAGAATAATTTTTTGTCTGGATCTTATACAGTTGAAATGCTTTAGGACCATTATGTAAGTCAGACAGGTTAATATATAATAATGCCTGTATATATGATTATCTTTCATGAAACTTGGTCCCATCTTCTTTTTCCACCCTGCTTGCTAAAGACCTGAAGGGACATTATTGCAGTTTTTCCATTTATTTTATGCCATTTTTCTAGTATTAACTATAGAACACCCTCTGGGACAGAATGTGTAGATAGATGGTTCAGGTGTTTTAGTTGGTCTGCATATTTTTAAAAAGTTATTTTGAGTCCACATTAGCATTTAAAAATGAGAACATATCGGGCCGGCCCGATGGCGTAGCGGTTAAGTTTGCACACTCCACTTTGGCGGCCCAGGGGTTCGCGGATTCAGATCCCAGGCATGGACTGACGCACCGCTTGTCAAGCCATGCTGTGGCGGCGTCCCATATAAAGTAGAGGAAGATGGGCACGATGTTAGCCCAGGGCCAGTCTTCCTCAGCAAAAAGAGGAGGATTGGCGACGGATGTTAGCTCAGGGCTAGTCTTCCTCACACACAAAACAATGAGAACATATCATAGAAAATTCCAGATTTCCAGCTTTAGAATAATATGGAGATGGCGTCATTTGGCAGGTGTTCTTCTATAGCAGCAGTTAGATGAAGCTGTACAGCAGCTGCTACCTTCACACCTGCTCTCTTTAGTTCACTGTGTTCCTCCGCCTGGCCAGATTCACTAATATGTGTTACTTGCTTGCACCTGCAGACCTTGTGTTTTCCCAGCCTGTGCCAGGGCGGGGAGTGTGTAGATGGCATCATGGCGAGAGTTCCTGCTGTCACTGTCTGCTTTCCCTCTGTAGAGAAGAGGGCGTGCTCAGTAACAGCGCTTCTCAGAGTTGATCTGCAGACTCCTGGTGTGAGTTCAGAATTACTTTCATAATAATAGTAAGATATTTGCCCTTTTTTTTTTTGGCTTTGTTGACATTTGCATTGATTGTGCAAAAGTAGTGGTGGACAAACTACTGGTTCCTTAGCACAAATCAGTGCAGTGTCACCAAACTGTACTAGTATTGTATTCTTTACTGCCATGCAGTTAAAGAAGCCAATTCCACTTAAGAATGTTCTGTGTGTAGAAAAAAAGTTAATTGTATCGAATCTTAACCCTTGAGCACGTGTCTAGTGTTTTGTGTGATGAGATGGGAAGTGTGCGTGAAGCACTTGGGCCACGTGCCGGAGTGTGGTGAGGGTCTTGAAGAAAAGGCCTTATTTTATTGTTTGAGTTGTGACCTATACTAACCACTTTTTCACGGAACACTTTTTCTTGAAAGAGTAGCTACCTTGGGTATTGGGCAGATATTTTCTTGAGAATAAAGAAAGTGTACCTATCACTTAAAGGAAAACAACTGATGCTGTTTGTTACGAATGATAAAATTCAAACTTTCTAGCAAAAACTAAGATTTAGGAAAACTTTTAATTGCAACCATGTACTTGACCACCTCCCAGTAGTTAATAACTTTTCTGAGGAGATCAGTGGTGATATTAACAAATGTGATTTTTAAAATATTTCATAAATGAAATATGTCAACATTTGGAAGATCTGCATAACTCAGTGAACCAGTAGTTTACAAATGACCCATGCAGGATGCAATGCACCAGATACGCCAATAGATTTTAATGTAAGGGTATACAAAAGAGTTTATTGATGTGGCTTCAGATTCTACACTGAAGCTAACCTTTAAATAACTGCCATGTGTTGAGTTTTGGTGTAGTATCAAAAAATAATATCAGAATTATCTGAAAAGACTATTTAAATAGTCCCCTGTGTTCCAACACATGTCTGTGTCAAGTGGGAGTATCCTCGTATCCTTTAAACAAAGCAATATATGCAGTATATCAAATACAGAAGCAAATATGGAATCTTCTCCTAAGCCAGACAGTAAGGAAAATTGCATATATGTATAAGAATGTACCCTTCTCACTCAATTTTTTTTTAAATTTTGGAAAATAATTATTTCCCTAAAATTTTATGTTACATGTAATAGAATTATTCTTGTTTTTACATGAATTTTTAGATACATTTTTTTTAGTTTCCTAGTTTAAATTCTAATATGGTAAATATCAATAAATATAACCCACAAAAACAAAAGCTTAGGGGGAGTCCTCAGTAATTTTCTTTAAGTGTGTATAAGGGATCCTGAGACCAAACAGTTTGGAGAATCACTGCTCTAGGGTCTACAACAGTGATTCCCAAAGTGTGTTATACAGAGCATCTGATCTATGGTCCACTAGTTTTGAAGTAATTTAATAGATACTAAAACCAAAAAGGGGTTTGTTTCTAGACTGTAGGATTATTCAGTGCCTCTTATGGGCTAAATGCATTGTGAAGTCTCCCGGGCAGCTATAATGTATCTCATTTTACTCAACTACAGAGCCTTTAACTTCACTGGTGTTCTTTGGAATGCATTCTGGAACTGCTGCTCCAGAAGCATGCCAATGTCAAAAGTTCTGTTCAGCTATGCTTTGGAGGCAGCTGGGAACGGAGAGACTTTGAACTCAGACTAACCTGGCTTTGAATCCTGGCTCTGCCACTTATTAGCCTCAGTTTCCTTTCCTACGAACTGGGGGTGATGGTAGCCAACACTAGAGGATTCTTCTGAGCATTAAGTGGGATAAAAAGTAAACAGCCTTCCTAATAATAGCTGCTCTCAGTATAATTGTTCCCTACTTTCTTCTAATGTCTCTAGTAGATGTGACTCTCTAGTACAAGTATTCCCACGTTAGTATAGTTAGTGAGTCACAGAGAGGTGTAGGAACTAGTCTAGTCTGACAAGTTGGTGGAACAATAAAAGTAACACTGACTGGCTAACCAGTGTGCGTATAGGTAGACCAAACTGCCAGGCTTTTAACTGTCGAGAGTCAGCATGTCTGCTAACCCAGTCCCACTTAAACTGAAGAATGTTTATAAAAATGAAAGCAGCAAAGTCACTGGCTCATTTTTAACCTGATAATGATTATAAAGGGTGGAAATTACTTTCTTTTATATTTTATTATTTTAAATTCGTTCATAAAATTTTATTTGGAGAGAATGTTGACAGCTTGCTGGGGTGATTCTCAGTATTATGTATAGTTTCAATGTATTCCTCATTTCATTTTCTTGAGTTCTTATATTTTGTGATTCAGATCATGGATTCAAGCTCAGACACATAATTTGGCATCTGCTTTACTTTGGTCTCTTACCTCAAATGAGAAATAACGTCATACACCTTTATTGTTAACACTCCTGTGCCTGCAGGTGCTGAGCGCAGGGTTAAAGAGCCTTCCTTATGAGTTTAAACTCCTCTTTCATTGTCACTGTGTGCTAGGCACTCTGTACTGTACATGCTGTAGGACTTTTTGAGGGTACTTGCCCTAGGGAAGCCGACATTATCCTGGGAAAAGGACAATGTACAGCATGTCCTGGTAAGATGAAAGGCATAACTTTGAATTATAGCTCTGTCTTTTGTTGGGCCCTCTGGCCGTGGATACTTGGCCAGTCTGATTCTCTTTCTTCCTCTGAAAAATGATAATAATACCAATTCTACTCCATTATTTTTCGGATTAAATGGGGAACACCTTGAGTATTTAGCACTGTGTTTAGCATTTTGTGTACTCAATAAATGTTAACCTCCCCTCCCTTACTACCACCTCCATATTTGCATATCCAGAAGTAAAAAATGATACTCATGTGCTTTGTTCATTGGAGAACTCTTTGAGTTATTATTAAAGACCTGTTTATTCTTGTTGTATACAGTTTTAAGTTTGGTTCTATTTCTGAGCCCATGGCATACAGGCGGAAGAGCAAAACTAGAAAGACTGCTGATAGAGCAAAAAGTGATAGCCTGGCAACAAGGAAAAAGTCACAAATCATTATGAAGAACAGAACAAAGCAAAAACTGTGTTAATAGCCTTATTTCATTAGGTGAAAGAAAAACATTCCACTTTTTCTTCAGGGCCCTGAATACATAATTGCAATATAGTACAATGTACTAATTTGTTTATAAAATCTACATATCTACATTGTTGAAAATATATGAGTCTGTGTTTAGTATATCTTTGAAAGTATATGCTTTTGGTTTGCATCAAAATAAGATTAAAAAAAATATAAGAGATTGTAAGGGCTTATATAAAAAGCAAGTTTCCTCCCCTCCTCTTTTCCTATAGTTAGTGCTGTTTCCTACAGAAATCACGTTGAACTTATTAAACTGTTTCTTTGATTACTTCATACTCTTTTTTTAAAATTCCCACTTTATCTTGGCTTATTAATTTTAGACATTATTCTGCTATAGTGAATAAAAATTTCATTTATTTTAATTACTTCTCTCTGTTCCTCTCTTTGCCAAAATCTTCTTATTTTTAGTTTCTCTCTTACCTTTGAAACTTTGCTTTTTTTTTGTCCCATTAACTGTTGTCTTCAGTTGAGAATATGAGCCCATGCCTTCTTTTTAATAGAATTTATTTTGTAAAGCAGTTTAACATTCACAGTGAAAGTGAGCTGAAGGTACAGAGATTTCCTCCACACATGCATAGCCTTCCCCATTATCAATATCCCCCACCAAAGTGGTACATTTGTTACAATCGATGACCTTACATTGACACTTTATAATCACCCAAAGTCCATAGTTTCCATTAGGGTTCACTCTTGGAGTTATCCATTCTGTGGGTTTGGGCAAATGTGTAACGACATGTAACCATCATTATGGTATCATATAGAATATTTTTCATTGCTCTAAAAATGCTCTGTTCAGTTATTCATCCTGCTCCCCCAACCCCTGGCGACTACTGATGTTTTTACTGTCCCCATAGTTTTATCTTTTCCAGAATGTCATAGTTGGCATCATACAATGTGTAGCCTCCTCAGACTGGCTTCTGTTACTCAGTGACATGCATGTAAGTTTCCTCCATGGCTGCACGGCTTGATAGCTCATTTCTCTTTAGCTCTAAATCACGTTCCGTTGTGTGGATGGACCACAATTTATCCACTCACGTACTGAAGGATGACTTGGGTGCTTCCAGGTTTTGGTAACCATGAATAAAGCTGCTAGAAACATCCATGTGCAGGTTTTTGTGTGGACATGTTTTCAACTCCTTTAGGAGCATGATTGCTGTATGGTTAGAGTATGTTTAGTTTTGTAAGAAATCACCAAACTGGCTGTGCCATTGTGCGTTCCCACCAGTGATGAATGCGTTCCTCTTGCTCCACATCCTCAGCAGCATTGGTGCTGTCAGTGTTGCGGATTTCAGCCATTCTAGTAGGTGTGTAGTGGTTTTGTTTTAATTTGCGTTTGCCTGATGACCTGTGATGTGGGGCATCTTTTCATATGCTTATTTGCCATCTGTGTATCTTCTTTGGTGAGGTGTCTGTTAAAATCTTTGACCTATTTTTTAATTGGGTTGTTAGTTTTTTTATTGGTAAGTTTCAGGAGTTCTTTGTATATTTTGGATAACAGTCCTTGATCAGATGTGTCTTTTGCAAATACTTTCTTCTCATCTGTGACTTGTCTTCTCATTCTCTGGACCTTATCTTTCGCAGAGCAGAGGTCCAGCTTATCAATTATTTCTTTCATGGATCATGGCTTTGATGCTGTATCTAAAAAGTCATTGCCATACCCCAAGCCATTTAGGTTTTCTCCTATGTTATCTTCTAGGAGTTTTACGTTTTACATTTAGGTCTGTGGTCCACTTTGAGTTAATTTTTGTAACGGGCCTAAGTGTACTTTTTTATCCTGCTTAGTGTTCTCTTAGCTTCCTGGATCTGTGGTTCAGTTTCTGGCATTAATTTGGGGAAATTCTCAGTCATTGTTGCAAATATTTCTTCTGTTCTCATTCTCTTTTTGTCTTCTCGTTACACGTACGTTACACCTTTTGTAGTTGTCCCACAGTTCTTGAATATTCTGTTGTGGACTTCCAGGGTTTTCTCTGTGATTCCCAGTTAGAGGCTCCTCTTGAGACATCCTCAGCCTCGCAGTCTCTCCTCAGCCACGTGCAGTCTTCTAATAAGCCCATCAAAGGTATTCGTCATTTCTTTCACAGTGTTTTTGATATCTAGCAATTTTCTTGCGGTCTTTCTTAGAATTTCCATCTCTTGCTTACATTACCATCTGTTCTTGCATGCTGTCTGCTTTATCCATTACAGCCCTTCACACATTAATCATAGTTGTTTTAAATTCCTGGTCTGATAATCCCAGCATCCCTGCTGTATCTGAGACTGGTTCTGATGTTTGCTCTGTCTCTTCAAACTGTGGGGTTTTTTTTGTGTGTGTGTGAGGAAGACCAGCCCTGAGCTAACATCCGTTGCTAATCCTCCTCTTTTTTGCTGAGGAAGACTGGCCCTGGGCTAACATCCGTGCCCATCTTCCTCCGCTTTTTATATGGGACGCCGCCACAGCGTGGCTGACAAGCAGTGCATCGGCAGGCGCCCGGGATCCGAACCGGCGAACCCTGGGCTGCCAAGCGCGGACGAGACCGCTGCGCCACCGGGCAGCCCCTCAAACTGTGTTTTTTGCTTTTTAATATGTCTTGTAATTTTTTTCTTCATAGCCAGACCTGATGTTAATGAACTGCTGTGAATAACCCTTCAGGGATGTGGTGAGGTGTGGGGGAGGGGAGCTGTTCTAGAGTCTGGTGGTTCCGTCTCAGCCTTTTAGTGGACCAGTGCCTCTGGACTCTGAACTTCACAAGTGCTTCTCAGTCCCACCCACCTTCTCCCCACTTTGGTGGTTCAGGATGGGTAGAATGGGCTGGAGTTGGATATTGCCCTTCCCCCAGGTCAGTTAGGCTCTGATAAAATGTGGGCAGGTTAGTCTCTGGTTAAACAGTTTCTCCTGAGGGCAGGCCTTGTTAAGAACAGAAAGCTCTGGTGGATTTCAAAATGGTTCCTTTTCCCCTCCCCGTGCTGAAGCGCAAGGGGATTTTTCTCTGACACTCACTGTGGGAACATGAAAGGGCTCCAGGAGGTAAATCTCACAGTATTGTGGGGCCCCCTGTGATCAGGTTCCCCTGTAATTTTCATCTCTCAGGCTTGTGTACACTGAACCTACAGAAGTTCTTCAGTTACAGTTCCGTCTTCCCTTCCCTGCATTGCTTTTGAGGAGGTTCATGCTGATGGGTTTCTCCCGTAGTAAGTTGTGACTCTCTGTATTTGCTTTCTGTGGGTCTCCAATTTGGGGGGCAGCAATTTGCTCTGTGACCTCACTTCTCTTCGGATCTAATAAGAATTCTTGATTTTTCAGTTTGTTCAGCTTTTTATTTGTTAGGACGTAGCGTTGACTTCCAAGCTTCTTAGGTGCTAGACCAGAAACCGGCCCATGCCTTTCTCCCTTCACGTCCTTACCCTTCTCTCTCTCCACTTGGTAGCTGTACTTGTACATGCTTAACATTATGTGTTTACGTTGATAACACTGATGACTGTGGTTCTTGATTGTGTAATATGTTTTGACTTTAGATTGAATCTAAAAGTTGAAAATAAAAAAGTATTTACATTATGATGATAGGAATGTTTTTACTGTGGATGCGGGTATTGTATTATGATTATAGTCTTATACAGCTTTCCCCCCAGACCTTCTTAATTGCCTTTCTTTTTTTCTTGCATCGTTTGACTTTGTATCCATGTCTTCCCCTTTATTTTTTCTGAAATCTTCTTCCTTGAGCTTCTGTCATTTTACTGTCACCTGGACTGGTTGCTGTCTAGGCCAGTTGCATAGCTGTCATCCTGCAACTTCATTTCCCCATTTTCTTGGTGTGTATCTACTTTTTCCTGGATGCTCTGTCTGAAATATTTTCCCAAAAAAGAGCTCACAGGAGATGAGCTTTTTTTATTTCTGCATCTATGGAAGTACCTATTCTTTCCATCATCTCGATGCTAGTTTGAATGCAGAATTCTAAGTTGAAAATAATTTTCTCTTAGCACCTTGAGGATGTTGCTTCATTATTTTCTGTTATTCAGCATTAGTGATAAGAAGTCTGATTTTAGTCCAGTTAATATTTTAATACACTGTAACGTTATGTAACTTGCTTAAGTACTGTATGAATGATCCAGAATGATTCCCTAGCCACATTGATCTCTGTAGGTATTGAAGTTAATAAGCTATCATGTTCTGTTAGGTTAGGTGTATTAAATGCATTTTGACTTAGGATATTTTCAGCATTGTAAGTCGAGAAAGATCTGTACTTTGGTCCAGCAATTCTGCTTCTGGGAATTGTTCCAAATATTTCTTTAGGGACAAATTTTGTCATTACAATCTTGTGAATTAGACAAATCAGACTTCTTGATACTGTTTCATCAGGAATTATTTTTGTAAATTTGCATATCACAGCTCCTTTCCTCTTCTCCTGCTTCCAAGGGCTTGTGGCCTCTCTGATTGGGGTAGCTTGGAGAGAGAATCAGTGACACACATGCCTGACTTGGGCCACAAAGGGAGCTTCTTAGGTGGTGCAGCCAGGATCAGTTATAGAGAAATAACTGCAAATATTGCCTTTGAGCCCTTTTATCTCCCCTTTCAAAACCTCTTTCCCGCTTCCTGGGGCAGCAGCTTGGCATACAGACTCTTAAAATTTTGTTATGTCTGAGATAGTAGAAAGTGAGTATCCTTCCTTGCTCTCATATCCACTGGGGAAAGAGCTTTGGGTTAGGAATCAAAAGACCTGGTTTCTAGCACAGATTCTTCCACTGACTAGCTGAGCCTTAGGAGAAGCAAAATTAAACTTACTTTCGGAGCCAAGCATCTTAACCTGTTTTGTACCTGTCTTTCCACTTAAATTCCTCCTGTGTATTCCTTCACCACTGCAAACTAGATTTTACCTTACCACATCTCTACAACTGCTCAAGCAGAAAAACCTCCTAATTGCAAAATGTAGAGTGCATTTTCTCCCCTTTTTTGTTTGGCCCTACTGTTTCTCCTTTTTGGAAATTATCAATTTTCTGTTTAAATGATATATATTTTTGGTAGTAAATTCAGAGTCATGTATGTAACAAGGGTAAATAAACTACATGGGATTTCCTTTTAGGTCTTCGCTTTATTTAGCATATACCTGGCATATTTTAGATGCTTTGTTTTATATACAAAAGTATCTAAGATGTGTAATGATCCCTCAAGGGGTGCTAAGTGGGCAGAAAAGCATAGTGGCTAAGGACAATAATCATAACAAAATGGCTGCATAGCCTGCAGGGCTGTGTGGCCCTCCTTTTCCTCATAGTTCCCTTGATGTAAACCTGCCTGTCTATCCTGCTTGCCCTTTTAAATTTACACAGAAGTGATGCCTCTTAGTGGCAGAAACAGGAACTTCTTCCAGTGCTGATCAATCACAGCAGAAATGACTGTCTTCTTTTCTTGTGCATGTCAACAAATGGTTATGGTTATTGTGATGCATTGCTTAACTTTGATGGTGTTCTTTTGCAATTCTGGTAGATACTTCTGACTTAATATCACTACATCTCGGGGTTCTTAATCTTCCTTTGAGTGTTTTGGAAAAAGAAAATAGATTAAATATGCTCCCTTTCTACAAGTATTTGTATTTTTTGAGAACTTGAGACAAGGATACTTAGTGCTTATTTTAAGATTACTTTATAATGTCTGTATAGTAGACATCTACTCCAGCTTTTGGAATTGTAATTTAATCTCATAACCAAAAATTGTTTTTTCTGGTCTGATACTTGCTTGTAGTAGCCAGTCTGGAAATACTTGTTGAATGACTAGAATGATCAGTGTGGATCCTTGAAAGCCTTCATGCTTTAAAACAAGCAAAGCAAACAAAAATTGTTGTTTTAAAGAAAAGTAGTATAACCACATTAAATAAAATCTGGAAAATAAGAGGAAAAAATCCTATTCTTAATATCACCTAACAAAATTACTGTTAGGATTTTTATATATCTGGTTGTTTTCAAATTTGTGTTCATGTGGTTAAAATTATATATCCTGCTTTTTTCCACTTAATGTGTCATTTTATGACGATTACTTTAAATGGCTGCATAATAATCTATTAGTTGCGGGAACTTTTAGCCCTATTGTATGCACAGTGTTTATGAAGAGTGGATGATACATTGTTTCTAAAAGATATAACTTTTTAGGTCATTTTTTAAACTATTTTTTAAGAAAAAATAGTTATTCTAATAAAATTGCTTATCATATGGAAGGACGACCTTCTTAGTGTCGGGTCAGTGCCTTGTTATTTTCAAACATGGAAACCTGAAACTTGAGGAAGTTGGTCGTCAGTTGAGAGTAAAAACCATATTTCAGCTATGTATTTTGAAGAAGTTATCAACAGAAGTTAGCTCCTGCTTATTTGGAGAATTCTTGTCATAAATTTTAATGTTAACGTTGTGTTCTTTTACAGATTATGGAGCTTTGTGGTGCAACAAGACTTGGTTATTTTGGAAGAAGTCAGTTCTATATTGCTTTGAAACTTGTAGCTGTTGCCCAGTCTGGCTTCCCTTTAAGAGTGGAAAGTATAAACACAGGTAAATATGGGACACATTAGTAACTGAAAGGAAAATAGACTTCTAATCACAACTGAAGTGAAGTCAGCAGAACTGTGGAGTCTTCCTGATCTGATAGTGGCCTTTGTGACCTGAGTGGATGTCACGACTTCATCCTCACTGCCATGCTTCTTTCATTTGTGAAGATTCAAAAAATAGGTCTGTCTTAAATCTGTTATGGCATATATGTACTTCATACATATTTGATGGTAATATAAAAACTGCTAAAATGGCAGTTTTTCGGAATTCACTAAAAATTGCTTAGAAAGAATTTAGATGAATGATTTTATCAAGGTAAATGATGGATTGTAGTGACCATCTTCATGTATGCCTTCCTTATATTGTTCTACTAAGTAGGTATAAAACAACATTATACTTTGTGTTTTCTTGTTTGGGAAGACTATGAAAGCTCCATTTGAAATTAGAAAATATTAGTTAACCAAAACTTTCTGATGATAGAAACAATATTAAAATATTAGCAGATTAAAACCTAGTTATAGACATCAGACTGCCTTTGAAGTGTCACCTAAGCTAATTCATTTTTTTGTTTTTTTTTTTTAAATTTTGGAAACTTGTTGATACCTAAAGTAGATGGAAATTCTATAACAGTTGGTGCTTAAATGCAGAGAGTTCTCTAGTTTTCATAGGGAAAAAGGGAAAGAGAAAACTTGAGGTTTTCTGTGATGTTAGACTTTTTATGAAATAGTTTTAAGTACCAGCTCAGTCTATTAGCGGGAGGTTTTCATTATGGGTCTCTAGTTTGCCACACATCATTCTTCTAGAGTTGAGAGTTTACATTCTTTTCAGGTAATTTTGAATTCTTTTACATAAACGCTGAATAAGCTTCATATTTCCCTCCTTAGTGTGGAGATTCTAAAGAGAGATGCAGATAATCGTAGTGGAGGGAAGTACACTTCCTTCTAAAAATGATTCTGCTGCTGTATTTCTCTAGTCCAAAAGTATGAGTTATGATTGACCTGCAGAGAAGTTCTCAGCCTTTTATCCTTCTTCTCTATTTAAAGTTGAACGTAGAATATTTGCCTGGAGGAGTATCATAAGCCAGACTAAAGTGGATTGATATAACACCTTGTACTGTCTTTGGTAGGTGAACCCTCAGATGTTCTCAGGAATTTCTGCCATGAAAGTGTCTAGATTAATCTAGTCTCAAACTTAGTGACATATTCTGTGTTTTACTTAGAGCTCTAACATCTTCGTTTAGAGAATAATGTGAGTAGAAACAGCCTAGGTTTCGGGGTCAGACTGATCTGGCTTCAGATCCTGTCAGTTACTAGCTATTAGTGATATTGGCATCTCAGTTTCCTTATCTGTAAAATAGGGACTTTGCAGGATTGATATGGTTATGAGATGAGATAAATATAAAGTGCAAACATAGGACCAGACATGCAATGGACACTTAATACAACTATTGTTATAACCCCTTGGAAGGACAGTTTGGTGTTACTGCTTCTTTCTAGGTCAGAGTCTCCCTGAAGAGTCTAGGGGAGATGATGGTCTAAATTTTATAGTAATAAACGTTTTGTGTCTTGTTTCTGTATCAGTTTTTGCAAAAATTGTTTCTAATATCTTATCTCTTATTTCAGTTTTTAATGTGTCCTTTTTTATTTTAAAGTAATAATTATTTTTGTGGTTAACAGTAAAGGACCTTCCTCTGCCAAGATTTGTTGCTTCAAAGAATGAACAGGAATCTCGTCATGCAGCCTCATATTCTTCAGATTCTGAAAATCAGGGGTCTTATTCTGGTGTAATTCCTCCACCACCTGGCAGGGGGCAAGTGAAAAAGGGATCCATAAGCCATGATACTGTCCAGCCTCGCACGTCTGCAGATCAACAGGTAACCACGTGCATGTAAATGTTGTCAGTTGATGTCCTGTGTAGATGCTTACACTAAAACATTTACTGAGTACCTTAATAATGAAACTGTTACCTTAAAATTTAAATTTTACAATAATAATATTCTTTCTAGGAACCTGCATCCCCAGTCGTTTCACCGCAGCAGTCCCCACCAACTTCTCCACATACGTGGAGGAAGCACAACCGCCATCCCAGTGGGGGAAGTAGTGAGAGGCCTCTTGCAGGACCAGGGCCGTTTTGGACTCCCTTTGGTGAAGCACAATCAGGTATTTCAAAATTCTTCAGAAGTAACATTTATTAAGAGTTGTAGATTGAAGGAAACTTGATAACATTCCTTTAAGAGTTGCCTCCAAGACAACTTTTAATTAAGTGCCTTAAGTAAAAGCAAAAGCCAACTATGAAAATTTATATGTAGATATATCACTTTGGACAGTTGTAATTGCATTTACTTACATCTATGGTGCTTAAACAAAAGTTTATAGATATCAGATACTCTGAAGGTAAAATGAATAATTATTTCCTAGAATATTAGGTATATATTATATTAGTTCAGTATTGGCAAGGAAAACACTATAACAAAAAGATTTAAATGTGGCATAATTGCAAATTGACAGAAAAGATTCCACTTTGGAAATTAACTCTTCTTCAAAGTTAGAGTTTGAAAGAAAACTTTTATACTATGTGTGTGGTGATTTGTTAGTAACTTGATTCTTTTCTTCAAAAGTGAGTCAGCGTGTTTGCCCATTCTGCTTTTAGTTTCTTCTGCTGGTGACGCAGTGTGGTCAGGGCACTCTCCACCTCCACCTCAAGAAAACTGGGTCAGTTTTGCAGATACTCCACCAACCAGTACTCTTTTAACCATGCATCCTGCTTCTGTCCAGGTGTGACATTTTATTGGTATTGCATTTTGATTTGCTTCAAAAGAGTATTGCTGCAGTCATTGTTTTTATATTTTGCTGTTGCAAATTTTATAAATGCAAGTTCACTCTTTAAAAAGAAACAGAACTCTGCTCAGTGCCTTTTCCTCAAGTCTGTTATCATTGGAATGTTTCACTAAAAGTTTTGGCTGATTTTCTTTCTAATTCGTTAGTCAAGTTTTGAAAGGCTTCTGCATCTAGAAGTATATTTGCTTGGCTTTCTTAGCACATTTTTCATAACTTTTTGTTGCTTACATATTGCTCTCATTCTACACATTTATATAATCATTGTGCAGAAATATTCAATAACCTGATTATAATAAATATATGGTTTGCTGATGAGTTTGTGACGACTTCGTATATTTTAAAGGTCCACAAAGTGTAAGTTTTTCTTTCAAAGATAAGTTACCTAGCAATCTTGGTCCATATAGTCATGGAGATAGATACTGTACTGAGGAAAACATGTTTCATTACAGGACCAGACAACAGTACGAACTGTAGCATCAGCTACAACTGCCAATGAAATTCGTAGGCAATCCAGTAGTTACGATGATCCCTGGAAAATAACAGATGAACAAAGACAGTATTATGTAAATCAGTTTAAAACCATTCAGCCTGATCTAAACGGATTTATTCCAGGTGAGTTGTTAAAAACAGAAATTCTAGATGGGACAAGACTGAGTATCAATTTCATAATCTCAAAGACATGGTTTTACTGGTCAGAGATTATAAAAGATAATTAATTCTCAAATTGTTTGTCTAAAAAGAGTTTATTATCACTGAAGACCAAAAACATGTTAAGATTACTTTTTTCCTGGTGAAAAAAGTCTTAAGACTCTTACCTCACATTTTGTTGTTAGATCTGTAAGTTCAGAATAACATTAAACAATGCTGTTTTAATATTTCAGGATCTGCAGCTAAAGAGTTTTTTACAAAATCAAAACTTCCTATTCTTGAACTTTCTCACATTTGGTAAGTGTGGTATATCATTAGTTCGGTTCTGTGGGTTGTTTCAAAGGAGTTTCCAGCACGTAGATTTTTTGACCTTAAAAAATAAACTATTAGAGTAACCCTTTCAAGAATGTTCTCAAAGAACTCAGTATTGCCTTACAATAGTCAGTTTCTCTTTCACTCTCTAGAAAAGAAATAAGTGATACTGGCACAGTAGTTCTTTTAAAAGTGCTAAAATTCTTTAAGCTGTATCAGCTGTTTCTTGTTGCTAGCAAAATGCATGGAATAAAAGCTAGTTTGCTCGTACATGGTTATGTTTATCCCATTTATTTTTTAAGTACTGTACACGTTTAATAAGGCCTGTGCCAAGCCATGAGTTAAACAGCAGTCCTTAGCTCCCTTTCAAATACAGACTGAGACTCAGGGTAGCTGCTGTGCAGTTGGAATTAGCCATTAAAACACAAATTACTGTGTGAAAACAATTATCAGATAAACACAAATGTTATTTCCACCTTATGTCAATATATTTCTCTACGTTCTAAATTGTTTTATTAGTGTGGTTTTTAGTAGCATAGAGTGCTATAGTAGGAGATAGGTAGATAATGCCTAAAACTGAAAAATCAAGAACTAGCAATATATACATGCTATTTATAGTTTAAGGTGGTAAATACAAAAATGTTTGCTTTTGCATCTAGGAAATGGAAGGACAGCAGGGTGGGCTGCTGTTTTTTGTATTAAGCCTTGTAATTCTATCGGATGCTTTGAAGTGCACACACGTAGAACTTTGATAACAATAAAAACAAAGTTTTAAAAAATTTCAGTCATTTATTAAATAAACCTGACTTTCACTAAATCCTGTTACAAAAAGTGCATATGAGTTAAAGGTCATTTTTTGGTGGCTTTATTTATGGGGCTATTTTTATTTTATTATGAGAATTTCAAGCATACAGAAACGTTTAAAGAATTGTGCCTTGAATACCCATATGCCCACTGCCTAAATTCTACAGTTAATAGTTTGCTACATTTGTTTTATTACACATGTTCCCGTCTATGGAATTTTTTAAATTATTGATTGCAGTTTTTCTGGGAAAGGATTTCTTTTTCTTCTTTTTGAGACATAAAGAGATCCAAGGAAGAATATGATTATATTCATAATAAGTTTGTCTTCTAGGGAACTCTCAGACTTTGATAAAGATGGAGCATTGACACTGGATGAGTTTTGTGCTGCTTTTCATCTGGTAGTTGCTAGGAAGAATGGCTACGACTTACCAGAAAAACTCCCTGAAAGCTTAATGCCCAAACTGATTGATTTGGAAGATGCAACAGGTAAGATCAGAAGCTGAAGAGACCTGATTGCATGCCTTGATAAACATAACACTTGATTCTTAAAGCAAAATCAAAACAGATGTTAAAACTTAGCCTGAGAGCTTAGACGTTGCATCAAGAGCACATCGATTTGCCATCAGAGTAAAATGTACAGGTTGAACTTGGTAGCCTGTCTTTATCATCAACATTTTTCCATGTAACGCTTCTTAATTTGTTGAAGGGAAATGCCTGGTTAATCATTAGACCTTTGCAATCCACAAACATTTTCCTTTAAAAAGCCAAGCTCTTTTCTTCAGACTCTAAAGAAATCTGGAAATTTTGTGTTTGATTATAGATTATGCTATTTTGTTACCATGTTTACAAGAATGCTTTTGTAAGTGCTCATATTTACTGGTGTCTTTCTTTAAAGGGAAATAATATGAGGTAAAAAATGAGTATGTTTTTCTTTAATTCTGAATGAATAAAAGCAAATCTAATGTTAAATTCATAATGAGTCTAATAAAAACTAAATTATTGTCTTCAGTTTTCCTATCTGAACTCTGTATTGGATATTATGATATAAAGAATTTTATGCTTTTTTTTTTGGTGAGGAAGACTAGCCCTGAGCTAACATCTGTTGCCAATCCTCCTCTTTTTGTTGAGGAAGATTGGCCCTGGGTTAACATCTGTGCCCATCTTCCTCTACTTTATATGTGGGACGCCTGCCACAGCATGGCTCGATAAGCAGTGCATAGGTCCATGCCCAGGATCTGAACTTGTGAACCCTGGGCTGTGAAGTGGAGCGTTCAAACTTAACCACTATACCACTGGGCGGGCCCTGGAACTTTATACTTTTAAAAGAGAAGTTAAAACTGAATTTGGCTCTCAATAGGGTGTTTATCTGTTAGGCAACATCTGTTTAACCCAGACATGCATAAGATCTGACTTTATTGTCTAAATTGTAGAGAAGGAATCATATGCATGTCATTACTGTCACGAAGAGAACAGTCTCCTTAGAGTTAGGAATCTGAGTGTGCTTCTAGTTTGTTAATTACTCCTGTGACCTTGGGCAAGTTCTAACCATTTACTCTATTTTTTCCTTCTGTTTCTCCACCTGAAACGTGGATTTGATGCCATTCATGTTTCAGGACTTGAATTGTACACTGACCTCTTATCAACGAATACGTTGATTAAAACTTTTAAGGTTGATCTTAGTTTTTTAGAAACATTATCCTGTGAGAATCCTAGGATCTTCCTGATCATTTCAGGTTGTTATTAGACATCAGTTAACCTCTCACTTGAGCTGAAAGCTAAGTATATTTTTTAGGTAATTTGCTTCAGAATACTTTGATTTACCTAATTAAGATATAAACAAAAAGAACTTCTTTGTTTAGCTTATTTAATAGTAGCCAAGAGGGGAGAAATTATGGTAGCTATAGACTTCCTGTGTCATTGATTTAAATATTAGGCTTTTTATCTGGAGTTTTCCTGTGACTTGAATCCTTTGAGCACTGGTAGCATACTAATACAAGTCAAGCTTATTCTGTCGTACGTCATTTTCTAGAGGCTTGTCTGATTCTGTCGTCTGTTACATTGAGATTGGTGAATCAGGCTTTTGCATGTAGTCAGTGGAGTCTTTTTTTTCTTTATTTAGTTTAAATAAAATCTGGTTCTTTGTAAACTTGATCTACTGCCTGAATTTTAAGGCTGATGCTTCAGAAAGTTCTTTTCTGGGCATTTGTCTTTTTACACTTGTTAGATCTGTTTAGCAAAGAGACACTGTGTTTTTTCGCCTGTGTTTAACTGTACACTATTGCTCCAACTATAATTTTAAAGGTATCAAAGACTCAGATGGTTTTTTCCCATTCCAGCATAATATTGTATGGTTTTCTGATCAAATTTGTTATAAACATTTTGACTGCACAATACTAGATTCAAATCTGCTTTGCCTACTTATGAATGATAAATTTGGAGTTTTGTTAATTTTGGGGTGAGGGGAACCGATTAATCTTTTTTCTACTAGCTATCATAAGCCTGCGATTCATATGACACAAAGTCCTTTGAATACAGAAATTGTCGTGTGACACTGTGGATCAGTCAATATCCATAAAAATCATTTTAAGTAGCTGTGTTTTTTGAAGTTCACAGTTAAAGGGAAAATACCCAAACAGTTTCTTTTGGCTGACCTGAGAATTTGTCCTAAATATCCCCTCTATTGAGCCTTTCTGACTTACAGGCAAAGGTGATTTCAATCTTCTCTGATCTTTCATAGCATCTCCTACATGCTCTTTATTATGGCACACATCACACTGAATCCTGTTCTTTTTTCCCTCTTTGTGCCACTACACTCTGAGCTTCTTAAGAAACAGGAAATGTACCATATTCCTTGTAGTATTCTCAGGACCTAACACTTTGCCAGGCATGTACTAAGTTGTTCAGTAAATAATTATTGAGTGAATTGGTGGTAAATATGTGCCATTTTTAAAGTAGGATCTTTTTCTTGACATATTTCTATCTTTGAAAATATAGTCATTTGTTATCATAAGTTTGTGATACTGGGACATACTGAAATAGTAGCTCTACAAGTATTCTGTATTTACAATTTAAATAGCTTTTATAGAAAAATAGATGATACATAGTGGTGACTTGAGTTACAGCTGCTTGGAGTAACAAGCTAGGCTTTCTGTAGGCATGCAAACATGGGTAGGATAAATGTGTATTTTTTTCCAAAGTCATTTGAACAGATTTGTAGGATTAAATAGCAGATAAAACAGAACAACTAAGGATCGTAGGTAGGAGTACTTATGTGGACCTGAACTTAAATACTTAATATTTAACATTAGCACTGAATTTGGCAACTAGAGTGAATAAAAAGTGAAACTTGGTTTTTGTTGTCTTACAAAAGAAAGCATACAAAAATTCATCCACAGAAACAGCTTTCTGAAGCTGAATTCAAGAAAGAATGTTCATCTTCTAAGAATGGTTGTCTTTAAAAAAAAAGACGAAGGTAAAAACAAACATGTTGAGGTGCTGTACATCTTTAACTCGGTCTCCAAAGAGTCTCCTTTGTAGCACAGTTGCAGTTTTACATGTGTTTTTCGTGACTGTTTGTAAGTCTCTCTCTTAAACTAGACGCGAGACTCCTGGGTGGGTAGTAGCCAGATTGCTCTTGTTCCTTCCGCCTCAGCACCTAGCAGGGTGCAGGATTGAGTGCACACGTAGGCGTTCACAGCTGGGCGACAACTAAAAAGCTAAACCACTTGTTTTTTAAACTGTTTTCTGTCTTTACATCATGCTGCTCACATGAGTTATATCTAGTTGAGATGCTCAAAGACGGAAAGGAATTTGCTCCCTATTCTGTCTCCCCCTCCATCATCACTGCTTTCTACAGTAAATTGGAGCATGTTTCATGGTCGTTGATGTGGTGCATAGCTTAGATCCCCAAACCCCAAACTCCTAGCAGTATTCCAACATGAATATTTTTAAAAGCCAGAGACTTTTTATGAATAGTTTACCAAAAATCCATACTTGAGACTAGCTTGATGCAAGTTAATCACTGTTAAGAGTTTTTCTTATGTTCATCCAGAAAATTTTAACATACAAAAACCTCCACAAGTAACAGTGCAGAAATCTGTTTTTACACAAGTGCAATCACACTATACATCCTTGATATTTTTTCTTATAATGTTGGACATCTCTGCACTTTGTCACATATAGAGCTGTCACATTCTTTATCATACAAGGTATTCCATAATATGGATGTGCCTTAATTTAACCAGTTACTTGTTGATGGATTTTGGGGTAGTTTCCTGGCTTTGCCTTAAAACAGTTCTGCAAAAAAAGATACACACATCTTTGTTTTGTACGAAGAACCCCGAATCTTTTTTTTTTTTTTTGAAACTTCACTCTCCAAGTGCCTTTAGTTGCAGAGGAAAAAATGAAGAAAATATGTACTAATATTCATCACTAAGTTTCCACTCAAGGAATTATTTCTCAAGCTCCCCCATACACACACCTATACATTCTTAATACTAGTGTCATTTCTTCCCAGATAGCTGAGTGTTGTGGCTCACAAAACAGTACTATTGCAAATATTGGCAAAGGTGTACCACTTAATGAAAATGGTCAAAATAATTAGAACTCCTCAAATTCCTGGTAAAGACCTTGATAAACAAGGCCAGATAATGCTTGAAGGAGAAAATCTCTATGAGGATGACACAGTAGGGGCTTTAAAAGATTTTAGTTTAAATATCAGTGGATTAGTAAGAGTCCTTGGGAATAATTACTGATACCCTTAATTATTTTTTGCCAAAATACCTTTTTTCTTTACGATGTGTTGTGAAAGTTGTAAGTGAAGTGAAGAATGTCTGTCTTCCTGTTAGAAAGAGAACTTCATGGAAACGGGAGCCTTGTCTTGCTCAATGCTGTTATCTTTATTTACTGTATTTTTGTACAGGCCCTCGGTAAATGTTCACCGACTGAATTCATGCTTTTAATAATTTTGCCACCAAATCACACCCCAAAATTGTAATATCTATCATTCTCTGTTCTTTACACTCATTTTCACAATATTCTGTGTAAGTTTTGAAAACAAAGCCCCAATTAATTTTTTTTCTTTCTATGAAATTTTAGTCCTTATTTTAAGTAGATTAACTTCAGATGGACTTTTTCCGTTTTTAGTTATTCTTGGATAATGGGAACCTCCTATATATCTGCAGGTAATATTCTTTGAAGTATAATAGCTGAGTCAGATAGTGGTTACTGTAAGATGTTGATCAGTGCTGCAAAAAAAGGTCAACAGATACAATTTAATTAGTATTTTGGGTGAATGTTTTGTTTCTTTTCACATCTTGTTGGACACATTTTTACTTTCATTTTTTTAAATCTTGCATTTTAATTTAAAACTGATAGACTTCTACACAGACCTTCTTAAGGTCTGCTTACTGATGAGTAAGTTTCCAATTTGTGGAGTGTTAGGGAAAAGTGGAATTGATTTTGGAAATAGAATGTAGTTTTTTGATGCATATAATATCATTCAAAGCAAAACTTAAATTAAGTCTTTAATTTCTTTCTGCATATACATTGCTTATCCCTGTCTTTTAAGAATGAATGAAAAAGGTACCATTTGCAGTTTTCCTTAAGATTTAAAATTTATCCAAACCTGTTTATTTTTTATTTTAAATATTTTTTCTTGTAATAATAATATTCACATTTCAAATAGATAAAAGAGGTAGTTTCTTTTTCTTGATGAAGCTATTAAATGAGATTGGAATGTTGAAGCTTCATGATTGAAGAATTCTTCCTAGATATGTTGTGCTACTTGAAAGCAGAATAAGTTTTAAACCATAGGACTTTAGGGAGTGTATATATTTCTATAAGATTAATAATAGCTGCCAGTTATTTTTGAAACAATTTTTTAGTATATTGAGTGTAATACTAAGAAAATAAGAGAAATTTAGGGTGGGTAGGCCATAAACCTAGACTAAAACTGAAGTTTCTTAAGAAAGAGGTTGTCTGGCAGGTGCACTGCACAGAACTGGCTCTGTGGACTTTTCAGTCTTTGGAGGCCAGAAGGATGAAAACTGCTGACAGTGCCTTTATTTTCTGGTGCGATCCTGAAAGTACGGTTTGCACCCATTTAATATTATCATTGTAACTTTTAAATGTAGATTGACAGTAGGTTGAGTCTTCCAGATACACTTCTATACATGGAAATACTTTGCATAAAAGCCCTTTTGGGGTTGACTTTAACAAATGATATAGGCTCATGCTTTTCCTTTTCAGGCCTGATGCTCTGATGATGTCGGGGGCAGAGAACTGTCAGGAGGGAGGCAGGGTTGGCACAGTGTTCCAGCGGGAGGCTGGGTTGGAACACTGCGTCAGGTAAGAGTAAAACTACACCCTGCCTCCGTCAGAACACAGCCCTAGACTGACTTTGTGGGCACAGTGTTTCTAGGGCGCCGAGGTGCACTTTATTTACGGGCCTAGTGCTTCTCTTCAAACTCATGACTGTTAGTTTCTACAACATGGGTAATTTGCTCTTTTTCTGCTGTCCTTTGTTGTTGAAGTAGGAAAGAAGCATTGTGTAGTTTTGCTGATTTATTCCAGAAATAATTTTTGGATTTTCTAGGACAGTAAATTTTCAAACTTTTTAGTCTTAGGACTCCTTTACATTCTTAAAAATTATTGTGGACCCCAAAGAGTCTCTGTTTATGTGGATTAGGTCTATCAATAGTTACCCTATTAGAAATTAAAACTGATAAATTTAGAAAATACTTACTGCTTTATTTTACAGTAACAATTATAAACCCTTACATATTAGTATAGATTTTTAGGAAAATAACTATATTCTCCAAAATAAAAAAAAAATTATGAAAAGAGTGGTATTGTTATACATTTTTGCAGATCTCTTTAATATCTGATTTAATAGAAGATAGCTCGATTCTCATATTTGCTTCTGCGTTCAGTCTGTAGGATATGTTATTTTGTTTGGGGTGTATCAGGGATTGCAAACTAAGCTCTCAGGGCCAAATCCAGTCTGCTGACTGTTTTTGGATGGCCCACAAGCAGAGTGTGGTTTTTTTTTTTTTTTCTTTTTAATCGTTGGGGAAAAAAAGAACAATATTTCATGACACATGAAAATTATATGAAATTCAAATTTCAGTATCCATAAATAGAATTTTATTGGAACACAAGCCAAGCTCATTCCTTTACAGATTATCTATGGCTGCTTTTGCACTGTAGTAGCAGAGTCAAATAGTTGAAACAGACTGTATAGTCTGCTTGCAGAGCCTAAATATTTACAGTCATACATCATTTCACTATGGAAATACATTCTGAGAAATGTATCATTAGCTGATTTTGTCATTGTGCAAACATCATGGAGTGTACTTACACAAACCTAGATGGTACAGCCTACTACACATGTAGGCTATACGGTACTAATCTTATGAGACCGCTGTCCTATATGCAGTTTGTTATTGACCAAAATGTCCTTGTACAGTGCATGACTGTAGCATCAGGCCCTTTGTAGACAGAAGGTCTCCAGTCTCTAGTACATGAAGAAAATCTGGCCTCACATAGTAAACGGAAGGACTGTTTTCAAATAATTATGGATATTTTTTGGTGTACTATACCAAAAATCAACAATGGTCACTTCTTAAAGGTTAATTGCAGTGTGAAAGCTGAAACCATATTAATGAATTGTTTGTACTGTTACATTAAAATCCATAGATCTTTCTTGTACTTTGAATACACTTTAAATGAATCTTTTACCCAAGCATGGTTTTGTAACATAATGTACAGGTTATTTTTTAAATGTCAGTTTGTTGAGTTATAGAGATCTTTCAAATGTTGGGACATTTTGTTATAAAATATCCAAAAAGCATATTTATTACTATTACAGGCTACCTTATGAAGGGAGTCTTTAAGTCCTGGGAAGCTCTTTAGCTTACCCACGTCAGGAGGGAGACAGGGTTGACACAGTGTTCCAGCAGGAGGGTGAAAATGGATACACATTCTAATTGTTTTCCTTGATGTGACAGGCTCATTTAATTCATTTTTGAGAAAATTCCTGCCTAATAGTCAAGTCTGAATAGTTACAGTTTATCAGCTGTTCTTTCAAGGAAAATGGTGTTCCATGAAAAAAGTGGCCTCTTTAGCTAACAGCTGAATCACACAGTGCTTTTCCTTGGGACAACCATTCTACTTTGATATGGAGCAGAAGTGCTTTATACATATTTCCCATTTGGCACACAGAGTATTAAAAAAATGTGTTTTCAGGACTGAGATTTAATAAAAATAATTTTTGCGGTTTAACTGTGAACATTCTTCAGTGAAATTGCCATGCTTATTTATTTTAACTGGAATGTGTGGGGGTGAAGAGTACAATGATTACTAGTATATTTTGGTGCCACTGCCTTGATTGTTGCTGATAAGCCGGCAATTTTACCAGCCATTGCTTTTGCACCATCAGTGCAAATGCCAACACAGGAAAAAAGCATTATTATTACAAAACAAAGATGATTACAAAAATCTTTTTGACTTCTCAGATACCCTGAAAGGGTCTTGGGGACTCCCAGGAGTCCGTGGTCCACACTTTGAGAACTGCTACTCTAGGAAAATTACTGTATTGGAATAATTATGAAGTGAAATTATTTGGGTGAAGAACATTTCAGTTCTCAGCCTCAAGAGGCAGGACCCACTGCAGCTTTGCGCCAGGGAGTCAAAGAGGTTCCCAGAATCTTATCTGAAATCATAACTGCTGGGGGTTGGGGGGCAGTTTGGCTCTAAATTTGTCAGTAGAAAACATCATGAGAATGGAGGTCCAGAAAGCCAAACCAGGGCCCTAGTTCACCCTAAGATGACAGTTGAAACTTGAGGAATATAGTCTGACTTTAAGTAGGATCATTTGAAAATTAATCATCCTGTAGTTAATACTATTTTAATTCTATTTATTTTTCTTTTCTTTCATATCTGCTTTGGGGTAATCTCTTAAAGACATTTCTTCATTCACCATCCTCCTGACAGTTTCACTTCCAGTAAACTATCAGATTTATAGCCATTATTCCCTTCCTTAATTTCATTTCCCTTATTGTCATAGAAGAAAAATCCATAAGTTTTGTTCGCACTGAAAATCACAAGCTTATCCCCATAAGGAATTTGCTGCTACTATTTACCATAAATAATTTTTTCATTAGTTGTTCTCCAAGAGCTTTGAGTTGAGGACTCACAGAACATTGTCTGAAGCCCTTTCTGCCTCTCGCTGGTTCTGTCCCACTCGGCACTTTTACTGAGAAGGGACAGGGTTAAGAAAGAAGTAGCAGCAATTCCTGGTCATAGAAGACAAACATTTATCAAAATACGATGCTGGACTGTAAATTAAAACTTGCAGTGTGATATGCCTGTAAAGAAATAATGTCAGGATAAGTAAAGGGAGGAAATATTTAGAGATGGTCATGTAGCAGAATAGGGCGAAGAGAAATTTGAGAACTTTTCCAAACTATCAATAGTTAATTTTGGTTCTAGGAAAATAAGAGTAAAGGAGAATGAATTTAAATGAAGAAGAACACAAAAAGAAATTCATTCAGTAAATATTTGAGTGCCTGGTGTATATTAGTCTTATGTTAGGCACTAAAATGTGAAGGATTTTCTTATAAATAGATTGAAAGGTTAAAACCTATAGGTTGGCAAGTTATTATATAGCTGTCCATTTAGAAATTTGAAGCACAGTACTAACATTTAATGGCAGACGTCTTTATGATGGAGAAACTCAGGTGCTGTTTTATTCAACTTGCCCATGGTCAAACAGTGAGGTGGTGACAGATACTAGAATCAGGTTCTAAACAAATTAGGTACTCCCCATTAATTTGACAATTAATGTAATTTTCAGACTGGGATTATATTCAAAGCCATGTAAAATTTGGGAAGATTGGAATGAGAGTTTAGTTACCATGGAAATTCCTTCTGTTTTTAAATTGTAATTTAAGAGATATTAAAATTAAGGCTTAACTAATGAGAAGTAGAATATGCTACCACAAAGTGCTCTAAAAGCCACTCTGACATTGTGTCGTGCATTTGTAGCATCAGTTAAGTCTGTAAGTGCCAGTAAGCCTGATGATGCAAGTTTGCTGTATGGCTCGTTAACAGCTTTTTGCCCACATCTGCGACTCTTTCTATCTTTTTGCTGTCTGCCTTGCAAATATATGCTGCTTTTTGGTAAATGCAAATGGATTCGTGTACATCAGCAGTTCCCAAAGTATATTCCAAGGGAATATTGAGGTATTTTATTTGTTAAAAAAGCCCAGTGGCGTAGTGGTTAAGTTCACGTACTCCACTTTGGTGGCCCGGGGTTCGCAGGTTTGGGTCCTGCACGTGGACCAACACACTGCTTGTCAAGCCATGCTGTGGTGGTGTCCCATATAAAGTGGAGGAAGATGGGCACGGATGTTAGCCCAGGGCCAGTCTTCCTCAGCAAAAAGAGGAGGATTCGCAACAGAGGTTAGCTCAGGGCTAGTCTTCCTCCCCCCCCACCCCGCAAAAAAAAGGTTTGTGTTTCGGTAAAACTGACTTAAATAAAGTTTATTTGCTCTAGGACATTACACGTCTTTGATATACAAATGTGCATGGGATGCTCCAACAGGAAATTATAGTATACCCAAATTTATTTGAACAGAAAACCTAATTTTAAAGCACCTTAATGGTTAATATTCCATGAAATACACTTTGGGAACTGGTACAGATCCATCCCTATTATCAGAAAATGATTCAAAGCATGTGCCCTATTGCATTATTGTTATGTACAACACTCTTTTTTCTATTTATTCCTAACTAGATTTTATTTTCATGGAAAGCTGTGGTTTCGGGTAGACAATAAATAGCAGGAATGTTGAAATGTTTATTTTGGGAACCTGAGGAAAGGAAATTTAGATTATAGATTACTACTTGTTAAAATCTTCTATTAGGGTTTTTTTATGAGTAAATATTCCTAAACTATGTTGTTTATAGGGAGTTTCTCTGTTTTTAAATTGCAGACGTTGGGGATCAGCCGGGCGAGGTAGGTTATCCGGGCTCTCCTGCAGAAGCGCCTCCAAGCAAGTCTCCCTCGATGCCATCGCTGAGTCAGACCTGGCCCGAGCTGAACCAGGGCAGTGAGGTGAGGAAGCTCCCACCTTCCGTCTCACTGCCTTCTGTAAGGGGAGACGCCCCACACAGAACAGGTTCAGCACATCGCACTTTCCGCACACCCTTGTGCTTGAGGCCATGTCGGATACAACTGTGATAAATGGAATTGTGTGATGCTGAGGTTTCCCGAGTATTTTTTCATGTATGTATTATTATTTGGTTTCCACCACTTATTCCTGCTAAAACCCTGAGAATTAGGTGGGGCAGAAACAGAAAGTTAAGTCAAAGGGTGAATGTCTTAACCAATGAGGGATCTGAACACAAGTCCTTTGACCTTCAGTCAGCTGCCACGCCCACTGGGTCGCGCTGCCTTCTCCTTCCTGTGAGCAAGGTATGGATAATGGATTTGAATTCTCAGCGTTGGAAGTGATATGAGAAGTCACTAATCCAGCTTTCCATGTGAAAACAGTATTTTCTACAGCTGCAGCAATTTATAATTTAGCTTTGTTCAATACAGAATAGAATGATTTAACCCTATTAAATGCAGTAGTTGAAGGTATGTTATGTAAGACCATAGCTTGCAAAACAGCATTTGAGACAAATATACTGTGCGCCCCCCCTACTTTGGAACTCCATTATGTAAAACAGTAAAAGGAGGGCCACTCGGACTAGAATATGGAAAGAGAGCCTGAGGCCCGGCCCCCCCAGAGCGCCCTTGGAGGCCTCTCTTAACCTCAGTGCCGGTAGAACTCCAGTTGAAAACCACCACTCTAGCCTGTTAAAGCAGTTTTCTTTGTGAACAAGTTACATTTTTTTTCTTACAATTTTTTGTATCACTTTTAGGTAGTGCCACAAATATAAAAGTTTGTTGACTTTCAGGAAAAAATTCAAAGCTTCTGTGCTTTCTATGTCTTTTAAAGCCAGAAAAGTATCGGATTAAAGAGACACTCATTAATTCTGGGCAGTTGAAAAACAGAGAAATAACTGGCAGGTTTAAAGTACTTGCTGCTGCTCTTTGACATAATCGCAGACACCTGTGTCTGAGACGTTATAACATCATGCTGTCCGTCATACCGTCCGTGTTTTTCCAGAGAGAGGAATTAGCCTTGAAAGAATTTACTGGTAGAAAGCCTTTATAGAGAGTAGGGTCAGTGTTCTTGAAACCACTATTTTTGCTGCATTTGTTCATTTCTGTCGTTTTTTAAAAGCAATATCAAATTAAAAGAGTATTGTTATTCCATTGATATCAGGTCATAAATAAAAGCAACTCTTTCTAAAGCATCTCAGTTCTAAAGCCCATCTTCATTCTAAATAAAATTGTGTGTGATCATTAAAGACTAGGAATGGAAATCCCTTCCAAATTCTGATTTAAGTAGTTGCATTTTCCCTTTTTACATATTTGTAACAAGTTTCATTTTGTAGTATTTGGTAATAAGGTCATGAATGTCATAATTATTTTTTTCTTACTATATGTGGAAAAATCAGAATGTTAATAAAACTAACGTTGATTTTGAGACATTTTAATAATAATTATTGAAAATATCTACTCATACAGAATGAAGTTATAATTTTCTGCCACAAAGCACTACTATTCTTTCAACAAATATTTATTCAGCACCTGCGAATATAGATGAGGCACTGTAGGGGATAATACTAATAGTAATCACTAGTAATAACAACAACATTAATGATAATCTCTCACATTTATTGAGTGCTTTTGATGTACTAGTTCTGTTCAGAAAGCTTTATATATATATTAACGCTTTACATCCTCATAGCAATCCTGTGGCGTAGGGTCATTAATCAAAAAATACAGATGGTGACACTGCAGCACAGAGAGGTTAGTAACTTGCCTGAGGCTGTGCGATGTGACTGGGATCCCAGTCCTCTGGTTCAGGGCTGCCCTTTACTGTTGTTCTAGATTAGGAAGATAAGGGAGCTTACATGTGGTCTTGTGAAACCAAGTGGAACTCGATGCCACCACAGAGATAAACGCCTTCTTTTTGGCAAAAATCTTCTACCTCTGAACTTTTCTCCATAGTTAGATAATTAGGATTTTTTAAATTCCTTCTGTACCTATGCAACAATAATTATTGAAGAAACTAATTATATTAACAAATATTGGTAAGTCACTTCCCTGAAGTGATGTCCCATGATAAAAGTGAATTATTGTGGGTTTTCTTTATTCAGGAAACACTTTGAATGCATCAGTATTTCTTAGTATATCTTAATTTTTGTGATTTTAAGACTAATCTATAGGGAAAGTTGTTTTAGCCATTTTTGTAGATAATTTTCATCGGTGTGTTCATTTGCTAATATTTAATTTCTACGTGTCTTCTCAAATTAAATATCACTATTTGAATAGTAAGTCGAACTTTGAAGCATAAAAGTGTATACTTTTCTGTACTGAATTATAAACAGAGGATTTTAATTAATGGGGTAGATGTGTCTGTGTGTAAACATTCGTGTGTATATATTGTATATGTGTAGATGTTTTTCCCTCTTCAGAATATAACTGATAATTCCTAAGAATCAAATTTTAATGATAATTTTAATACAGTTTTGATATAAAAGTTCTTTACTATTTTATTACTAAGATCTCCAAAACAAATGGAATTTACTAAAATTAATAATGACTTATCACTCCACCTATTTTAAGAGGTATGGTATTTGTGTACCTCTTTTAGAAGAGTAGTATTTCATATCAAAATACATCTTCTGTGTATAACACACACTCAGATGCTTGATTTGCTCTCACTGTGGCCGCGTTCTGATTTTTCCAGCATGGGGTGGGGCTGGGTGCCTGACTGGCAGTTCTGTCTTGTGGTCTGGCATGGCCCTGTTTGTGGTGCTGATTGCGGGGGTTGACTTGCTACAGATTGACATAAGCCCAAACGTATTAATTCCAGAATTCTTTGCATTTTATATCAATTATATTTTATTAAATATCTATCATATGTATAAAATACATGCACATACATAATAGAATCATCTTTCAGGGGTCGCACTGGCAGGTCACACTGACTTGCTTTCTTTTCACAAAAGCTTTGGTATTCAAGATTCATTAGCATCATCAAATCAATATAATAACATTTGTGTTTTGAAAGAAGGATTTTCTTCTCTAGTTATTCTTTCTCTAGTCAAGACAAACCCCTTTACATTTTTGTCACCATTCTTACACTTAGACTTTGTCCCTGTATTGTGTTCTGAGTTTGAATTCTTTGAGGTTCCATAAAGATTGCCCTAAATTGTTACTGTACATTTGATTGGGACACTGCTTGCCTTACGTTAAGATGACCCAGCTTAGATAAGTATAAAATGTTTATGGAAAAATAGGAATCACAGAATTTTGTCAAGCCTGCGAAGCACAGCTTGCAGTGCACCCTCGGGATTACTTTGCTGAGTCTTCTCCGGTGTCTTCCCTCCACCTTTCTTGTCATGCTGACTTGTCTCTCCTCTGTCTGTTCAGCAGTGGGAGACATTTAGTGAACGCTCCTCAAGCTCACAAACTCTGACCCAATTTGATTCTAACATTGCACCAGCTGATCCTGTAAGTCAATCACTTAGCTTGCTTGTTTGAAATTAATTGTATTAACCCAAATTTCCATTCATTATGGTTTTTAGCTGATATGCATGATTCAGTGGAGTGCTTGGAGGGAATGGTGGCAGGCTTTTCAATTTTTGTGTGCTTAATGGTGGAAAGAACGTTTTTTACCATTCCTTGTATCTTCTAGTTATTTTGGTGGGAGAAAACTGTCTGTTTTAAAAATCTGGTACACGTGTCTAAAGAAGCATTTTATGCCAATTGATTTAGTTGACCTGGTTTTCATTTGCTAATTAAATGTATATTATATTAAGCATACTGCTTATTTCAGTGTAGTGACATTTAGTAAATACTATTTTATTTGTATACTTACACATCATGTAATATGTACTATGTATGTAAACATGCAATGTCATCTTTTAACAATCCAAATGGTACAGCTTTGACTTAACTAGTATGTTGAGTTCTGTTAAAGAGAATCAAGTTCAGCAAAACAATACAGAGCTGTTGGTCAGAGATTCCCATTATGCAAAGGAGCTTCTGTCTTGTCTTCCTGTGGCGCTCTGTGTTGCTTTGAAAATGCTACAAAGTTCACATCTTGATTTAAGAAATAAATTCTATCCCCATAGAATGAATTTTGTGTATGCCGCACCTGTCCCTCAAGTTATTTGAAAACTTCAAAACCTTAGCTGTTAATCATTCTTCTCACTGTTCAATCCTGCTTTTCCTTTTAGTTTTTTCTCTTTTAAAGAGAAGGACATGCTAATAATAAGCGCCTTTCAAAAAGAAAAGGAAGTAAGTAGGAAGGGAAGAAGAGAGTAAAGATAGGGTTTTTAAAATGAGTTGGGTGGAAAGATATGGAGAAAGTGACACAGGCATTCTTTTTAGATGTTTCTGATCAAAGACAGCATTTATTAATTACATGTAAAAATGGCCTGTTATTTAATGTGGATTTGGGAAAAGTGGTATTTAAAGATAAGAGTACATCTTCAACAGTTTAGTAGATCATTGGTATGTTATAGTTTTGAAGAATTTATATCTATTTGAAATATAGAGGATGCTGTTATATTGAAATCAAACAGATAATGTATAGAAGTGTTTTAAATGTCTATTTTATAGTCTGTTATTCAAGAGCCAATTAATATGTAGATCCTCTGTGCCTTTTGCTTCTCTTGTTACTTTGAAGGCATTAATCTTTGGTTTTAACCTCTGAAAAATGAAGGGGAAATCAAAGACAACACTTGAATTTTTGCTGCTTACCAGCAGCTATGATTAAGGTCTCTTGGGCAATGACAGGTGCTGTAAGCTAAAAGAAAGTTTTACTTTAGCTCTACGTTTCATTTCTCCATATTATTCTTATCCCCTACTTACACAGTCAGTTTAATTCTACTTAAAGCACTTTATTGGGAAGGAAGGTTTGATGTAGCAATGAAGAAACTCCATTTTATTCTCTAACCCTTAAGAGATATTGAAAATCATCATTCATAGTATTATGATTCTTTGTCAGGCCAGGAAAGAACATTATATATAAAAACCTAGAACTCAGAGGCAAAATAAATTGACTCATGACTGGCAGGAAATGCAGGGATATATTTGACTTAATAACAGTGATGTTCTTGTAACTTCTTGGAAATAATACCCAAATTTATGAATTCCAGCTCTAATGTTTAAAATGATATGGCTCGACACTTTCTTTCGTTATCTCTACTGTGCTAGGAGGCTCTTGGAAAATTAAAAATGATTGGTTGACATTTTAAACTTGAATTTAGACCTCTAAATTTGATGAGGTTGGCAGTCTTAAATATTTATCATCTGGTACCCAGAAATATCTTTTTTCTTTTATGATGCCAAACAAATCTAAACTTTGTTCCCCAACTAGTAATCTCACTTTGAACGTCCAGTTAGGAGAATGCCCTGCTTTCACTGAGGGTCTGAGTTTCATAACCTTCACACTTACCTGAAATACTGCCTATCTGCAGACACAGCCTGTAGGCACAATCCCAAATGACCCTTTGCAAGGCTTATAAATAAGGATTATAAGTAGGTAAATAATGTCAAATTAGAAGAGAATCACCTAGGAGAAAATACCACTGCAGTTCTAATATGAATTTAACATACCTTACAGTGTTGGAAATATTTACTGGAATACTTTTTAAAAGCTAAAATTTGATATTTAGCCATTTGCTCAATAAAGTGGAAGTCTATGGAAAGCTTCAAAGTGCTCTGTAGCACTTAGGGACAGCTGTCACACAGTGCAGTGACCTCACATGCAAACTGAGATGGTTAATTGTTAGGCTCCCAGAATTGTGTTGAAATTGAGTTTCTGATATCTCATTTCCAGAAACTTGATTACTTTTGTTGAACTGCTTATCAGTTAATAGCCTTTGGTAGAATCTGCTTCTGCTAGGAAATTCTAGACTGATGAGAAGTGTAGTGCACTGTCTTTGCCGTGATTTATGCCTGATGTTGAGTGCTATAGAACTTCTGAGTAATTCAGGATATGAAGAGGGAGCTAGTCTGATCACTGATTATGCCCAGTCAACTCATCTGGTTTAGTGGAGCCCCTTCCAGGTGCATGTGACATTCTCTAGGAATACAAAGATGTCAAAAACAAAATTCCAGTCTTAAGTAGACCACAGCTTAATTATTACAAGTTGATGATTGTAATAAAGCTGATTGTGATAATTATTATATGTAGCCGTGAACAGAATTGTGGGCTAACAGCCTGGTGTATTTGGGAAAGTTTTCACAAAAGAGGCTATGTTTGTATGCTGAGTTTTGAAAGAAACTATGAATTGTCGGAAGTGGACAGGGGCATTCTGAGCAGAGAGAACATCGTGAGCAGGATCAGTTAGGGGTGGTGAGAGTCTAGGGTAGAAATGTGTATAGGGGAATGACAGGGGCCAAGAATGTGGTTGAAACCAGTCCGTGAAGATCTTTGTATGCTAGACAAGAATCTGAATTAATCTCATAGATACTAGGGGCTAACAAGAAGTACCACAATAAGGCGGGGGTGAGGAAGAGGAGGTAGCTGGCAAGATGACTCAGCAACAGTGTGAAGGATTGACAGGATCTAGAGAGATGATGGGCACCTGAGCAAATTGAGTACACAGAAATAGAGCATAGGCAGGGCTGGGTTCGGGCAGATAGGATAATAGGATTTAGGCAAGTAGGAAATAGAGATACATGAGCATTAACATAATATTCAATAAAGTGCTAAATTGTATAAAATCAGGTACCCAAATATATGCTACAAATGTGCAATGAGTGATTAGGAATGGGTTTCCTAAAGGCTTTGGGTACTTTGAATATGTAGAAGAAAGTGGGCAGAGCCTGCCAGTCAGTCTTTATACTTTTTTCTCTATTTTTAAATTTGAGGACACTGGTTTGGGGCAGAGAAAGTGTTACTTTGGCATCTTGTGGCTCAGGACCCAGAAGTGTATAGGCATTCATGGTTCTCCATTTGGATGCTGAAATGCTTCAAGACAAAGCTCTCTATCCTGCTGCACATCACAGTCGGAAACGGAGCTTCCGATAGGCTAGTCCGAGGTTAGGCCTGGTCATCTGTGTAACGCTCTGCAAGGAATTGCCTTGCCTTGCTAGCGACAGGATCCACTGGACTGAAGCTGTTGCAGGCTCATAGCAACCAGTAGTTGTATGAGTAAAGTACGCAGTAGAAAATTGATTTGCTGGTACAGAAACTTATGCAGATTATTTGGAGAGTGAATAGAGCATTCACAATCTTCTTTTCTTGGAGCCATTGTGACTGGACATATATGTAAAGGCTACTTAATATTTCCAACTTTAAAAGCTTTATAAATCTGATTTCATACACACACAGAATGTATGTGTATTAGATGAATAGTATGAGTTAAAGCATCTAATAAATTTTCCTTGCTTGTTTTTTCCTAGTTTGATTTGGGTTTGGAATAAGAACTTACTGTGTCATGAACCATCATTTCTTTCTCCTTTGATCTTGCCTTATAATGTTAAATTCTGATTCTCATAGCAGTTATTTCTGCTGTTAAAATTGTAAGTTAAGATTAAAAATAGTAGAGTTATTCCTAAAGCCCTGTTTTTTATAACCATAAACATAACAAACATCTTAAGTGTATTGTTATATTTTCCTGAGAGTAACTCATTATTATGTGAGAGATCTAAACTTTTACCCATCTATAGTGTTCATCTTTGTAATTGTAATTTTAGAGTTGTAGGGAAATGTTAGTTCAGGTTGATTGGATAATACATGAACGCTGTCCAGAATCTCACTGATGTGGGGTCAGAAAATTACTACAAATGGATTTATCAGTATAATTGCAATAAAGAATTCATTTGTTATAAATTGCCTGAATTTAGAGATTATGAGAGTAAGCCAAGGAGACCTGTCAGATGAGAGATGGTATGCTGGAACTTAACTCTCTCTAGCTTGGTGTTACTCCATATTATCACCAAAACAGTGTCTGACTTAAACTGAAAGGTCATTATCCTTCACACTAAATTATAAACTTAACTCACTACTAGATATTCGAAATTTAAGGATCTTAAGTTCAGTCTTTAGCAGCAGCACATTCGGAACATCAACTGACTCCTCCTGGAAGGAGCTGAGCCCCCTTAGCAGGGTTTTCAGCTGGTCTGTTGCTACTCAGCCAAATGCTTGATCCCATTCTGGAGGAGGAGGGCCTGCCCGTATGCCGGGCACCTGTCTTTCCTTCCCTTGCTGCGAGGCTGCCCTTGTCTTCCTCCTCTTTTCCTTGTCTTGCTCTTATCATTCTTTCCAAAAATCTCTCCTGCCGGGTCCCTCATTCCTCTCCCTAGACTTGCACTCATGAAGTTTGGGAATATCAGATATATTACAGTCATGGAGAAGGTTTAAGAAAGTATTAGAGTGTTAGGGGTCTCACTTATTCCTCTTTGAAAATGGAAGCCTTTGTGGAAGTTTTATGCTAAATTTTGAACGTGTCTGTAGAACCGAAATCTGTACTGAGTATGTCCATACCTACTGTTGCAGTGTAACAGGCATCTCTCTAACTTTATTTTATGTGTGAAAAAGAAGCGTCATGTTTTCTTGACCAGTTTAGTGAAAATGAGTTCAGTCTGTTACTTAGTCTTGGGATTCTCAAGAAATATTCTTTAACGTCAAATGTTCAGATTTGTGTAATTTCGTCAGATCGTTTCACACTTTGCCTTTGAATATTTTCAACTATGTTTTTATAAGATCATTTTTTTCACTCATATCTTTAATCACTCAGAAGTTAAAATGTACTTTTTATAAAAATAAATCAGATTATTAGGCATGTGTAATTTTTTTTATAATTTAAATATAATTCCAGAAGTTTTTGTTAAAAAATTAATTTTCATGCTTGCCTTAGTGTGAATGAGAAAGTCTACCAGTTTTTAAAGTGTTGTTAGTTTTGATTATTCCATGCTATCGGCTTAGCATTTTTAATACAAATTGTGTTTCCTCCCATTTGTCTCCAGGATACTGCTATTGTTCATCCAGTTCCCATTCGTATGACTCCCAGCAAAATCCACATGCAGGAAATGGAACTTAAAAGAGCTGGCAGTGGTAAGGAAGCTGTTGCTGAGTTGTGTCTGAGATTAATTAGCATCAAACTAAAACACACAAGTAATTATTCTATCAGGCTTCAGACTTCTTTCTTAATGGCTTATTTTTTAGCATACTACTTTCTACAATTATACATATATATGTGTGGTTGCATATACATTTTAATTTATGTTACAATTTTTAAAAGGAAATTATTGAATTTAAATTATAAAGTTTTGGGGGCCAGCCCTGTGGCCTGGTGGTTAAGTTCAGCACACTCCGCTTCTGGCCCAGGTTTGGTTCCCAGGCGCAGACCTACACCACTCGTCAGTGGCCATGCTGTGCAGCAACCCACATACCAAATAGAGGAAGATTGTCACAGGTGTTAGCTCAGGGCAAATCTTCCTTAGCCAAAAAAAAAAAAAACCGAAGTTTTTAAATACGGACATTTGGAAAATATGACTTTTCTAATACTCTGTGGGTTTTTATGATCACTATTGTGAATTTACATTTAAAGTATATTCAAATTTTAACTGAAGAGGTATATTAAAATAAATTTTGGCTTTGAAATTATATCTTTTGCCTGAACTCTTGAAGTTTCTCCTTATTTTAGATTAAATGTTTTAGGGTTTCTCAAAGATTGATATATTTTCTATATAAGT
Source organism: Tapirus indicus (assembly GCA_031878705.1). Classification (NCBI taxonomy): domain Eukaryota; kingdom Metazoa; phylum Chordata; class Mammalia; order Perissodactyla; family Tapiridae; genus Tapirus; species Tapirus indicus. Next base: position 335,734 of record JAVSPQ010000110.1, on the reverse strand, counting down.
CAACATCATAAATTACTTATTTTACAGCCATTTATGTGGTGTTTTAAGTAATTGCCCTATAGGGATAACATTTAAAAGTATGAACATGCAAATTGGCTTTTTTATTATAAAATATCTTGTATTATGGCAGAAAACAAAATTCTGTATAAAGAGGTTTTAATTAAAAATATTATTTTGTCTAATATCTCATGGATTTACCAGCTGCTACTTCTTTGGAATATCTAAATAAAGTCTTACCTTGCATTCTGAGGCTTGTAAATTTATTAATTCAAACACGTATGTCTTATATTTTTACCTAATAATTCTCTACTAGATCCTGCTAATCCCACCAGCCCATTACTTGTGAAAACATCTGACCTTTCAGAAGAAAATAAGATAAATTCATCAGTGAAATTTGCTTCTGGAAACACTGTAGGTAAGTGAAAGATAGCATTAAATCTTCCATTTGAAGTTTATTAAGTCTGGATTTAGAGTCTGAATTATTCAAATGTATAGCCATTTAATATTGTCTCCCCTGAATAAAGTAGAGAACAGTTAACCCTTTTAAATACCCTGCCCTGTGTATGAACGAATAGTTGCCCGTTGCCGCCTGAACCTGCTTCAAGGCAGGTGTCCTGTGTGCCATCCCTCTTGATTAGCCAGGTGAGTCTTTTAGCTCTTCCCCCCCAGCCCTTTCTTTCTTTCTCACAAAAAATGGTGTATGTTCATGCATTCAGCCAATGTTACTTGAATACTCTCTGCCAGGCTCAGTTCTAGACACTGGGGATTCAGCAGTAAACAAAACAGAAAAAAAATCTTTGCCCTTGTGGAGCTTCAATTCTGTAGGGGAGATAAGGGAAAAAGAAAAAAAACCTGTAACTCCTATCTTAGGAGGTAATTAACACCCTGGATAAAAATGAAGCTGGGAAAGGGGAGAGAGAGTGACATTTTAAATAAGATGGTCTAAGAACGCCTTACCAAAAGATGACATTTGAGTTAAAACTTGAGGGAGATGAGGGATTTGGCTGTGTGCATATCTGAAGGAAGAATGTTTAAGGCACGGGGAACAGCAAATGTGAAGCCCTGATTTAGGAAACATGCCTTATTTCTGCTGAGAACAGCAAGCAAGCACCTGGAGTAGACCTAGTTAGCGAAGTTGGCAGGAGAGGTAGCAAGTGGTAGAACAGTAACCGGGAGCAGTGTGAGACTGACTCCTATTGAGTGAGATGAAAAGGATTAGAAGGTTCTGAATGGAGAAGTGGCGTGGTCTGACCTTCCTTTCTTAACAAGATCTCTCTGGCTGCTGTGCTGATAATAGGCCAGAGAAGGCAGGAGAGAACGGGGAGAGACCATTTAGGAGACAGTTAGGAAAATACAGGCAAGAGGAGATGTTGCTTGGCCTGGGGTGGTCACAGAAGAGGCACTGAGAAGTGGTCAGTTCTGCTACAGTGTGTAGGAAAAGACCACCAGATTTGCTTACATATGTGGTATAGGACTTGAGAGAGATGATATCAGGGGTTTTGGCCTGGGAGCTGCGAGTTGAGGAAGGCTGTGATAGGAGTTTGTGAGGGAGACCAGGAGTCCAGGTTGAGATGCATCTCAAAACATCCAAACGGAAATACGTTAGTTTTAGCATCATTATTGTACCAATTAAATAATTCAGTGATTTGACAAGAAAAACGAAAGGGATACGTTTTGAAATGAAACTAAACCAAATCACCAGTCCCTTCTGTTTATAACTCTCTAATATGTAGTAGTATTCCTTCACATTGCTCCTCGTTTCTATTTTAAATTTCTTTATTGTGTCATAACCATTAGTCTACTTCCGGAGTTCTCTATGCCTTCATAAGACTTTGAGGAAACTGAAAATATTTCCTCAGGTGAAAAATTGGGAATCTTTTTTTAACTACATGTATTTTATTATTGTCGAAGCACATTTTATTCCCTTGTCAAATTTTTAATTTTTCACATTAATAATTTTTAAATGTTTTCTTTATTTAAATTTTTCTAATTCTTTAAAAATGACTTTTTACATTACAAAAGTAATTCACACTTATTGTAGAAATGCAATAAAAATAAGAAAATTAAAATTATTCATAATCTCACTATTCCACAAAAGACCATGCTTAACATTCTTTGTCAACCTTAATCCTTATTCTGTACATGTTATATTTTTACATAAAATGAAATTATAATATATGTACTGTTTTGTAACCTCTTTCCATGTAACTTACTTTGAATATTTGTGTCATTAAATATTAACTTTTCTAGGTTGTAACTTTTCTATGTGTGTAGTAGTTTGTTGTATAAATATGCCATGATTTTTTTGATTTATATTTTATTTTTTACAATTAATAACACTGGGAAGAACTGTTAACCTTCTAGCCAATTTTTTAATATCTCTGATTTGAAACAATAATTCAGTTATATTTGTTTGGGGTATATAGTGTAAAAAGTGAAGAAATGGTTATTATTAAATAGGATATATCCCGTTTATCAGCAGATGGTTACAGTAGTTCAGACTCTTTTACTTCGGACCCAGAACAGATTGGAAACAATGTAACTCGTCAAAGGTCAGTATTTCTGTCAATAAAAAGCATATTAAAATATCTTGTTACATTTTAATATTTAAAATTATTTAGAACCAAGTATAAATTATTTTTCTCTACTCTTCAGTTCTTCACTTCTCTGAAGACTGTTAGGTTACCTGTTGATTTATGTAGAAGGGAAGTAATTTTGATTCTTCTCAACTTTACTAGGAAAACAAAAGGGGAAACCCTTCTGTTTTCATGGTATTCTGTGTAAGGTTTAAACAGAGCTGATGACTTCTTGGCAGTGGCAGTTTAATACAGTCCATCTTGTAGGTAAACAGTGAGAGTCTGTCTAAGTATAAATGTGCAGGGTTCATTTATAGCCCTGTGGCAAGTACCAAAAGAATTCTGTGTTTTAAAATGCCATCCAGAGGCAGAAGCATCTTTCTCCCCTCACTTTTTATATACATGATATTTTTTTGCCACATGCCTGGAGGATGTAGAGAGAGACTGGTAATATAGAATCTTCAGAGCGCTTACAGAGTCAAAAGGCTGCTTCTTCATAGAGTTAGTTCTTGTGTTTCTTAGAGTTCTCGGTCACCTTGGATTTTATTCTACTTCTTTTTTTTGGTGAGGAAGATTAGCCCTGAGCTAACATCCTTGCCAGTCCTCCTCCATTTTGTATGTGGGACACCCCAACAGCATGGCTTGATGAGCGGTGTGTAGGTCTGCACCTGGGATCCAAACCTGTGAACCCCAGGCCGCCGAAGTGGAGCACACAAACAACCACTACGCCACCGGACCGACCCCAGTTTTATCCTACATTTTATCCCTGCAAATGAGGATCAGATTGTCAGAGTCCGTGAGACTCTGTTCAGAATTTAGAAGACTTTGCTGGCAAACAAGTGCATCTCTAGGGTGAGTTGAGCATGAGTATAGTCACCTCTAAAATGGGGTGGCCTGGGGGCCGGCCTAGTGGTGCAGCGGTTAAGTTTGTGTGCTGTGCTTTGGCGGCCTGGGGTTCGCAGGTTCAGATCCTGGGTGCGGACAGATGCACTGCTTGTCAGCCATGCCGTGGCGGCGTCCCATATAAAGTAGAGGAAGATGGGCACGGATGTTAGCCCAGGGCCAGTCTTCCTCAGCAAAAAAAAATAAGAGAGGCAGTTTGGCAAGGTACGTTAGCTCAGGGCTAGTCTTCCTCACAAAAATAAATAAAATAAAATGGGGTGGCCTGAGGTAACACAGGAATGAGCACCTCAACGAGTTGAGCCAGAGTGAACCTCAACTTCAAGCTTTAAATAAGTTGAAAGCTAACTGTATCTGAGAGTAGTTTCTCTTTTTTGAAAATAGTTTTTCAGACTAATCTTACCTTTAATTAAATGGGAAAACATTACACTAGGTCTGCCGTCTACCTTGAATTCATGTTAATAACTAACTTTCTTTTCAAATTTTTGGAAATTTTGTTAAATGTATAATTATACTTTGTAAAAAGATAGTTTGCCATATTTAAATAACCACTCGTTTAGCGCACTTTGTAATACTTGTATACCTACTTCAGAAAATGTCACACCAGTAAGATCCTTTGCTGCTTAGCCCAGTTTGAATGCTTAAAAGGAAAAAGCTCCAATCTCAGTAGCATGACCAACTGTAACGGGGTGAATTTTGCAGGTCTCATTCAGGAACCTCACCTGATAACACTGCACCACCACCTCCCCCGCCAAGGCCGCAGCCCTCTCATTCTAGATCATCATCTCTAGATATGAATCGGACCTTTACAGTCACCACAGGTAGGAGTGTTGTAGTGCCATGGAGGCGATTCTGACTCCTAGCGACCCTGTGGACAGCAGAGGGAACCCTGCCCAGTCTTTTTGCACCATCTTCTCACCTTCCGGCACTTTATCAGACAGTGCTCCACTGCTGTTCACAGAGTTTTCATGGCCAATTTTTTCAGAAGCAGGTGGCCAGATCCTCTTTCCTAGTCTTAGTCTGGAAGCTCTGCTGAAACCTGTCCATCGTGGGTGACCCTGCTGGTATTATTGAAATCCTGGTGGCAGAGCTTTCAGCATCACAGCAACAAGCAGCCACCACAGTATGACAACCGACAGATGGTGGTGTGGTTCCCTGACTGGGGAACAAAACCAGGCTGTGGTGGTAAGCGCTAGATCTTGTCCACTAGACCACCAGGGTAGGGAATAGAGAACCATATTATATATTTTCATTTGATTTTAAAGTTAATTAAAGACACACAACATTTTATGTCTTGTTTTTTGATACTTATCTGAAGAAAAATTTTGAATGTAAAAGATGAGAGAGAATTTTTTTTCTTAGTGACTATCTAAAATGTGTTTGAGTTCAAATGATAAAGATAGGAACCTCAGAGATGCCAGGGATAAAATTTTAAAGAAATTTTAAAATAATGATGTGAATATGTCAAGGAGAGAAAGCTAAGTCTTAAGTTAGCTGACAAAGGAGAGAGAAGAGTCATAACTCACTCCAAGCTTTCCATTTTTATATAACTGGTCAGATTGTTATTACGCTGATCAAAATAGAAAAGTTAGGACAGAGGGTGATGATGTTCTGTTTTGCACATGATGAGTTTGGAATGATGAGGAAAAGGGGAAATAATCAACAGGCCATTGGATTTGTGGGCTAAGAAAGATTGATGTATTATTTGAGAATCATTTACATAGAGATGATAAAGTGTTAAATGAAAACATGGAAGTTTCCATAGTTGATAGCTAAAGTGCAGTCAGAAATATGAGAAGAAAACCTGTCATGTATGGTATCGTGGAAACAGTTTGAGGAGCACGTCAGGATGTTCATGCAGTAGAACAAGAGAAATAAGGTCTGAGAAAAGGCCATGAGATTTGGCCATTAGGTCATATGTAGACAATTTTATAAGATATGCCTTCCAATACTTACCAACCATTCTTTAGAAATCTTTAACATTTGATCACATTCATCCAGCTTTTTGGTTCTACTAGCAAAGTAATTCTATATTTACTAAAAAGAAGACTTGTATTCCCACAGGACAACAACAGGCTGGAGTTGTTGCCCATCCTCCTGCAGTGCCTCCAAGACCACAGCCCTCACAGGTAATTCTCCAACATATTCATTACAGAACATCAGTGATTACAGACCCTGTGATCAATTTCTCCGTTAGGTATTTGATTCTATTCTAGAATTATTTTGAAGATCGAGAATTACCTAATTGTCATTCTTAATGAGCATTTAATTCAAGGAAGCTAAGTCTTATTTTGGAAGATAAGAATTCCAATAATAATTTGAGTTATTTTTTGAAAGAAGCTTAAAAGTGAACCAAATGATAATGTCTTAACAAAGGAGGGGTTAGTGGAAAGAACAATGGATTGGGAGAATGGGATGTCCATTTATGTCCTGGATCTAGCAGTGACTCAGAGTGACTTCATTGCATCTCTCTGGTTGTGTTACTGCATCAGTAAGGGAAGTGTTAGATGACCTCTGCATCCCTGCCAGGTTGACCTTGTTTTGATATGTTCCAGGATAGATTCTGGATTATAACTGTTAGTTTTATGTGACTAACTGCCTTTTACGTGAATAAATTTGGTTGCTTTTTTTTCAGTTAAATTCTTAAAATGAAATTGGGTATTTGCAGTTAGAAGGATGGTTTCTAAATCATAAAAGATACTGAAATTTGAATATTCCGGTATTTATCTAAAGTACCAGCAAAAATACTTTTACTGGGGTTAAGCTGTGAAACTCAATGAGTTGGTCTCTTGACTCAAGAACCAGTCTAGTGGGGAAGACAGATCTATAAACAACAATTATAATAGAAGTACTACAGTAGACATATTTATAAAATGCTTTGGCACAGCTTCACTGGCTAGTAAAGTCAGGGATCACATTGAAAAGGTGTAAGTAAAATGAAGGAATTGGGACTTAAGCAGAGACTTGAAAGATAAAGTTGTATTTCTTAGGGAGAGGGCATTCCAACCAGAAGGAAGGGCATCCACAAAGCTGTAGAGGTGTGAGGTGGGTCTGCCATGTTCTTCAAGGGAAAGCTAGTTAGTTCAGTACAACTGGAGTGATGGGAAAGGAAACGGAAGAGGTGGGGACGGGACAGAACGTCTCATGTCACACTAAGAAGGATAGAATAGTTCTTATAGGAGATGCAGAATCTTTAAAAGGTAAGTAAGGAAGACTTCAGATTTATTCCTGTAGCATCCTGTACTTCCTTTGTCATGGAACTTCTCACACTGATTTACTTCCTTGTTACTTGCCTCTTACCCTGTACTAGACTGTCAGCTTTATTAGAGCATGGGCCTAACTTGTTTTGTTCCCTGTCATATCCATAGTGCTTAGCTAAAATAATTTATTTTTCGATTGAAGATTTTAGAAGCGTTGGTCCAGCAAGGGAATGGCGGACAAATTGAAGGGAAGGGCACTGCAAAGTGTTGGGAGGAGAGTTAGAGCACTGGTTTTCACACTTGAAAATAACATTTTCAGAAACATAATGAAACATTTTTAAAATATCCTTTTTAAAGAATAAACCATTATACAGTAGCCCAATTAAGAAAAAGATAGCTGCAAGAGGATAATCAGAGAGTAGGGCTTGACCCTCCCCTTTCCTTCTATGCACTTTCTTTTCTTTGCAATAAGAATTTTGCAAAAGTGTCTTTTTTATTGGAGGTTTGTCATCTTAATTGTTTGGAGTGTCTTAGCATTTCACTTACAGTTTTTTTGGTCTAAATGTTACTGTAGCTCACCTCCCTGAATTTACAGATAATAAAACAGAGCATCTTTATATTTTCAGAGAAAAAGAAGGCTACTCTGTGACACATACGCCAGTAAAATGTTTGTTCCTCTATTCTAAACCATTGTATAGGCTTCTGGTCCCGTTGTGCATCGCCCAGTGGATGCTGATGGCCTAATAACTCACACCAGTACCTCACCTCAGCAGATACCAGAACAACCAAATTTTGCAGATTTCAGCCAGTTTGAAGTATTTGCTGCATCAAGTGTAAATGAAGAACAAGATGATGAAGCTGAGAAACATCCAGAGGTCTTGACGGTCAGTTTTCAAGGGTTCCTCTCATTTTCTGTTGGGAATCTCTTCCCATGTTGTGCTCATGAGCCTGTCTGTAAACAGAGGGACCCCTAAAAGAGGGACCCCTAAAAGAGGAACGCCCAGAAGGGACATCAGTGAATAGCACATCTGCTGCTGCTTTTAGAGGACGTGTGTTCCCCGAGTCTGTGCTTCTCGGTCTTTTATTGGCCTCAGACTCCTGCTGGTTGCGGTGTGAGGCCAGTCAGGATCAGGATCTGGGTGGGTGCCATCGTGCGAGAGAGACGCACACAACCGTCTGGTGTGGCCGAGACGCTGTGCCGCATCCGTCTTAGTCCTGCGTGTCTGGTTGTGTGATCTGGTGAAGATGCAGCAGGGGCTGTGGTTCCAGAGCTGCACTCGGTCAGTTTAGTGACTTCAGACATACTTACAGACTACAAGATGCCCAGATTTAATCTTTGCAGACAGTGTTCCGGGAGACTCGGTTTCATTCTGGTGGCATGAACTTCTCTGGGGATCTCTGTCTTCACTAAACATAAATACGGAGTTGGAGGACTAGAGGATTCTGAAATCTCTGTTCTGACTGTCTCAGCCCATTCTGAGCCTCTGACAGATCCAAAAATCCGTGTTTATTTGACTGGCAGAATTTAGATTATGGTTCCTTATAGATCTGAACCCTGGAAAATTTTCTACCAGCTGCTTCTTCAAACCTGTAACTTTCTGCCTAGCCCTGGGGCCACTAGGGGAATGGGCTGTACCTCCAGGAAGGGGTGCATGGGGTGCTGGTTCTTACTCCCTTGGATAGATACTTCCCCAACAGTGCTGCAGCTGCATCCTCACCCTCGCCAGGAGATCTAGTACCTTCCCTCCTCTCTGCCCTCAGTAGTAGAGAATGGTCATTTTACAAGACATTCTCAAATTCCTTCTTGTCTTGATCTCAGATTTCTTATGTCAGAATGAATATTTTCTTAACATTTTATTCTCTGATTTGTTCATACATTTATGCATAATTGTATATTACTTATATATGATTAGTAACAATAATAGTTCATCTCTAGGTTGAAAAAGCTTCTGATTCTGCAAGTTCTCTTCGAGTTGCCAAAACAGATAGTAAAATTGAAGAAAAGACAGCTGCTAGTGCTCCCGCCAATATGGTACGCAAAAAGTCTTTTATAATATTGATCATTTTCTACATATAAAAAGTTACACGAGATCATTTTTCCTTTGTAAGATTTTAACGATGACAAAAATATTAGAAATAAAGTTAACTAGAGATTATCTAACCCATTCCACTGCCTTTAACTGTAATATATTTAGTCTATCTCAGAACAGGATCTGCCTATTTAAAAATTCTAGGAGATGATAGTCTGTCATCTATACTAGTACATGCCACAGTTCCCAAATTTATGTGGGTATTACATTCTTCCAAATATATAAAGTAGAACTTCCTTATTGGTCAAATTCAGTTTCTTTTATTGCAGTCTTCAGTATAATAGGGGGAAATTATCAAACCTCTAAGGTTAATGTTATACTCCGTGCTCTTTTTCTTCAACTATTTTAGGGATAATTTTTTCCCCAATGCTTTATTATGAAAATTTTTAAACATAAAGAAAATTGAAAGAATTTCACATTGTACATCAGTAAACCCACACCTTGATTGCACCCTTAGTATTTTACTCCATTTGCTTTATCGTATTCTTTCCATCCTTCTGTCTTTATCAGTCCTTCTTATCTGTTTTACACATTTCAAAGTAAATTACAGATATCAGTACACTTTCCCATTGAGAGAAAAATTTTGGTAATTTTTTTCTATCATCATCCAGACATTCCACATAGTTATTAAAATAGCATGTATTTCTGGAAGTGCTTAAATTCTACTTTCTGGACACTTTATTTTTTACCACATTAGTAGTTCTATAATGTTTTTTAATAGTGAATTTTATTTTTGTCAGCTCATGGCAACAAATTAAAAATAGCACTTAAGGGGCCAGCCCGGTGGCGTAGGGTTAAGTTCATGTGCTCTGCTGCGCCAGCCCGGGGTTTGCAGGTTTGGATCCTGGGCGTGGACAGACGCACCACTTACCAAGCCATGCCGTGGCAGGTGTCCCACATATAAAGTAGAGGAAGATGGGATGTTAGCACAGGGCCAATCTTCCTCAGCAAAAAAGAGGGGTATTAGCAGCAGATGTTAGCTAAGGGCTAATCTTCCTCAAAAAAAAAAAACACTTAACCAAAGAAATGGCAGTTGACACTTGTTTTTATTTATAATAGGTCAAATATAGGTTTATCAATAGGTCAAATCAGGTCATGGTAAATACCATATTTGATTCTGTTGAGGGTAGATTCTCAGTTTCCAACAAAATGTCCACTCATTTTCAAGAGTTACAATCACTGTGCATCTTAGTGATGGCTTTTTAAGAATTGCCTAGCTTTCCACTTCTTTATAAATTGTTTTATTCATTAAGATATATTTAGTGTTTGTGAATAGGAAATCCTATGATGATAACAGATGCATTTTTCTGGAGACTCCCTTTTATCTTTATTGAACACATATCATGTTTATGTTACAACTGTGAATATTACACTCGAGTCAGATTCAGGCCTCAAGGAGCATATGTTACCCTTTTTTAAAAATTCTGTAGTTAGGTACATTCACAAGTGTGATGTCAACTAGAAACGTCCTTTCCCATTGTAATTTAAGTTAGCTGTTGCCACAGATATCTAAACAGTTTTAAAGTAGGACAAGTGACTTTTAATTTTTGGAGAATAAGCGGCTTAAAGGAAGCAAATGGTGTTGGCTGAGTACTGACTAACCGTGTCTTCAAGAAACTCTCGGTACTGATGGATTCTTATCTTCTAGAGCAAAGGTACAACCCCTCTTGCTCCACCACCTAAGCCTGTTCGAAGAAGATTGAAATCGGAAGATGAATTAAGGCCAGAAGTTGATGAACATACACAGAAGACAGGTGTCTTAGCTACTGTTCTTGCATCACAGCCTTCCATCCCTAGGTAATCAAAGCTATTCCTAAACACATTTATTACAAGAACAAAAAGCACAGCAATTAAAAATGCCAAACTGAAAGAAATTACGGTCCGACTAGTTCTTCAGTTGAGCAAAGGTTCTTAACTGTTCCTCTTTGAGAGTTTTCTCATTTATGAGTAGGTAGAATATTCTTCCCAATTTTTTCCTTCTATCATTAAGTTCAGTTCCAATTCCACTTGAACACTCCATTGCAAACCCTGGAGCAGACTTGTTAAAAATTAATAGTGTGGAGTAACACTGATACCTCAACTATGGTGGTTGTAAACCAAGAATTGGCAGACAAGGGCTCATAGGCCGAATTCAGCGCATGGCCTGTTTTCGTAAGGCCCATGAGCTAAGAATGGCTTTTACATTTTTGTGAAAAAGAGAAGAGAGAGAGAAAGGAGAAGAGATCAAGACCAAGAGAGAGAAAAGAAACAAAAAACAACAATATGCAGCAGAAACTGTATGGCAAATCTTAAAATACTTAACTATCTGGCTGTTTACAGAAGTTTGCTGATGACTGCTCTAGACTAACTTAAACTCAGGTGATTATACAGAAGAATAATAATTAAAACAATGACAACAATACGCTGAAGCTTAGATACTTTTGGTTGACCATTGAAACTGAGCAAGTGAGATGGAGCTATGCTAATAAACAAAAGATGCCCCTCTCCTTTCTGGGTTTAGAGGTAGCTCAAGGAAGAAGGAGAGAATTTAAAGATAAGAAATCAGAAGGTTATGTTTTTTTGCCCTCTTTATCTTCTCAGGTCTGTTGGGAAAGATAAGAAAGCTATTCAGGCGTCAATTAGACGCAATAAGGAAACCAACACAGTTTTGGCCAGATTGAATAGTGAATTGCAGCAACAATTAAAGGTAATGTGGTTTCTGAATCTTTATTTGGGAAGTTCAGTGGACTCAGAGCATCTTGGAGTTGAACTGAAACTTAGAGGTGATCCAGCAGTTCTGCTGCTGCTGTGAAACTTTCAATGTGGCAAGAGAAATGTGTATCTAGAAGGTTTTATAAACCTTTGAATCTTTTAATATTAAAAGGAATTTTTTATACTCAATTCTGATATGACTGCCTTATTCTACGGATATATAAGGCATCACTATTCCTATAATGTTCCTTAACTTTCGTAATGAAACCCAAGAGAAGAAATGTTGTGACCTCAGGTACCTCCAAGATCACATCCATGGCTGTCTACACTCTACTGAATTCTAAGATGATTTGAGTATTATTAGCTTATCTCTTTATCAAAGAAAACTCAGGTTTTTTTAAAGGGACTTAAACAGGTCTAAAGAAGAAGAGGGATGGGGGCAATTTAGATCATCCTGCATGTAGAAAAGAAAAGACTAGCCTTAAGTAGAAGTGGTGCTGTGGCCAGTGTGTACTCCTGTCATCTGTACTGGAGAGGAATGGGTCTGTTTTCCTTACTTACTACTAGGCATGATTTCTTTGAACCCCTGTGAATAAAAATTAACAGCCAGATTCGTTATCGTTCACCAACATTATTAACCATTCATGCCTTATAAGGTTCTCGAACCTTAATGTGTATACAGTTAATCTGGGGTCGTGTTAAATGTAAATTCTGACTCATATTACATATGGAGTGGGACCTGATAATTCTGCATTTCTAATAAGCTTCCAGGTGATGGAGATGCTGCTGGACTGTTGGCCACACTTTGAGTAGCAAAGTTGTAAACCACAAAGATGAGGAGAAAAGAGTCCGTGGAAATGTAAAATGAATACAGAATTAGTTCATTCCCATAACGTTTTGTTCATATCCCTCATCTAGCGTTTATCACACTGAGTTATTACCTGTGGCACATTTGTCTCTCTGGCCTACTAAACTGAACTCATTGAGGGTAAATCATAGTCATTTCTGTTTATGGTCCAAACCAATATATTTTTGAGAGAAAAGAGGGGGGAACATGTTAATATTTAGGTCAAGACATCAGAGGTAAACTGGGACTGTCTTAGATAAATTTGTAACTATCTTGTGTCTGTCCCCAAAACCTAGCACGTTAGGCATTCAGTGAATGTCTATTGAATGAATGATATTCTTGTATAACTCTTCACTCAAAGAAGATATTTGTAGCTGTTGTATGATTATGAATTTGGTCTATTGTAAAGGAAGAATATAAAACTAAGGACAAGCTTGCTAGTATCATATCTTGAAGTTGAAAATTTTTTTAATGCATGATCTTCTGAAGAACTAAGGAAAATCACAGAAACATATATATAGGAGCTGTTTTAAAAATCACTTTTTGGGGCCAGCCCCGTGGTATAGTGGTTAAGTTCAGCACACACTGCTTCAGTGGGCCAGGTTCGCGGGTTTGACTCCCAGGTGCGGACCTACACCACTCATCAGCCATGCTGAGGCGGTGACCACATACAAAATAGAGGAAGATTGGCACAGATGTTAGCTCAGGGCTTATCTTCCTCACCAAAAAAATATATATATAATAACTTTTCTCATTATCTCTGAGAACCAAAAATAGGAAGTTAGGCTACCAAGTAGGAAGAGATGGTTCTAGTGAAAACACGATATCATAGAGAAATAGAGATATCAGTATCAGTATCATAGAGAAAAAGAAAAGTAGATAAATTAGAATTTGCTGGCTATCTGAAAAGACTCAAAATCAACAGTAATTAGAAATTCTGATTGCAAAATAAATGTATTCTTTGTGAAACTGAAACTCCAAATGAGGTTCGGGAGTAGCTATGATGGGATGTAATCACCTGGGGAAAGGATCTCTGAACCGATTTGTCTACAGTCACTGCAGGGTGTGGGTTCTGCACAACATTCATGCATGAATAGCTATCATTTGTAAATATGGCTTTTCTAACCATTAAACAAAAAATATTTTATTACCCTGATTTATGTAATAAGAAAAAGATTTTAATTAAGATATCTTAGTATTTCTTTGTACATACAAAGAAACTGTTTCTAAAGTAAATATTCTCTTAAAATATAAACAGCTATCCCTTGATCTTCATGCTGAGAGCTGTTGTGAGATAGGCCTTCGTCTCTGTAGACTGAAACTTGACCTCACTTGGCGTCTCTTTCAGGATGTTCTTGAGGAGAGAATTTCCCTGGAAGTTCAACTGGAACAGCTTCGACCCTTCTCTCACCTATAAGCCAGTTGCCATTAACTGTGAACATGCCCATTTTAAGCGGTGTTGGGTGCAAGCCAATTTGGAGACCCAGACATTCAGCACACCGCTTACTTCAACATGAAATTTTATGATTCTGTGTTGCCCTTTATGTTCACCATTGTATTTAAGTATCTTTTATTTTTTAATTTCAACAATAAAAGGATCAGGATGACTTTTTCTGGAGGGTATATTGTGTTTGTTGGCACTGCCCACGCTTGTTATTCCATAGCATCAGGAATACATAACATTGGTCCATTGTACTCGTGTGGCCAAAACTGATCTGACTTACAAAATGGTCTTCTCATTTATGTCTGAAGCGCAGACTCGAAAATACTTGCAAAAGGAGACAAAATGAATAAACTGTCAATTTGTCTTTTAGGTTTAATATTTTACATAAAGTATATTTATTTTGTAAAAATCTTTAAAATGAGTTTTTCCTATTTAACTTTTGATTTGGAAGAACTATATTGGGTAAGGCATTCTTGAACCATAAGCTCTGCATAATCAACATTTTCAGGAGTCATGTGGTACTTTCAGATTTTTCCATGTCTTCCAACTTGGGGGTCAGATTTTATATTTTCCTTGTGAAAATTTGATCCGTTTTACCAGTGACTTAAAATTTTTATGTGCAATTTTAATTCAGTAGCAGTCGTGTAAACTTAAGAAACAGCCAGAAGATGGGGCTTTCTTAATTGTCCCCGGAAGTGATGGCAAAGCGTTGAAACCACAAGCAACATAAGCTCCGTCCACTTGCAGACATCACCACTTTTTTCATGATTTATGCACCCAACTCTCAATTAGAAACTTATACTCATCAGTTTCTACAGAGATTATTTTCAAGCAATATGTTTTATTCACAGAATAAGTAGAAATTCCTTAAGATTTCTAGTTTACCTTCAGCGATCTTGTCACTCATTCTTTTGCCGTATGGACATGTTTTTCCTATTAAAAGAGTTTCTGAACCCCATTCAGGGTGATCCTGCCTTAGGATTTGTTTTCTGTGATAAATACATTTTGATCACGTTTGTAAATACATTCATTGCTGACTAACAGCAGAGGTTCCCTTTAATGGTTTATTCTGTCTGTGGGACTGTAGCTGTTAAGCTGCATGGATATAACAGAATCAGAAGTGTGATTTTACACTAATAAAACAGCACAGTATTTTAACTTTTGTACATTTTTCAACAATAATTTAAATTTTTAAGAATTAGAAGGAATTTGTATTTTTGTTGTCGAAAAGAGAAAATCTTTAAAATAGGCTAGTTCACAATCCTAGACTGTACTAGTAAATTTCATTACTTTAAAGGAGAACATGAAGCAAAAAGGAAACTGACAACTGAAAGCTTCCAAGATGGATATAACTTTTGTCTGCCATCAGCTAAGTAAACACATGATCACCGCTGTGGACATCAGCTCGTTTCCAAGTGGCTAGCAGGCTATGGCTTCAGTTTGTTAAATAATTAGATGAAGGATTTAAAGTCTCAGAAAACTGCTTAACACCTATGTTCTTGTTTCTGTATTTTAAAACAGAATTGTCTTAATTTCTTCATTTTTATTCAGCTAAATTCCATTACAGGCAAGTTTTGCTAGGTTTCCATTTATCTTTGTTTTAAAAAAATTTTTTTCCCAGTAGCCTCCTAATTTAACAGTGTCACAAATTTTTAAAGCTTCTTATTTGGAAGGTCTAAGAATTTAATTTTGCAACCAAAGAATACTTAAATATTGCAGAAAATGTTTTAGTACTTTGTAGTGGTATATTTTTAATGCTCTTTGGAGGAGTACATTTATATTAAGGATATATGTGACAAGTTTTTGAATAAGTTGCCATTTATATTTCTTATACATATTTTTAAATTAATAATTATTTCTGAAAATGTTAAAGATGATTGGTAAATCACCAACAAATTAAAATGTTTCTCTAGATTAATCATTTAAGAAACACTTTTCATTCTGGTTTTATTTTTCATTAGATCATAAAACAAAACTTGAAATACATAATATCTTCATTCTGTCTTAGGTTTCATCAAATAACTAAATAATACTGTCCATGAAAAATAACTACCAAAAGAAGTGGTTCAAAATTTTGGATTTAAATTGTTCTTATTGTACATTTCACATAACTGAGCATAGATGATAAAGTTAAGGGGAAGCTTATGGGTCATCCAAGTTCACCCTTCCATCATCCATGGCAAGTAATCCGGCTTCTTACTGGACCTTCTAGAACACAAAGTACATGCTGTCTGTCTGGACTGTCTCTCGGAGAACTGGCGCCTGTGGTGTTCTTTAGGCCCCATCTCACTGCCCCAGTCTACTTCTGATCGCATTCTGGAGGACTGACAGCCATAGGAACTTCTCCTCCTCAACCTCTGTAGCACAAATCCATTCACATTTTGGACCTTGAAGAATAAATGCATTCTTGATATCTGTAAAAATATTTGAGGTACACTAATTAATCTTTGCAGGTAACCAAAGAAAAGGAGAAAATGTTTTAAAATTCAAGAATTGACCAAGCCATCTATAAGAATTTTTGGAAAACTAGATAGGGACTCAAACAAATACAAATCCAGTTTAGAATATAACTTCCTAAAATTACTGAATAATTCAAATATAATCTAAAATGATCTTTATAATTGTTTAATCGTAAGTAGTAATTATTTTTAAAGACTAAGTGACAGATGATGTAATGTTCTTTAATTCCTTGTCTCAGCCACTCCAGAAGGAACTGGAATTAATACAAGTCTTTACTAATAGCTATTGTAGATAGAGATGCTGACAGCAAGGCCTCGACAACCTTGTATGAGGGCCCGTGACAGAATTAAGCCAACTCCTTAGCTGAGTGCCCACCATCTGTCAGGTTACAGGATCGGATTTTGACATAGGGCAGAGCTGATTAACGGGAGCTGGAAGGAGACATGTCATACACTCTTTAACCATACCCAGTGGTTATAGATAACTAACCCAATTTACCTGAGTTTGACTTGGGAGTGGAAATATTTATTTTCACACTTGGTGTTCATTTTTTCTCAGATTTAAAATGGGGCTGATGCTAATGGGAAGCAGCCCTTTTTAGATTAGTTCCTTCTCTGAGATCTTGGTTCCAGCTTTAACCTTAAATCCTGCCTTTACGTGCAATAAGAAATATTGGAATGAGAAGTGTTACTCAGATGGTCTGGCCTAACAGAAATATAGGGAAGAGATGTGGATCCTTTTAAGCTTGGGAAGTAGAGTGTAGGAATAATAACTAAAAATAGGCACAGTAGGTTTAAGTAGGATTTCTTTTTGTAACATGATATTTCTGTTGAAGTTATTACAAATGAAATGTTTGTTACTAAACATCCTTTGCAAATCTGTTGATTATAGAGGAACTCTCAACTTAATATGAACTTAAGGAAGGAACGGTATGGTCACATCTGTAATAATCACTTGTCCTAGTAGAATGAAAAATTAACAGATAAAAACCTTTAACATCTACAAGCAGTACGGAGTAGTCCTGAGGACTCCAGCTCGCGTCCAGCTACTTCAGAGAACTCGAGATGATGTGGAGTTGTGCCTCCCCTTGTGGCTTTTGAAAGCTGTTTTCCTAATACTAGTCTAGGGTGTGTCTGACACTGCCAGCTGTCCTTTCTTTCACTATTTCAGAGGTAGATGAAAGTTTACATTAATCAAATGCTAATATTTGGGGAATTATTTACAAACTGGCACATTATAATTCCAGTCCTTTTCCTAGTTTTTTAATAGTTAATGAGCTTTATATAATATAGCTTTCTAAGGGTATTTAACTCTTGAAAGGAAAAGAATACATACGTTTGGTATCTGAAATATCTTGTACGAGTAACCTGTGAAGGGCCACTGATGCAATAAACTGGTAGGTTGATTTTGAAGTCCTTTCAAATGGAGTGTGAGATGTGCCCCGACTAGAAATGAGCAGTGCATCGTTGAAGAGGAAAAGGCTGAGATCACGGGTATGTTCATAGAGCCTGTGTTAAGATGGAGAAGGAGGAGCTTTTCAAGTGTTCCACACGCATCCATATGTGCCCTGTTACAAGTTCACTGTCTAGGCATTCGCCCGCCGCAGACCTTTGGAATGGCTCCTGGAAGTTCTCGGTATAATCTTCCTCCTGGTGTGGAAAGGCCCTTTGTTTCTCAGACCAGTGCTGTGGTTGGGTCTCAGGGTCCTGGTGGAGTGGTTTGAGCTTGTCCATTGGACAAATATTCAATCAGTGTGGGGAAATGGACGTTGAACTTTCCTTTTATGACATGAGTCATGCTGAAGCTGTTTTTTTAAACTTTTGTCCAATTTGGCATTTTGTGTTTGCTGTATTTGGGCAGTCTGGGGAAAATAAGTTTTTGTTCTGTTTGGTTTCATCTTTAAGGGTAACAGGTTGGGGTAGAAAAATACACCAGACCAATGTGGCACAAGGTGTCGTAAGTAGATAGCAGGGAAAAGAAAATCATTTAACTACTAGGTAGGAAATGGAAACATTTCTAAAATTTTGATTGGAGGGAAATTGATAGGTAACAATGTACTTCATCAGTATGAAAGATTAGACTTAATAGCTCTTCATTTTCACTGACGTTGCTACCATGGTCAACTGTGGGCTTATTTATCAATGGGCAGAATGTGGTGTTCTCAATCTCCATCTACATCCTCTGTGCTGTCACATTGTCAGAGGTGGGTCACAGTGTTTGGTAGGTTTCACCATACTCTGGTATGGGCTATCTGGTGTGAGTACTCAGCAGAGCATCATGTGACATGCTGGAGAGGAGCTTAGGGGAGCCCCCCCACCCCATGTCCCCAACTCCCTCATCTCATGTCTCCAACCCCACCTCATGTCCTCACCCCCCACCCCATATTCCCATCCCCCCCATCATGCCCCAGCCCCCCAACCAGGAGTGGTTAAGGGAAGCAAGCTCAATGTTTTGAAGGGAGGATAACCAAAATTTTTTCTCTTAGAAGCATCAAGCAGCCCTCAGGAAGTTACTCTGAGGAAGTATGTCAATGTACTGGCTTATTCAAAGGAAGTCTTTTATTTTTTATTTTCACCATCTTTGTTTAGTTTTTAAATTGTCAATTTAGATCCACATATGATTTTACATAAATGCTAAAGTGACATCAGTCGATACTGTTGGCTTTTCTTGTTTCGCTTTTTCTTTTTCCTTGGCTCACTCCTCCCTCCACTCAGGTCACCTAAGCTACCAAATGTACATATCTTTCCACTTCTTTTTACCTGCTCAGGTAATCACACACATATACATAAACACATGACAGGTAGGTTGCCATTATTTCACAAAAAAATGGTAATATTATCCACACTTTTCCTGCTTTTCTCACTCAGCAATGGAAATCAGGTTAACTGGTATGGCTTTAATTCATTCTTTTTAATGGCTAAATAATACTCCATAGTTGGACAGACCATCATTTATTCAATTTTTCCCCTTTTGATGGACAGTTGGAATAAACTGATACTCCTTGCATGTGCTGTTATTTCTGTTAGATGGGATTCCCAAGGGTAGGATTGGTTGGTCAAAGGGTTTACGTATTTTTATCAAAGACTTCCAGGTTGTTCTCCATTAAATCTGCTATAATTCACATTTAGAATCTACTTTATTTGAAAATGGCTCTGACTTGTACATAGTGCAAACTTTAATGCTCATCTGACTTACCTGGAGAGTCTGTTAAAATTCAAATTGTGGTTCAATAAAGCTAGAGTAGCCTGAGATCGTGCATCTCTAACAGCTCCCTGGCGATGCTGATCTGCAGACCACGTGGTGAGAAGTGAGGCGCCAAGTCATTTATTACCTAGAAACATACCTAGGAGCTGGGCAAAGGACTGGCTCAGGGAGTTGAACATTTTTAAGGAGTACTATACTTCAGGCTCAGCACTTTGGAAAGTGTTGGGAAGTATAGGTTAAGTGTGTTAATATAGAAATGCAGTGGTCACCCAACCACCAGAGCCAACTCTTCCTTGTGCACACATTTCCTTCCCATCTCTATGTGGTTATGATTTAGGCTGGAAGGAGTGGAATGGTTCACATATACTGAAATCTTGCAAGAAACAATGTTCTAGATCAAGTGGATGGGTTATCCTGACAATAATGAAGCATATAGAACTAGGATCAGGAAGAGAGGAAGCAGGCAAGAGTACATTTTCAGTGTGTGTGTGATGGGCTATATGTGGTGCATGGCCACTGTAAACAGGCAAAGGAACGCCACCCATATTCTTGCCCCTTTTTTGGCAATATTTTTACCATATCACTGATAAGAACAATTATTTCTACTATTATCCAAGTTCAGGAAAGTGTTTACAGCTGTAATAAAACTCCTGTCATATCTGAATTATCAGGGAATGTGCGTACAAGGGAGCTTGAAAGAAGTGGCTTTGAAAGAGGTGTTTGTTTTGATAAATAGATGTTTCGTTTTTTCCTTGGAAGGGACAACATTAAGAGTAGAAGTAAATGAAAAAGAATTCCAATTTTGTGACCCACTTGGACCAGGTGGGTGGTTGGCCCAGGAAGGGAAGGAGCAGGCACATTAACTTGAACTTCGAGTTGAGGCCACTTGTAATTGGAAGACGAGAAGGAGGGAAAGATAAACACACAAAGAGGTTCTTATTTCATTCTGATTACGAAAGTGCTATTTAAATATATACATAAATTTTTTATCTAGAAAAAACGTTTTCAAAAGCCTCCTTCTAAATTAAGCCCCCCAAGATCTCCAACGATTTTCATCCAAAGACAAAAACCACCAGAACCTTTTTTTAAAAACTTAATTCCTCTGCATATGCAAAAGCAAATAATTTCACCTTTCATATTGACTAAATGGAGGAGTTGAAGTGGAATCTATGGATTCCACAAGGGTTTCAGAAAGCCACTCTGTTCACATTAAAAAAAAAAACCAATTCCAAGGGTAGAGTTTTTTCCATGAACTTGGGTAGGATTTCTTATTCACAAATAGGTTCAATGACTCAGCAAAATGGAACAGGTCTACTACAGTGCAAAGCCAGCCCACAAGACTTATAGAAGTCTTATAGAAGTACCCAACTTATACAAATACATAAAATTTTAAAGGAATTTTCAGGGCTCAACCTTTGGCGTGAACAGACAATGGCAGGCCATAGGTTCTGTGAGCTGACCTGAGCCCTAGCTCCTGCCATCCACACTCTGATTGGTGGGCTCGTTGGGTCCGCAAGGTAAGAGTCAGTTCAGAGCCAGAGTCCAGTGTCCCTGAGAAGTCCGGGTGTTTCCCTTCTCCAGTGCATAGTTGCCCTGGTAAATGCCTGTAAGTCCCTTAGGGTAAGGTTAAAAGGAAAGTTTACAGTATGGATTTTTATCAGTGTAGTAAGATTTTTCCTCAAGAGGGCTCTAGGTCTGAGAAGTGGATGGCTCCATTTGGTGATTCAAGGCTGTGCCCCTGTTCACCAGCTCTGGAGGGTCCACTTTTGCATCTTTGGCGAGACCCCATTGGAAGAAAAAGAAAAAAACATGCTTAAAAATCAGCAAGCTTAAAGTCACATAAATGAAAATTAGTGTTTCTAAAAAACAACACTATAAAAGTTACAAGGTATATAATGTATTATAAAAGCTTAGCATACCAAAGTCCTGTGGGCTGTATCCACAGAGGGACAAATGCCTCCAAATTTCCTAGCTCTAAAATGACTCTACGACTTCATCTCTACCCCAGAGTAAATTTTTTCATTCATAGTGCAAATATTTACTTGTTCTTTCTGTATCACAGCTCTTAGTAGTAATTTGCTCAGTACTTGCTGCCATGTTAGTGAGTTTCCTATGAGGAAGGCTCGGTTCTTCTTTCCACCTGGACAGAGCACTGAGACCTGGTTTTGAATTCCAGACCAGCACTTACTCGTTCAGTGACCTCAGACAACTTACGTAAGTCCAGATTCCCCACCTGGTTCCAGTCCTACCTGCCTCGCCAAGTGACTGTAATGATGTCAAATGAGAGAAGTTAGAATATACGGTAAACAGTAAAGCCTTTTACTCATGTGAGTTGGTATTACAGGTGTAAATAGAAGCAGAGTTTCCTCTAAGTGAGAAATCCCTGGTGGAAGTCGTGGGAATGGGATTTCTTGGGTTTTAAGTGACTTTCTCAAATGACAGAAAACAAGGTTGCAGGCTAAATATTCTGTAATATCTTTTGGAATATGAACCTGTTTTGCATTTACTTAATTTCAAATATTAATATAAAATTACATTTATTATTTGGCAAATCACTGAGATAGTGCCTATTTAAATGTGTGTGCCTCATGATTAGAGTGTAAAATAATTTAGTATTCCATTACCTTCAAATTCTCAAATGTATTCTTTGTTGTCAAGTACTGAAGACAGAAGCCTAAATTCTAATTGACTTCCGGTTTATGGTTGAACACGTGAAAGGCTTAGAAGTCATGACTAATTGCTAGAGACTGAACTAGTTTAAGAGATTAAAAACTCCTGAAGGGCTAGCCTTAGGGGACCGCCCTCCAACTTGCATAAAACTTGCGTGAGTTTTAGTTTAATGAGCCCCACCAGGTTCTCACTCTGAAGATCTATGAAAAATCCCCTCACTCTTCCCAATGGGAAAGGAAAAGTAACCATTTTAACATGCCCAGAGAGTTCTGTTCTCCTTAACAAAGGCCTGCCTTCAAGGGAAAACATTTTACCAGAACCTAACCAACGGGGAAAGGGAAAGACCCAACTCCAGCTCCTTCTAGCCTTCCTGTCTCATCTTAGAAGTGAAAAAAAAGCTGAGAGGCACTCATGAAGGTCATATCCCAGGGGCACAAGCTCACTAAAAACTAAGGCCTCATCCTAGGACTACAGCACATTTCCCCTCCTCTCCATCTTACTACCACATCAATAGGACTCCTTATAATAGCAAGAGATTACAGCTAAAGAGAACTACAAGGCTCAGGCCTTATTTAAGGGATCTCTAGGGAAACCCAATGACAAAAAAGGGAGACAAAAGCAAGAATACTAGAGAAAATTGTAGCCTCTGACACCATGGCTACAACAAATAGTAAACACAGGTTAACATCTAGCCAGATAAACACAAAACTTCACACTAAAGACCTATTTACCTCAGTTCCTTTTATCTAATACATCATGTCTAGCTTTCAACAAAAAATTACAAGGCATGGTAAGAGGCAAGAAATCAGTCTGATAAGACAGGGCAAGCATCAGAACCAGACTCAGATATGGCAGGGAAGTTGTTGGAATTATCAGACCAGGAATTTAAAATAACAATCATAAATAAGGAGTCTAATGTAAAAAGTGGACAATATGCAAGAACAGATGGGTAATATAAACAAACAGATGGAAACTCCAAGAAAGAATTAAAAGGAAATTTTAGAAATCAAAAACAGTGTAACAGAAATGAATAATGCTTCTGATGGGCTTATCAGCAGACTGGACATGGCCAAGGAAAGCACAAAGATAGGTCAACAGAAACTTACCAAACTGAAAAGCAAAGAGAAAAAAAGACTGAAAAAGAAAGGAACAGAATATCCAAGAAATGTGGGACACTTGCAAAAAGTGTACATATGTCTAATGGAAACATCAGATGGAGAAGAAAGAGAAAGGGACAGAAGAAATATTTGAAGTAAAAATGGCTGAGAATTTTCCAAAATTATTGATAGACACCAAACCAGAGAACACCAAGCAGGATAAATACCAAAAATCTACAATCTAGGCATATCACACTCAAACTCTAGAAAATCAAAGACAAAGATGAAATCTTGAAAGAACCTAGAGAAAAAAAAAAGCACCTCACCTATGGAGGAACAGGGGTAAGAATTACACTGGACTTCTCTTCAGAAACCATCCAAACAAGAAGTGGAGTGAAATAAGTGTTGAAAAAAAAACCCCACCAACCTAGAATTCTGTAGCCAGCAAAATGATGCTTCAAAAGTGAAGGAGAAATAAAGACTCAGACAAAAACTGAGGGAATTCATTGTCAGTAGACGCCCCTCCCCCCCTGCAGCAAGAAATGTTAAAAGAAGTCCTTCAGAGAAAAGGTAAATTATGTGTGTCAGAAACTCAGACTTACATAAAGGAAGAGTGTTTGAGAATGAACACATGAAGGTAAAATAAATTCTAATAATCAAAAACTGGGATATTCCCCAGCATGTCTTCCACTGCACCTGCATGTTCAGAATTGCTGGTTTCGTAGCTAATTTCCTTCTATCATTGTAGCACATTTCTATTGACACTGACCAAAAAACAACAGAAAAGAAAAAAAGACACAGTGACAGTGAGAAAAGTGACACACTGTGTGATTTGATTTTCATTTAAGATCCACTCTTGGGGATAGAGGTGTGGGGACTGATTTCTTCCAACTACTCCCCTGCCCTGGGCCTTGGGAAACATTCACTGAAATAGTCATTGACATTAGAGACAAATCAATTTTTATTTATTTTATTGGAGTTAATTCCTCTCTATTTGGTTGCTATTTGTGGAGTTGTCATCATTGCCATTAATACTGAGAACATAGTTTGGCAAACAATTTTCTAAAGCAGGGGTCAGTAAACTATGGCCCCATCACTTGTTTTTGTAAATGAAGTTTTATTAGAATATGGCAATGCTTGTTCCTTTATGTATTGTACTGTTCATGAAGATCGTATCATTTGCTACACATTGTATCATTTATGCAGCTGCTTTTGTGCCACAACAGCAAAGTTAGGTAGTTGTCACAGACAGCATTTAGCCAGCCAGACCTAGAATATTTACTTTCTGACCCTTTACAGAAAAAGTTTGCCCATCCTTATTCTAAAGGAGGAAAGAGAATGGCTAGCTTATGGAAATTGGCACCCTCTCATCTTTGGTTTTTACGCTACTGTGAGTGTAAATGAGCATAAGTGAGGGAGTGTTGTTACACTAAATGGCCCCAGCCCCTCCTCTGTGTGCTCTGCACATACTCCAAAAAATTCACATACTCTCCTGATTTGTGGCCTCTGCTTACATATGTCCTCCCCAATAGCTTGATAAATTAAAACTGTTCTATGAGTTTCTCTGCAGAAACAGGCTGACCACAGGCAGGAAACACACCTACAAGGTGTCCATCACAGCTGACGAAGAAGGGAACAATGTGATGCCTGGAGCCCGTCACGCCTGGACCCCCTCCTTACTGCCCATTTTCCCTATATAACTGCCCCAAGATTCTGTAATCTTGGAAGATGGTTTTTTTGAGACATTAGTCTGCCATCTTCCTGATTAGGCCAGCTAATCGCGTTAAAACTTCCTTTCTTGATCCCTAACTCGTTGTGATTAACTGGCTCAGACAACGGTGAGCAGAGCGAGCCCATTGCTCGCTATCATGAGCACCATGCAAACTGGATGTGGTGAGACCTCTGTATAACGGTGGTCGCACGGTGAGACCTTTCTCCCTGACCTCAGTAACTGGCTGAGGATGATAAACTGGTCTTCTCTTCTTATCCTCGAGCAGATCATTAGTGTGATATCCCACAATACTTGGATAACCTCTCAGCAGGAAAGTGACCAACCTTCACAATTCCTGTTTCTGTGGAGTTTGGTCTTTGCCAGACAATTTATTTTCTCCCATTCTACCCAGCAGCTGCGTGGAGTGTGAGTAAGGTGATAAATCACCTGACAGTATCTCAAAGAGATGTGTGTGTATAACTTCTCAGTTCAACACGAAGGTTTATCGTAAACTTACAACATGTCGGACACTGTACTGGATGCCACATACAAGACGAGTAAGACAGTCATAGCCAGAGGAAAGTCAAATGTTTACCTTAAAGAGAAACTTATTTCCTCATCACAGCAGTGAAGTTGGGCTACATCTTGGACCCTAATCAGATATCTGTTTA
Source organism: Tapirus indicus (assembly GCA_031878705.1). NCBI lineage: Eukaryota > Metazoa > Chordata > Mammalia > Perissodactyla > Tapiridae > Tapirus > Tapirus indicus. Next base: position 310,173 of record JAVSPQ010000110.1, on the reverse strand, counting down.
CTTCTGATAGAGTCTATGAAATCAAAAACAAAATTACAAATGTGCATAAATGGTTAAAAATAAATCCCACCACTGCAGAACCATTTTATGTCCCAGAAGATGCAAGTATTGAAAAAAACTCAGTTCAATTATGAAAAAGCAAATGTTTTCATTGTTTATAAAACAAGTTTTCCTTAGAAAGACCACAGAATTGACCATGAAAACTATTTGAGGGTGTTGTCTAATTCTTAAAACTACTGAAATTATTGTTTTATTTATAAATGGTTTCCTGCTATCAAAAATAAAGTGGAGTGGGGGTGGGTTAGAAGGGTCTATCAAGAAAAGGGGGCGAGTGAATTGATACAAATTAAGAAGTTGGCCCTGTGTGGGTCTAGCCCTGGAGATGGTCACCTGGTGTGACAGTGGCCCAGAGAGAAGCTCTGCGGACTCTGAGTTCCAAGATCTGCTGAACTGTAATCCAATCACTTCCACTTCTCTTTCCCTACCACAATGTGCAGATCTCAAGCATAGCAAAACAACTCCATCTTACTTCCCCAACTGACCAAATAAAAATAACCTTTCCAGTCAATTGATACTTTTATTCAAAATCACTCATACATTGAGCCCCTCCCACATGCCAAACACTAGAAGACAAGTAACTCACAGTTAGTTCCTGACGGGGCCCCAGCCCTGTGAATGAAGAACGGCAATAAAATGGGACAGGGTGTTCAGGGAGCTGCAGAATGCCTAGGAAGGGGCAACACATGGCTGGAGATGTTCGGGGAAACTTTACAAGGAAGAGGATGATTGAACTGGATTTTTAAAAGATGAATAGGAGTTTATCCAGTGGAGTAGGAAAGGAGGGCAATTTCCAAGAAGGAAGAGCACAAGCACAAGTGTGTGAGGAGACCAGCATTACTGGACAACTGTGAGTAGATCTGTGTGCTTGACCACCAGGCAGTAAGTGAGCAGGCAGAATGGGACCAGATGGTGTTGTGTAGGGAACAGAGAGCCAGCAGAGGCCTTCTAGGATTTTTCTCAGATATCCTCAGTGTGCAGAATCCTGCACCAGTACTACGTGTGGGGAGATAGAAATTAACAGGAGACGTGGCTCCTTTCCTCAGAGGGGTCATGATCACAGCAGTACAAGCAAGGAGCAAAGACCAGAAAAGTTGTAGGATGGTGTCAAGCCCACGTGTGCCTCTTCCCATAGAGCGTCCTTGCAGATAACAAGGACGTGGAAGGTGGGAGCTTGGCTCCGGGCACCCGGCACGCAGCAGGTCTTCAACAGATGTGCTTGGAATCGAAACCTCAAGTCCCCTGTTGCCAGTGGCTCGAGGTTGTTATATTCACGAGCCTGGGACGTAGCAAGTACATCAGAATACGTACAGGGCACCCCCAGATGATTCTCTGTATGTCTGACAGCTGCTCTTTCATAGTGATGTGTTGCTTCATCTAGAAAAAAAAGTGATTTTAGGCAAACTAAAATTATGAAATTTTTATACATAAAAAATAGATTTAAAATATTTTATGGCACTTGATACCAGGCTTGGTATTTTTAGAAACTATAATAAGAATCTCAATTTTATGTACGAAATGTTTTAAAACAAAGAGGCAAGTGACAAGACTGTATTCAAAAAGCATCTTCTGGGCATAATGTGTTGTCAGTTTACACAGCCCGGACGCCCCTGCGGAAAGCACATCACAGGGACATCTGCAGAACGACAGGGCTGTACTCCAAGATGCCGAACTCCTTCGGAGAATAATTATGATTGCTGCACTTAGGCACGAAAGTTAATTAATATATTAAGAAGTACTTTCAGAAACAAAGAATTTTACTTTTTTTTCTTTTAGTTATTTAGAAAAATCAATCCAAATACTCTGTTCTTCAAACTATCATATTAATAAAGATTTTATTGTTCTTATACAGATATCTGAAAATATTCTGTCTCATGTTGTTTGGCTTAGAATAGATGCCGTTAGTGCTCAAAATCACTGAACACAGTGATTTCGCATTAAAAGGATGAAAAAATTTGTTTGAAGTCAAGAACACCACAAGAGGGCAAGGTATTTCAGGATCTTTGAGTCAGAGTACCACAAAACACTGTAACATTTTTATCAGCAGCCAACCTGATCTACATAACCTTTGTACTTTCTGACTTGCTCGATTGCAGTGGTCAGGTCCCCACGGTCGGCGTGTTCCGCAGGGGTGTGGAGCCTCAGGGCGTAGAGAAGGTGAAGATACTCCTCAAGTCTGCGGGATGGGCACAGAAGCAGCTCCGGAAGGCTGCAGGAGGCACAGAGAGGGAGCCCTGGTCTCCTCTGAAGGTCAAGCAGGCCCTGACCGGGTGGTTGTGCTCTGCCTCAGAACCCACCTCAGCATCTGGGTCACAACGGTCTTGTCACACCTCTTCAGGAAAGCTCGGAACACTGGCGTCACTTCTCGGCACTAGAGGTGGGCGGTACATGGTCACGCTTTTAGCGCTCTGCTCCACCAGGCGAGCAGGATCTGAGAAGCCCTTGGGCGGGACAACGCCCACCTCTGACCCCAGTGTCGTGAGTCCTCTCGATGCCACTGATATCCTGAGTGTAGGGTGTTAATTATGCCATAGCCCGAACCCTACTCATTGACTCAACCAGTGTAGACAAATGAGAATGGACCTCGCAACCAGGTAGGCCTGGATCAGAACTGGAATTCTAATCTAATTCTATTGAAGTCTGTGTGACCTGGTCAAGTTACTTAACTTCTCTGAGCCTTGGTTTTCTCAGGGATTTCATACCTGACTCTTGTGGTGGCAGGGGGATCCTATCCATAAGTTCCCGTCGTGCGGCAAATGTCATTTCCTTAGAGTAAGAGACGGTTAACGCATTCACCTGCAATACCACCTTACGTTGTCCACAGTAACGTCACAGAAGTGCTTCCACGTACCTGATATCTCTGCTAAAGCGTGTTCATTCATCACCAGTAGAGCACCCAGGAAGTCACCTCATTTTTCTCAGTACATCATGCCCAAAAGATGCCAGTAATGCTAATTTCTAGAAATCAAATATTCACTGACTTACTAATAGCTAACATTGAGTACTTATATGCACACCCTATGCTAGTGAAATGGATATCACTATCATCCGTGACTATAAAAATGTTGGCACCAATTTGTTTATGATGCTATGTGACACTTTGCTCCAATTCTCGTCCTAAAGGTCGGATCTATGAAATTGCCTGATTCATGCAACTTTCACATAACCGAGTTGTCCAGAGTGTTTAAACTCCCAGAGGGGTGGGGAGCAGGAGTTGACAAAGGGAGATGTCTGAGGTCGGGAATGATCCAGAGACCTCCCAGCCCCCAGGCCTTCCCTTCAGGGCCTCAGTGCAGACAGATGGACATGGCCAAAGGGGACACAGTGGACGCTGGCAGAAGTGCGCCACCATGTCACAAGGTAGCCTCTTCTGCTACTTTGATACAGACCGAGAAGGGAAGAAGAGGGATCTAACTGCCGTCAGAAGAGATCCCAACAGGAGCAGCAAGTGATGCAAAAGGGAGCTGAATGTTCCTGCTCAGACTACACGCGGTATAAGTCACAACGGGAAAATTGCCTACCATGAACTCTCTAAGGAGTGTAAGACAATGAAATTCCTTATTTCTTAGTGAGATTCCACAGATTGAGTATCCTTCGTCCAAGAAACACATGGATTATTAATTCCTCTTCTCCGTAAGAGAGCTGAACTTGTCAGGGCTTGTGCAGTGGCCCAGGGAAGCAGGGCGCACAGTCCTGCTTCTACCTAATTGTCAAGCATTTTCCTCTAACTGAGCCACAGGGCATCTGGGGCAGATGAAAGTCTGGCACTTTGTATGAGGACTAGTTCAGTCCCACCACCTGCTCCTGGTCCTCGTGTGTGAACGCTGTGCCAGCCCGTAGTGGTACAAGATCAGATAAATCAGGGTCCCCATCCTCAAAGAGCTCGCAGTAAACCGGAGGAGACCTGGAAGCTAAGAGTAGAGAAGGAGTCTTTCCTAGTAATTCTAGTCCTTTGGAATCCACCCCCAACTTCCTTTCGAGCTCAGAAGTCTACGGAACGCCTGGATGATAACTCAATCGTTTACCTTCTCAACAGTTTTCAGAACAACAGGGTAATTGCTGAAGAAATCGGTGTATCTGTTCAACTGGCTCCCAAACTTTATGAATATGTCTCCCACACAGTGAGCTGGGCCCCATTCCTGTAGTCTGTCTCTCAGGTTATCTAGAAACTTCCTGCAATATGAGAAAAGCATGACCATGAACTAGTGACCAGTGATAACCTATAAACTTAAAAAATAAATTAACAGTCATTAGTGCAGCCTGTTGCAGCCTGGTCCTCGATGGCCGAGCTTTTGCCCAACACTTCTGTCTTGACACAGAGCAGTCAGATCTGACAGGACAGGAGGAGCTGGGAAGTGAGAAAGAGGTTGACTGTGGTGGGAACCCCCCTTCCCTTAATTCCTGGAGAAGAACCCCAGGCTGGCCTCCACGGGCTGGGCCTGACTGTCCCATTCCCACATCGCCAGGCAGGCAGGCAGGTGAAGCTTCTTACAGTCCTCAGGGGACAGTGCTCAACCCCCTCCAGCAGCGAGTGCCATAGCCCTCACTCGACCCATTTCCCCCTGGATTATTCCCTCATTCAGCTGTCAGAGGCCTTGAAAACTGGAAGAGGCCTAGGCCAACCTCTTCATTCCAAGGGAGCTGGGGCCACCGAGGGTGAGGAACTTGTCCCGAGCTATCTGAAGTGCTGCCGGCAGAAGCACAAGCTCAGCTTGTCCACTTTGCCATGGTGCAGATGATCACTTCTCTGTCACTGTTACACACTCGAAACACACACCGCTATCAAGCGGACCCCAGCCTCGGGTCCTCTAAGCAAAGTATCCTAGTGACTTAATCTCAGTAACTCCTTCGGTTCCTTTCCCATTACTCGACTAAACACTGCTGATTAAGAACGGCCCCATAGGGCTCTCCTTCCCATTGTCTTTTGCGTGAGCAGTATATTAACTACGGGATCCCCAGGCACTGAACTCCATTCCTTGTACCGAGGCTTTGAATCGAGGCAGGGAAAAGCCCCGAGATTCGTCACTCCCGGCTGCAGCCCAGTGGCAAGAATCCTCTCTCTTCTGTGACATGATCAAGGTCCCAAGGGGGCAGAGAATGGCCGAGCCTCTGTACAGCTTTCGAAACAATCAAGTGTAGATTCCTCCCACCACATAATGAATATTTCAAAAAATACATATTCAAGGCTTACCTGTTGAGACTTAAAATCCGTAGAATATCAGAGAAAATGATCTGGACATTTGCAGCACTCAGAATTGCTCGATTTGAGGACAATGCTGCTTTAAGTGGCGTTACATAAACATCCCTCACAATTTCCAGCATCTGCACATATTTTCTCTCACTCTGTAAGAGTTCCCTGACAATTCTAGTTCGCTTTTCAGCTGAATCCATCTGGAGTTTTCTCTCCTGTAGAAAAGCATTCAGAACTCATAGGGACAGCATAACGACTCTTTCCAGGCTCTGTTAGTGATGTCGAGTCAGTGCGACTCCTAGTGACCCTGTGGACAGCACAGGGAGCCTGCCATCTTTGTGCGCCATCCTCCCACCTTCTGGTGCTCCATTCGACAGTACTCTGCTGCTATTCACAGGGTTTTCGAGGCCAGTTTTTTTGGAAGCAGGTGGCCAAGTCCTTCTTCCTAGTCTGTCTTAGTCTGGAAGCTCCACTGAAACCTGTCCACCATGGTCACCCTGCTGGTATTTGAAATCCCAGTGGCCTAGCTTTCAGCATCACAGCAACACGCAGCTGCCACAGTGTGACAGCCGACAGACGGGTGATGTGGTTCCCTGACCCGGACACGATCCCGGGCCACACAGGTGAGAGCACCAGGTGTAAGCACTAGACCACCAGGGCCAGCCTTTCCAGGCTGACAGCCTCAAAAAGCCAAAAGGAGATGGAGAAAGGGAAGCAGTGAGCAGTCAGGCAGGCACTCTCAGATCCCCCCTTTCTGGTTTGTGATACGCAGGGTAGAAGGGAACATTGAGAGGGGGCTGGGGAGGACCCCGCTGACCATCCTTGCCCCCAGAATCACCAAGTGGCCCTCACATCCGGCACCTGCCGGAGCAGAAACAGGACTTTTACTCCTGAATCCTGAGGGGGCATTTGAGACCTCGCTTTTACCCATCTGCCCATCAAGTGCTCATTCAGTGCCAGTGCTCATTGCTGGCTGCACAATGGTGAGGGTGTGGAGTCCGGCCCTCGGAGACGTGACCTGGAGCTGCCACTCCTCCTCGTCTTCCTACTGGCTTCCCCGGGAGTGTTACTGATGACCCTGCAGGCGGAAGAACTGGAAGGAGCTAGTCCTGTCATCGTTAGCTGATTTCCTCTCCACTGGCATATCACGAAATACTGAAACTCACACCCCCTCTCAGCGTCTGGGAAAAAGTGCCTGACGAGGGGCTGTGGGCCCTCTCTCCTGGGGGCAGGAGCCAGATGTCCTGTGTTTTCCAGATTTCAAAGTCCTGTTTTATTTTCTAATGCAGATGGGAAAATCTCACACTGGTGCAGAGAAATCCACACCCTGATACTGTGTGTGCTATGCTCATATATGGAGAAATTAATTTTCATTACCGGGACTAGGCATTTCTTTTTATTTTATCTGCACTTTTCAAACTGTAAAATGAGTGTCTTTACAATAGAAAACAATTACAATATTTAAATTTTTAAAATTTAGTGGCCTTGTGTTTGAGCCTAGAACTGTTAATGCTTCTTAGAACACCATTTCCTCTGTTCCCTGCAGCCCTGAGTTTGCCCCAAATGAAATACGACAAGACTAAGGGTTTTGCCATGTGACCTTCACCCAAATAAGTCAACCATAATCTCGTGAACTAAAATTTAAATGTAAAAAGTAATTTAAGAGAAAAATCAGAAAACTCATTCTGTTTGAAATACTATAAATGCACTGTTCTTGGTTGTTATCTTTCAAACACGTGGTCTGTATATAATTCCTATTTAGACTTATCCATGATTAAAACTACATCCGCATCTCACTTGGCAGTTCACTTGCAACGTGTATTATATTTTTATGGGTGTTTACAGACATGCCTTTTTAAAATGTTGGAGTTATCCAATATTTATAATCATTTTGACTTAAAGTTTCAGTTGTCAAACTGTTCATTGTTGTCTTAGAACTGTTGTCAGTTGTCATCAACGGCCGGATGAGACACCATCATGTCCACCGCCCTGTGTAAACACCCACTCCGGCTGATCCTGGGTGCACCTGGGGTGAGTGAGCACCATGCCCGCGAGCCCACGTCTGCTCCGTCTGCAGTGGGTGGATTTGCCTGGTGCTGTGGGGCTGGGTTCAGGGCTGCAGGATTCAAGTTTCTTTTTGTCCCAGGTGTCTGACCTCAGGGAAGTCATTTAACTTTTCTAACTTTAGTTCCTCGTCCATAAAATGTGGCTACTAACATTTACTTTACAGGATCCTGAGAAAGAATAATCAACATGTGCATGTATTGAAGAAATGGAAACAGCATGCGCATGCTGTGAATTAGGGCAGGACAGGACCAACCCTCGGCTTATCCCGCAGCCTCCTCCACGCACGCCCCTTTCTACATGGAAACACGGAGCCCTGAGAGTTGAACTGATTAAACAGCCTGTTTGAAGTCAGCCTGTAAGCTGGTGGGTCAGTTAGAAACGGTGAGCCTTTACGTCCGAGTCCCCTTTCTTTAAATGCCGCCCTGGTGTCATGTTGGGAAGCCGAGGAGTAGCACAGAGATTGCCCTTGCTCCCAGGATGTTGCCCCTCCACCTTCTGGACTCAACTTCTTTCAGTCCAGGGCTTTTTCAAAAGAAAAAGTCTACCAGCTGGATTCCCCCTAATGTATTTGGGGTTTTTTTCCCCTAAGGGAAACTTTCAAGAAAAAAGAAGAACTAACCAGAAAAAAAGCTGAAGCACTTTTTTTGTCAGGAGCAAAACAAATGGAAAATCCTCATTATGTAATAATTGGCTTACCAGCTGAAGCAGCACCTCAAAATTTGGATCATTTTGGCCGAGACTTGACTTTTCGTCCTGAGGATTGTCTTCCATAACGTTTCTTTCCTGAGGATTAAGAGCAGACAATTACTCAAAGGCAGGCCCGGGGCCTGTGGACGCCGGCACGGCTGTGCCCACAGGAGGCTCTGGGATCTGCTTTCAGCCCAATCACAACGTTCCCCAGACACAGTGAATGCAGCACATGACAAAGTAGACGCCTCTCTTAAATCAAATTTTGTTTTAAAAAATAACCTTTAGCTTACTCTGAACTACATTATTCTTGAGCACCTTCATCCAGGGCACCCCCTTTCCCTGGGAGCCAGGGGTGACACTGCGCTTCCACAGCAGCTCGCACAGTCCTGGTAACAGCTCTGCTCTGTCTCCCGTCAGCCAAGGGCACACAGGTTTCTTACGTTTAAGAAACCAGAAGAGAAAGCTCACAGCACTTTATAAAACTCACCCCTTTCTTCGCCTAATGAAAATGTGTCAGAAACAATTCACACGCCCTTTCTCGACCTGTTTCCACATTTAAAATGGCTTATTCTCTCTTCACTTTCCCGCGTTAGTTGTTCCTGCGGCTTCTATACAAATCAGCACATTAAAAACACAGCCGCACCTGCCGTCTGCAGCCTCCCAGGTCCACGCTGGCAGAGGGGCAACTGTCCCACGTTTGTGCTGAGCTGCTGCTGCTGCATGGCTATGACTGCTGCCCTTCCTGCTCAAAGATGGGACTACCCATGGCAACCCCCTGATGTCTGGGGCGAGACTGGAAGGAAAACGTCAACTTGTAACCAAGACTCCTCCTGCCTTACTCTGCTCAGGCAGAAACGAACTTCCACTGTGTGTCTGCAGCCATTCCTGATGGCGGCCAGAAGCCTTTGTCTGAGTCCTTGTCCCCGGCTGCAGCGGCCGGCCTCCCCCTAGGCCGTGGAGGCCCCACCGGGCCAGAGCACTGCCTGGCAGCCCCAGTCTTCCCTTCACTGTTTTGTGTCCCCCATCGTGCTGTCCCATGTCAGCCTGGCATGTATTTATACCTATGCTAGGGAAAAAAATCTACTTTGAATTTTGACAAAATAATTCAAAATTTCTATGAGCAGAACACTCTCTTCTTCCAAAATAAATAATAGTGATTAGTTATATAGAGAAATGATAACTTCAACCAGTCAGTGGTGACACCAATAGTTGTGTAGGTAGAAGTGGTTGCAGACATAAAATGAAAATTAAACTCAAACTGTCTGGCCCAAGATTAAGAGGACCCAACAGCAGCGAACCGCACTGTGGCTCTCACAGATAGGGGACACATCTGGGCGTCGCCCTGGTGCACAGGCTGACATGAGTGCTTGTGCATTAGTTCAGGCGTCAGCTTGGCCCCCGGCCACCCGGGCTGTCACAGAACCCGCCTGCTCTCACCGGAGCTTGGTTTCACCTCTGGTTCAGAAGCAGATACTTTTTAAATATAAATTTTTCCTTGTGGATAGGAAATTGATTTGGCATAGTAATTTTGTTTGAACCTAAAAATGGCAGTTCTCTCATTTTATTATACATCTCTCACATATTATACATCTAATTATTAGGATTTTTAGAGCCTATTTTTAGATTAACATGCCATCCTTTATTTTGTTTTTAGGGATGAATTCAGAGAAAGTAACAGGGGCAACAAACTTTGCACATTTATAAGAAAACGATTATTTTGGGTTGGTGGCCTCTGCCCTGTCTCTATCCATGACCTTTGATCACATGGTAGGAATTTTCCTCTAGGATGGAGCACTGCATTTTCCAGAAACATCCTAGTTGTTGGGGGTGCTTCTCCTAGAAAACACTCAGCAGCCTGGATTAGGGGACAGAAATGGTTGTGAAATGACAGGCAGAGCTCAGGAACAACTATGATTCTGGCTGCAACCCATCATCACAATTGCATGATATCAGTGTAAACACTACAAGCACACAAAAAACCAGTCTGTACCGACTGGGCAGCAAGACAATTAGATAGATAGATAGATAGATAGATAGATAGATAGATAGATAGATAGATAGATAGATGATAGGTAGATAGATGATAGGTGGATTGATAAATCATTGATAGATAGATGATAGATGGATGATATACAGATAGAGATAGACGATATAGATAGATGATAAATGAATAGAAGATAGATGATAGATAGACAATAGATTGATGATAGATTATAGACAGAAGATAGATAGATGATAGGTAGGTAGAAAGATAGCTAGATGATAGATGATGGATAGATAGATAGGTAGGAAGATAGACAGATATAGGTAGATGATAAGTAGATAGATAGGTAGATGATAGATGATAGACTGATAGACAATAGATGATAGATGGATAGATGGTAGATGACAGATTGATAGATAGACAATAGACAATAGACGGATAGATGATAGATAGGTAGATAGATGAGAAATGGATTGATAGACAGATGATAGGTAGGTAGACAGATGATTGATAGATGATTGATAGAGATAGATGATTGATAAATAGATGAGAGATGACTGATAGATGAATGATAAACAGATTGACAGATACAGAGAATTCTATACATGTATCTATCTGTACACATGTACATACATACAGGTGTGTGTATATCTGGTCCTGGGCTTGGCAGACAAGCCCTCTCACACGAGCCCCTGTGGACGGGTCTTTAAAGCAATGACCTCAGCAGAAGCCATTCCTGTCCACTCCTATGGCCGTGGGTTTGTGTGCTCTTCTGGATGAGTATCAACAGGTTTAAAAATAAACCCCAATGTGTGCAGAAACTCAGCTTCTCTATTTTATCCTAATTCAGCACCTATGTTTAAGCTGTGATTTTTCCTCTGGAGTCCCCAACTCTGTTTCATGGTCTTTGTGCACAAGCTCTTAAGAGTTAAATAATAGAGAACCAAATAAGAATCAAACATATTTTTTCTAATTTGCTTAAAAAAATACACATATCAAAGAAATTCCTAGGCATTAAGGAGTTTCGCGTTTTTGTAGTTTTATTACAGGCAGGTGATGTAATGCTGGCAGGCCTGATCTCCAGCAATGAGGCAACTTTAAGCCCAAACTTTCTGCATTATTTTATTAAAGTGATTTAATGGTTAGGTCAACAGCAGATTGAAAAGACAATTCAGTGTAGATTTTATTTGGCAGAGGAAAGAATGACAGTGTCTTTGAGAGGAAATGTTTCAAGTGACCCTTTTAGATGTCAGAGATTCCAGAAATTGTTCGCACCAATAATAGGTCTTTCAAATGTAAAATTAACACTTCAGAGGAGGAAGCACCTACAGTTTTGCCTCTATTGCTTTCTTCAAGTTTTCTTGCTCCAAAGAGGGGCATGTCTGGGGTCTGTATGTCCATGGTTAGGGGTGACAGCTTCACCCTTATGTATAAAGGTGGATTGGAGAACCTCAGTAAGGTTTCCAGGGAGTCAAGAATGACCCAGACATTGTAAGGACTTTGGAAGAATTTGGAACGTGTGTAATGTGGTTACACGTCGATTATTCCTTTTAGCACCACTGAATTTATTGACATAGGCACAATCAAAAGTTAGCATAGGGGAGGTCATCTTATAGAAGGAAGTCACGTCGGAACCATGTACGGCCCTGGCTCACCAGACACCCCTCGCAAAGATGCTTTAGTTTGCATGTAGCCTAGATAATTAAGCACATGTGTCTGGGGGATACGCATGCTCTATTAGTTTTATGGCCCCAGCTTATGCATAAACCTCCCTGTTGTGATAAGGTGATCATTTTGTTCTTTAAATCTTCTCAGGAAGGTATCAAACTCCGGGAGGAAAGCCCTATGCTGGTGTCCATCACCGGTGACAGAAAAAAGAGATGATATGGCATCTCAAGGTCTGCTACACCAGATGGTTGACATTCCAAGACCCCCTTTTTCAGCCCATTTACCCTACGTGACTGCCTTAAGATTTTGTAGTTTTAAGATGGTTCTTCTGGATGTTAGTCCCCCATCTTCCACCTTGCTGGCAAGCTGTAATAAAAAACCTTTCTCTTCTACCTCGTTGCTCTCGACTGTTGGCTTGTCTTGCGGTGAGTAGAAGAATCCCCCTTTTTTGGTGGTAACATTCCCTTTAGTGAACTGAGGGGAAATGAGCGTGACTGGAGCCCTGGGTCCTATTTGTCAAAGGCTTTCACTGGCTGAAGGATGGGTGGAGACTACATCCACCCATTGGGGAGAATAATCCCCAAGAATCTCAAAGAGATAGTGGCTGCCATAACAAAGCAGAGGACTCTGAGAAGCAGAAAGGGAACCTGGATTAAATACCCACCTTGGTCTCCCCATTCCCTCCTGTGCATTCTGCTAACAGGCCCAACCATGCTGCCTCGTCTCTTTATCTGCAGGTCTCATCCACTTTGAGGGCAGGTACTGTCTCATTTTACATCTATTCCCTGGGCCTAGGGCAGCGCCTAGCACATGGCTGGTCCCTATAAGTATTTAGGGAACTGAATTGGGAAGATGGGGACTTGACCTCTGCCCAAGAAGTCTTTTGGGATGGTTAGTTTTATATGTCAGCTTGACTGGGCCATGGAGTACCCAGACATTTGGTCAAACGTTATTCTGGGGTGTTTCTGGATGAGGTTAACATTTAAATCGATAGACTGAGTAAAGCAGACTGTCCTCCCTAAGGTGGTGGGCCTCATCCAATCAGTTGAAGGCTTGAATAGAACAAAAAGCCTGACCCTCAGCAAATAAGAGAGAATTCCTCCTGCCTGACAGCCTTCAAAGTGGGACACTGGTTTTTCCTGCCTTTGGACTGGAACTACACCAGCGTGCTTACTCACCCTGCAGATCTTAGGATTGGTCAGCCTCCATACTCACATGAGCCAATTCCTTATAAAAATCTCTGTCTCTACATACACATGCTACTGGTTCTGTTTCTCTGGAGAACGCTGACAAACACCTAGTCCAGGAGCGTTTCCTGAAAAGACAGACTGAGGGGTGGAGCAGCAGGGAAGCAGGCTCTGACCGTAAAGGGCTTAGATGTCCCTGGAAACGTGTTGATTGTTGATCGAGACTCATCTCAGGGAGGGTGCTTGGGAAGAACAAGCCACCTGGAGGGAGGGGTTCAACTAAGGCGTGTGCTCTGGGAACAACAGAGGGTGGGTCTGCATAACTGCAGGCCTTTCTTTCGCTGAGCAAGTTTGGGGCAGCTTGGAGGAGGGGCTGCTGCCGCCAGGGTGCTCCCGGTCTGCCCATCCCTGCACCCTGCTCTCCTCTAAAGAAGTGCTGACACAGCTTCAGAACATCAGGTGAAGAGGGAACAAACGGTCTGCCTGCGGGAGAACTACTAACAGTCTCCGCGGTGAGTTTGCATCGGGGTGGAATCCCAAGCCTTCAATCGTCCAAGACAGGTGATTTTTCTATAGGCATAAAACGACATTTTCATAGAAATCAGCTCTCTGAGTGACAATGCAATTTGCAGTGTTTCCTGAATCCTGATTATTTCACTTAATCAAGAATGTGTGGATTCTGAATATAGTACTGGCAAAATTATTCTTTTTTTGCCTGAAAAACTAGCTTCAAACCCACTTTTTTTTCTTTTATGAATTTGAATCTCAACTAAGAAAAAAAGGACCATTCTTAGTTTCACAAAAAAAGTGTCTGGGCTGCAAACGAAAAAAAAAAATTCTCTTTAGGTAAACTCAGGACTCAGCTGAACAAGTGCAAACGTACGATTCTCCCCCACGAGCCAAATGGTGCTGCTCCAGTCAACATGGTGCCACTTTTGCTTCCAAGTGACTTCAGTGTTACTCATATTATGAAACTACAAAACACTCCTTTTTATAATAATCCATGAGAATAAAGTTCTTAGGAGAAATGACAAGTTGAAAGCTTTCCAAGTAGAATAATCATTGCTGTTCGTGAATTTCTTAAGCATGTTCTGCAGTGAAGCAACAGCACGAAAATGCAGCAAGAACTTTACCTTCGTGAACAAACGGAAAGTTCCCTTTGGGTCACATTTTGTTAGAATAACATTTTCTTCAAAGTCTTCACTCTTTTTACTACCTTTCTTCAGCAGAAAATATGACAAAAATTCCAGAGGTTTGTCCTGAAAAATACCCCCCCAAAAAAGAATTCATATTTAAAACATTCATCTGAAATACACGCCAACGAAAGTGCAGCAGAAAGAGAACACATTTCTTGGTAGAGTTTTCAGCTTTCTACCCAATTAATCTATAAGTCCAGAAAACATAGTAACTATTATTCAATTAGCATCAGTAAACGGGACTTTCTAGTTAATTTTGGTTCTTAACTCACTGCCACCGTCCAGTTAGGATGCCAACGTCTTGCGGGAGGCTCTCAAGATCTTCAGAACCAAAGTGGCCCACACAAGCCTCTTAGCCCTATGAGGACAGGCGGCAGGAGGAATCTCATCTCACCGGGAAGGAGCCAGGGAGGGAGGCTCCAGCAGCACAATTAACTGTGAGACTCCCAGATGTGGTTCCCTCTCAGGCTATAGGTTTGAGAACCACTGAAATTATATCTTACGGGTCATTTTAAAATAATTAGGTGGCAATAAGTTTACTGAACCTACACCAAACACGTTGAATAATTCTTTGGTGTTTGGGACAGTGCAAGATCTTTCAAGGCCACAGGGTGGTCCCTGTGAGCCTCCCTGATCATTCCATCAGGGAGTGGGCTGCCCGAGGGTCGGCTGGAACACCGAGGAGCCAGAGCACGGAAACTGCACCATCTCAGACCACACGGGACAGCTGACCCGGCGTCTGGTGCACACCCAGGAAGCCCCCCGGAAACCAGAGCAGACCCATGACAGACGGCAGGGCCGAGAGGAGTCTTTCCTGGAAACTGAACACCTGGAACAGCCTTGGGACTGTTAACACGGTCCCCAGGCTGCGCCGTCCTCCACTGGCGGGAACTGAGAGCTGTGACTCCTCTTCCTGCAGCCCCGCGACAGCCTTGGGCGGGGTGTTCTGCAGCCTGCCCCTCCTCACCACTTCTTGATTCCGGGCTGACTCTCCTGGGAGACGACCCAAGATCCACTTCTGATGAAAATGCTTTTCCCCCACCAAAGCACCGATTTGCTTATTTCCATTCATTGGTGTTCTTTCCTTCCTCTCTCATCCAGCCTTCTTTGCCTTTCATCTTTTTGTATCTGGTTTCACACTTTCTCAGTTTTTCTGTCATATGATTGCTTTTACTGTTGAATAATGTTTATGTGAAATATAAAGCCACTAATGTGTTTTTGTAAGAAGTCACTTCTGACTGAAATTACTCACAAGACAGAAAACATTGTACAATGTCATCAACTCTAAATAACCCAGAGGATCGTCCTATATGTCTGTTTTGTGTACCTAATACATCTTGGGACCAGAATCTCAGTGGCTATTTTTATAAACTGATGTAATTTCTCTGAAGAATTGTGCTCCCAAAGGGATAAACTGGTAAAAAACAATATATAGGAGCTAAAAATTTATTTAAGTGTTGGGGCTTTTGTAGTTTGTTTTATTCAAAGAAACACTTACAGAGTTTTCTTTTGAAAGTTCTGTCATTCCATCTGCCAGAGCTTGTGCAATTCCTCGGTTATTGAGAAGGTTAGCCACACTCACGGTGTCAAATACAAACTTCCCTGTAAATATAAGGCCATGTGCCAGGAGATAATTCACGTAAGAGACCTGATCAAGAGGTGAGTCAGTCCTCACAGTTGCTTGTTACTGGATAAACATGCAAGAATAAGAATAAAAATCCTATTATGCTATGAGGATTGTGCACCTCAGCAAAACATGGAATGAGCCAAAGCAACCAAATGTGCAGCATATAGAAAGCACCAACCCTGGCAAAGCTGATGTTGAATGAAATCTATAAATCGGACAAGAGAGAACACTTGAAAATGAATCTTATAAATTTAAAGTTTAGATTCTCATTTCCAGCAAAAACTCCTCCACATTCACTCCCGTTTATCTTTGTGCTCAAATGCAGAAATATTTAAAGTCCACAGGAAATCACATACAAACATACATACACAGACATGTTTTACATTTTTGATATTTTGAACAACTTGCTTTTATTTGAAAACAATTTTCTTCTCATTGTTTACATACATCATAAAAAAATACTTCTATCTCTAAAAAGTTAATCTTTCTCCTTTTCTCTTTAGTCCTTAATATCTGTGAAAGAACGGAGAGGTAATTTCTCCCTTGTAGCCTCAGAACTACTTTTTGTGTGTCTGAGGAAGAGAGGCCCTGAGCTAACATCTGTGCCCATCTCCCTCTTTCTTCTTGTGGAAGATTGTCCCTGAGCTAACATCTGTACCCACCTTCCTCTTTCTTCTTGAGGAAGACTGTCCCTGAGCTAACATCTGTGCACATCTCCCTCTTTCTTCTTGAGGAAGAGAGGCACTAAGCTAACATCTGTGCACATCTCCCTCTTTCTTCTTGAGGAAGAGTGGCCCTGAGCTAACATCTGTGCACATCTCCCTCTTTCTTGAGGAAGACTGTCCCTGAGCTAACATCTGTGCCCATCTTCCTCTATTCTGTATGTAGGTCGCCTGCCAGAGCATGGCCTGATAAGTGGTGTAGGTCTGGGTCTAGGATCCAAACCTATGGGCCGCCGAAGTGGAGTGCATGAACGTAACCACTATGACACTGGGCCAGCCCACATAACTATTTTTAAATATTGGCTTAACCCTTACTAAATATGGTAGAGTTAAAACTAAGAAAACAAATCCCCTTTTTGGAGGCATTTATGTAAAGAATGTAGGACATATACTGACAGATGAAATATCTGCATGCATCCTTGTGTGCTGCAGCTCCTATGTAGACAGTAACTATGTTACAGATGTTAAATAGGAGCAGGGCAGGGGAAAGGAAGAAAGAAGTAAGGCATAGCTGTATAATGATTTGATACAGTGTTTCAGTCAGATGGGAGGAGTTAGGGAAAAAATTGACTAGGTAGTTAAAGACAGAGGGAAAACATATTTAATCAGATGTTATAAAAATACTTCATTTTACAGAACTGACTGATTTAGATGAAGATCCAAAGTTGAGAGAGGAAATTGTTTCCAAAGACTTTATTTTGAAGTATGGAATATCAGTGAAAAATAAATTCAGTGATGCTCATAGGCTCAGCAGAGGACCATGGAGCCCATCACCAGACTATATATTTTAGATAGAAAACAAGTAGAACTTAATTATAGAACAATTTAAGTAATGGGTGCTGTGGTCTAAGAGATGCTTAACTGGGATGTTGGTGCTTAACTTTCAGAGAAAATTGTAGTGGAAGAGGACAGAGCTCTCTGGCTTAACAAGTGGCAAGTTTTCTAGGTAAATAATCAACTGACATGAGATTAATGAGATGGTAAAATATGAAACCAGGAACTAGCTTCAGCATTTTGAAGATGAATATATTTGTTCTTAGTGGATATTCATATTTGAAAGGAGATATGAAAAACAAAGGGAATAAATTTTACTGAAGATGTTTAAGAGTCAACTTTTACTTGCACCATTCACACATGTATTCACTCTGCATATGTAACAAACTTCCTAATTAACCTGCAACAGAAGTAGCAAGAGTTCTCACCTATCATCCTGCCACTGATGTTCTTCTGCAACTCCTTGAAGAGGGGACTTAACTGTTTCCTAACTGATTTCAAGGTGTCTTCCAGGAAGTCCGTGAGGCTGGACCACATCTGCAGCTTTGATTCACTGAAGTAGATGGAAGGCGGAGCTCTTTCCCACTGTTGTCCCAGCCAATCACTAAGAACTGAATTGTTTTCTCCTTTTATTATTGCAGATTTTAGCACAGATAAAAGAATTCTACTTCTTGTTTACAGTACAAAAAAACTTAGTTGTATTTATATTAGGCTTATTATCTTTTCTCGTTAGAAGAGTAAGATAAACATTCATAGTACACTTTCAATGGTAAAATTGGAAACTCAAAAAGGATGCAATGAATAATTTCAAATGTCTATAGAAAAGGTAGACATATTATATATATTATATATATATATATTTTTTTTGTGAGGAAGACTAGCCCTCTTTTTGCAGAGGAAGATTGGCCTTGGGCTAACAACCGTGCCCATCTTCCTCTACTTTATATGGGACGCCTGGCACAGCATGGCTGACAAGTGGTGCGTCTGTCCGCACCCGGGATCCGAACCCCAGGCCACGAAGCGGAGCGCGCAAACTTACCGCTGTGCCACCTGGCGGCCCCGACAGATTATATTTGAAATCAAAAATTAAATAGCTGCTGAATTTGTGCATCAGGAAGCAGAGTAGGCATCTAAGTAAGAATAAACTGTTTCATGTTTACATCCCCAAAATGGAAATTCAAGTATAGCCTACTCTGCCTAGTCCCCTCATCATGCCCTCCAGTCATTCCCCTCGTGGCCAACCCTGTACCTTTCTTACATCATGTCAAGCCGCTCTCTCTCTACAAATATCTCTGCATGACTGTAGTGGGTGCTTCAGAAAGTTTCTCCCCTGAAAATCAGTTACTGAATGATACAGTGCCACGTTAAATTTGATTTTCTGCCTGAATGGACAGACTTATTTGATGCCCCTCCCCCCATTTTTATTGCTTGACATGAAAATCTTTATAACATGTTCTTCTAGAAGGTGAAGAAGAAGAAGAGAAGGAAAAGGAAGAGGAACAGGAGGACGACAACCCAGAGCTGGAGAAAAAGCCTGAGAAGGAAACCTGTTCCATAAACGACAGCATCTGTGCCCCACTACGCTCTGCTGGCCAATGCTGCTCTCCACAAGGCCACATATGCCGTCACTTGGCACTGCTGCTGTATAAACTAAAGTTAACAAGTGACTTCTGCAGCAAACTCTTAGGTCAATGTGCTTTTTGTGGTATCCACATGGAATTTTTTCCCTTACAAGTTTCCCAAGCATGCCAGCTTTCCCAGTCTTGAAAGGCCCTTGGCATTTGATATGGAGGCTACATCACTGCAAGCCCTGTTCGCCAGGAGGCGAGGAAACCACCAGCGTTATTGTA
The DNA here is from genome assembly GCA_031878705.1 of Tapirus indicus. Lineage (NCBI taxonomy): Eukaryota > Metazoa > Chordata > Mammalia > Perissodactyla > Tapiridae > Tapirus > Tapirus indicus. The sequence goes on along the minus strand of JAVSPQ010000110.1, from coordinate 291,160 downwards.
GCAAAGCAACTGGGTTCTCTTGTTGGTCAGCCAGTGTTACATTTTGATCCAATATTTGCAGCCTTAGTACTAAACGAAACTTTGATTTCAGGTGTATATTATCTTTGTTTCTCCTCTCAGATAATGCTACTGAAATGGAACTTGAGCAATCCTCTGCACCATCTCTGTATAGCTGCAACTCATTTTTTCCAAATGAAACCATATTGGTTATATTTTACTAAGAAAAATTATTCTTTGCACTTATTATTTCTCTAGATTAGCAACTATAAATCTTTGTTTAACTGTTACAAATGATGTTTTCAACAAAGTTTTTGCAAATGATGGTTTGAAGCAAATATTTACAATGAATAATCCCATCCTAAGCAAATAACTGAGTGACAAGAAATGACACAGTTTGGGAAGCGATAGCATTCCTTCAGAGAAGAAATGGAAGACAGTAAAGGACATCAGCCAGACCAGTATTACCAGCTGTGCTGTATCTTGTGGCGATCCAGGAGTTGGTGGACATTACTGGGCAAGGTGGTCAGCCCCCACTTACTGTGTTGGTAAGAGCCAGTCACAATCCCAGTGGGGGCGGTAAACAATGTGCCAGTTAGTCGAGACAGCTGTGAAAGAACTTCCATTCCTGCCTCTGCACGGTCAAAAATACTTTCATTAGTTTACTCACAGGTTTTGCCAGGGAACAGTGAAGTATTACTTAAGAGCACTCACTGGCCAAGAAAGGCCAACCAGTTCTCATCCTCAGTTCAAATCCATCACAAAACAGTCTGTCAGACTTGACAGTCCACCCCGAAGAAGTCCAAACACTGATTTATGAGGAATGAACAATAGGATGGAGGAAGAGGGTGTGAAGTCTGACCTGGTGCTTATCTTCAAACCTGGAATACTTGGGCTAAAGACGGAGAAAAGTCTACAAATATTTTCTAAAATAGTCTGACGGTAAGGGGAAGTCTCCTCGTAAGAGGATAGATTTCAAACTGTTGAACACAATGGTCAAAATTTGGTATTAATTTCACCCCTTCTTCAGTGATCCAGCATAGAGACTAAACCATTGAATTCAGCCTATAGATTGAATTACTTCAAATGAAACTAAAATACTGGGTAATATATTTTAATTATTTGTGGTTCAAGAATAAATAATTACTCCAAACTGCTTCAATTGCTTGGAACTAGATGGCAGCAGCTGAAAGCATGGGATGTCTGTCACTCACTGGTGTCTGATGTTTTCATTGACAAATAGATCAATGAAATCAAATAGAGAGTCCAAAAGTGTACCTACACATATATAGTCAATTGATTTCAACAAACATGCAAATGAAATCCATTGGGAAAAGGATAGTCTTTATGAGGAATGGTGCTGGAACAATTAGATATCCATATATTAAAAGAAAAAAAAAGAACCTTAATCCATACCTCTCATTCTATTAAAAAAAAACCAAATCAAATAGATCACGAACCTAAATGTCAAACTTAAGACAACAAATAATTTAGAATAAAACATAGGAGAAAATTTTTGTGACCTTTGGTTAGGCAAAGAATTTTTAGATATGACACCAAAAGCATGATTTATAAAAGAAAAATTGATACATTTGACTTTATCAAAATTAAGAACTTCTTATCTTCAAAAGGAACTGTTCAGAGAAAGGAAAGATGTCATAGACTAGGAGAAAATATTTGCAAGTCACTTTTCCGCAATACATAAAGATCTCTCAATAAGAAAATCTAATTTTTTAAATGAGCAAAAGATTTGAACAGACACTTCACCAAAGAAGACAAACGAATGGCAAATAAACACATGAAAAGGTGCTCAGCATCACTGGTCATTAGGAAAATGCAAATTAAAACCACAATGAGATACCACTACACACTCATTTGAATGGCTACAATTAAGTAGACTGACCATATCAAGTGTTGGGCAACTGGAGTTCTCACATACTCCTAGTGGAAATGTAAAATGTACAACCACTTTGGAAATAGTTTAGTTGGTTTTTAAAACATTAAACATACACCTATTATATGACCCAGCCATTCTACCCCTAGGTATTTATCCAAGAGAAATATGTTCACGGCAGCTTGATTTGTAAAAACCAGAAACTGGAAAGATTTCAAATATCTATCAACAAGTGAATGGATAAATAAATTGTGGTATATCTGTACAATGCAATAATTCCCAGCAATAGAATGGAATAAGCCATCAGATGGATGAATCTAAAATAATTATTCTGAGTGAAGGAAGTCTGAAAGGAATGCATACTGTACAGTTCCATTTATAGAAACTCCTATAAAACGCAAACTAATATAACATGAAAGAGAGCAGATCAGTGGTTCTTCAGGCTGGGGGAGGGGAGAAGCAGGAGAGAGAACCTACGAGGTGGCATGAGGAGACTTTCAGGGGTGATGAATACGTTCATTATCTTGATAGTTTTATGGTTTCACAGGGTGTGTATACACATATGTCAAAATTTATGAAATTGCACACTTTTAATATGTAGTTTACTATATGTGGATTACACCTTAATAAACTGTTTAAAAATTTTAAAATAATGTCAAGAAAAGACGGGTGTTAGGTTTTTGGCTTATGCAGTAACTGGGTGAATGACGATATCTTAACTGAGGAATCCTGGAGAAGGAGTAGGTTTGGTGCTGGGGAGGCAATCAAGAGTTTGTTTTAGATGTGTTAACTCTGAGACGCCTATTAGACATGCAAACTAAACATCCATATGAAGATGTCAAAGAGGACTAGATAGGAGTCTGCTGCTCAGAGATTTCAGAGCCGATACGAATTCGGGAGTCTTCAGAATAGACTGAATTCAGAGTCATGGGAATAGATGAGACTGTCTATGGGAAGAGTGTAGTCATGGAAAAGGATAGAGCCCAGGGTCACACCCTGGGTACATGTTAAGGTCTTGCCACGGAGGAGGAGCCAGCAAAGGAGGCCACTAAGGCAGGAGAAAACAAGGAGTCTGTGGTACCAGGGAAACTAAGAGAAGAACCCCACTTGATATTTATGCCATTAAAATGAAGTTAGATCAATAAGAACGGTTGTATTACTTTCTCCAACAGTGTTCGGCTGCTTCTGTGCAGGCGTATGCTGACGGTTGTGCTCTAAGCAGCACTGGGGTTTACCAAGTGGGTTGGGATTTGGCCAGGAGAAAGACAAAGAAGCTCAGCTTCTTTGCAAAAGAGAATGATAATGACGGACCATTAAATCCAAGTTTAACGAGGAAGAAACCAAGGATGAAGGCGTGATGATAGTGAAGAAGTAGGAGTGTGTGGGCTGCAGGTCTTCAGGGAAGCATTGTTGGAGTGGGAATACTTGAGTGTGGACGTGACTGGAAACGGTACTCAGAGAGAAATGCTTGAGATCAAGAGTTCTGAGGGGAGGCAAGCCCGGGATGATGCTGAGGTGGCGTGGACCAAGAAGTCAGGGTTTGCTGGCTGGACCAGGGTCTCGATGGTTCGCCCAGGTGGAAACTGCATTGACAAGGATTTCAGGGATGGATTTAGGGCCCAGAATGATGGGGGGGAATCTATTGTTTGAGTGCTCTTAAGTTTCACTCGAGATAGTTTTTATGTCACCAAACCCATTGTTCTGTCCCCTTTTGCCCTTATTCTCCCAGCCTTTCAGGATTTTACTTCCTATATCCCTTTAATACTTTACTTCCTATATTCTTTTCTTCTTCCACTCCAGTTAAAAAATTTTCTTTGCTCTCATTATAAAAGTAATACTAGTTCATTACAGAAAACAGGGGCAAATAAAAGAGATAAAAGAAAGGGAAGATAACAGAAGGAAGGAGAACGCACTAATCATCCTATCCAACTATCACCACCCCCAGCACCCTCCCCACACGTACGCAGGTTTTAAACACTGGGATCAGACCATCCATATTCTTTGTAACCTGCTCTTTTAAAACTAATTTCAAAGGTAGAAAATTTGAAAAACACATCTAGAGATAGATGCTCTTAACATTTTGCTATATATTTCCTCCTAGATTTTTCTATATATTTTTTCTAAGTAATTGAGATTATATAATTGTAATAACTGTGTAAAAATATTTTTTACACTAATCTGTATTTCCTTTTCTTTTAAACCTCTTCCTATCCTTTTGTTTTTCCCTTTCCCCTGGTTGAAGCCTGCCAGGGGTATGCTTTGCATGTATTGAATTGTCCAGAAAAATTTGAGGATTAAGAAGAACTTTAAAACTCACAGCTCCCTAATGAATGGGTAATAAGAAACAGTTTGAGAAAATTTAATTTCACATTCCCTCTTCCCTGCTCTGCTTGGTAAAAAAAACATAGCCCATGAATGCAGAGCTTTTATTTAACAGATATCTAAAAGGTGAATCTGACTTAATCTTTCTGAAGTTTCCCTTCAAGTACTGAAATCAACTTTGAATTACAGTGGCTGATACTAGACAGGTAGACACTTAATTTACATCAGCAAGCACGCTCATCTTTACGAAGCACTTCACTGGTTTTAATATTCTAATATTCCTTAAGTATTTATACTATTATTTATTTTTATTATTTAAGTATTTACGCTATTTTGATGTTCCCAAGTCTTCTAAGGGAAGCTACTGTTATCCTAACTTTCATATGAGGAAAGGGAGGTCCAGGAATTTGCCTGAGGCCACTCACTGAAGTGGCTCCAGTGAGATTCCAGCCCCAGGTCCCTGGTCACTGACTCGTGCTGGCTCACTCCAGGCCCAGAGCACAGCAGGAAGAGTTTTCCCAGACTGACTGACTATGGTTTCTGAGCTGGTCAGGCACTTTTCTCTGTCTTGTGGAGGCTAATTTTACTGTGCTTTCCAGAAAGAAATAGAAATAATGTTCCTGGCTGGCTCTTGCCACTAGTGGTTTTATTTCTGCAGGGACAGGTTACTCTGACCACTGACTCCAACCCCTTTCCCCCTAAATACCTGAGTATGTGAGGTACAAAGAGAAAAAAGAAATAGACTAAATGTGACTGAATCATTTAAACTGAGGGCATTTCACAAATTCACAAAATATCATCATAAAATAGGCAGGACCACTACCTTTCAAAACTGACCTGACGCTCCGAGGGGTACGAAGAGATCCACGTGACCCCCTTCTGCTTCAGGGGCCACATAGCTTCCTAATTTCTCCCAGAAGTCTCTCACTTCAGGCCTCAATAAATTTTTAATACCAATTTTATAGCCTGAGGAAAAAAATCACAATGTCATATTAGTTTGTAATAGTATCATGAACAGAAACTCTCAGCCGTTTGTGAAAGCGCAACCACAACCCAAACAGCCAACATCTGCTCATAAGACCAAGACCTGCAGGTACCTCTGCTTCAACACCACACCACATGGGGGCCACAGAAAGTACCACGAGAGCCAACGTGGCCACGGTCTCCCTCATGCTCTGGGTTTACTGGAGGCCGTGCACTCTGGGTGAGGATGTGTGTCTCTGCCTCCACTGCGCACCGGTGGGGTCACCACGCTCACAGGAGGGTTTGGAGGGGGATGGCCAGTCGAGTCCGGGACTTTGCAATCAAATTTCAAAGTAAAAATGTTTCCCCCAATTGTCCATCAAAAAATAAGTGGTTCAGAACAGAAGAAAGGCCTCCAGAAATGGTAAGCCTCATTGTAACTCTCACTTCCTGGGAATTCTGTGCGATGATTCAGCTAATCTGCGTGTCTGGAGCCATTTCTAAAGAAGTCCTGGAGACTCTGCATTCCTAAGCCCCAATAATAAAACGAAAACTAAGTCAGGCACAAGAATCCTGGCAGTTCACTCCCTCACATTGAGAGGTCTGCATACAGAACGGAAAGACCTCTTCAGGTGACTGGAGTAAGAGATTTCATTTTGTTGTTGCTTTTAAGGCAAAAGCTTTTCAGAAAACACCACAACTATATAGAAAGAAACTAGTTTTCTGAGGTATTTTGTTGTTGTTACCATTGATTTACAAAGAGAAAACAAGGAAAAGGCAGAGTTTGGAAACCTTTCTATCTGGAGAACAAAAAGTCTGAGATCAGGAAACTCTAACGGGCTCTTCTACCCCATGTGAGGTGAACCCACTGCAATGGATAAACTTGCAGTTGGGACCTCTCCACCATTTGGAGAAGGGCTACCATGTAATTCATCATAAATTTAAACCCCAAATAGTAACTGGGCTCTACTTTTTGGGGACACATGAAATTGAATGGGGAACACAACTTGCTCCAGGCACAGGTAAACTAAACAAGAGAAGCCAAAAGTAAGGTAAAACTAAACCAAAAGCAGTTCATTTTTACTAATGATAAAATTCACTAAAACTATTCCAAGAATGCTGAGTTCCAGCCACAGAGAGAGCGGTTCGATGGGTGATTCAGGTACTCACTCTGCCATTTTGTGGATTTCCTGCCAGCTGGATCCTTGACCATCTTATTCCCTAACCCCACAAAGATGGAAGATTTCATGTTAGTAAAACTTAAAACTATTCTATTTTAGGTATAAGCAAGGAAGGATGTGAGTTATAGTAGGAAGAACAGAAACTGAAAGTTTACTTCCAAAACATTCATCATCTTCCCTCAGAAAGGGTAACCATTGACATTTTATTTTTTTTCTGGTGAGGAAGATTGTCCCTGAGCTAACATCTGTGCCCATCTTCCTCTATTTTGTACACGGGACGCCATCACAGTATGGGTTGATGAGCGGTGTGCAGGTCCACACCCGGGACACAAACGGGCGAACCCCAGGCCGCCGAAATGGAGCACACGAACTTAACCGCTACACCACTGGGCTGGCCCCACCATTGACATTTTTAAAGCATGGGCCATAACAAAGTTAATGATATCAGTCAATCTTTTCCTTTGTGGTATAAATGGTTTGGAAGTATAACAAATGTCGTTAGCGCACACCAACGTATAGATCTTGGTATCTGCTGCTATTAAAATTGCCTCACTTTCATCAGACTTAAAAACTTTTGTGCATCTAAGGACATAACCAACAGAGTGAAAGGCAGCCTACAAAATGGGATAAAATATTTGAAAACCATATATCTTATAAGAGATTAATATCTAGACTCTACAAAGAATGTCTACAACTCAATAACAAAAAACCAAATAACCCAATTAAAAAATGGGCAAAGAACTTCATAGACATTTCTCTAAAGAAGATTTACAAATTGCCAACAAGCATATGAAAAGATGCTCAAGATCACTAATCATCAGAGAAACACAAATCAAAGCCATAATGGATATCACCTTACACCCATTAGGACGGCTACTATCAAAACAAAACAAAACAAAATAAAAAAATCACAAGTGCTGGCAAGGATGTGAAGAAATTGGAACTCTTGCGCAGTGTTGGTGGGACTGTAAAATGGTGTAGCTGCTATGGAAAATAGTATGGAGATTCCTCAAAAAATTGAAAACAGAACTACCATATGATCCAGCAATTCCACTTCCGGGTACATAGCCAAAGGAATTGAAAGCAGGATCTCAGAGAGATATTTGCACACTCACGTTCATAACAGCACTGTTCACAATAGCCAAGAAGTGGAAGCAACCTAAATGCCCATTAAAGAACTAATGGATAAACAAAATGTGGTCTATACATACAATGGAATATTATTCAGCCTTTAAAAAGGAAGGAAATCCTGTCATATACTACAACATGGATGAATCTTGAGGGCATTATAAGTGAAGTAAGCCAGTCACAAAAAGTCAAATACTGTATGATTCCACTTATATGAGGTATCTAAAGCAGTCAAATTCATAGGAACAGAAAATAGAATGGCAGTTCCTAGGGGCTGGGGGAAGGGGAAAAGGAGAAGTTGCTGTTTAATGGGGTGATGGTTAATTTTACATGTCAAACTTGACCAGCCCAGGAGTACCCAGATATTAGGTCAAACATGATTCTGGGTGTGTCTGTGAGAGTGTTTTTCGATGAGACTAACGTTTGAATAGATAGAGTGAGTAAGGCAGATGGCCCTCCCAATGTGGGTGGGCCTCACCCAATCAGTTGAAGCCTAAATAGAACAAAAAGGCTGACCCTCTCTTGAATAAGAGGGAACTCTCCCTGCCTGACGGCTTTCAGCTAGGATATCGACTTTCTTGGCAAATTGGAGCTTAAATAGTACTCTGAAGGCCACACATGTGGACAAACGCCACATCAGCGAAAAGGTGGCTGTGTTTTCCAACCCCCAGTCTTACCTTGGAGTAAATTGATCTCTCTGCTGTCTCCGTCGCTGAATACTCCCAGACTCTGTGCCTTCCGCCCGCCCAGAGCCTGATCTATGAGGTAAAGCAGGCTCTCCAAGGTTAGGCCGCTGTGCTCATACACCACAGAGACGACCCCCACCCTCACGCTGTCCACCACCACCTGGAAAACGAGAGCGAGGCTGTAGGAGCGAGGGCCATCATTCGAGAACATTTACTAATAAAATCAATGCAACGGAGACATAATCTTCTGTGGTTTTTAAAGACCACTGTTTTTCCCAGAAATTATGGATGGAAGAAAATAAGCTTTCTCCTTCATTGGTTTCTTTTTAATTATTTTATTTCTTTTCCAATTATAAGAGGAGAAAATTAAGTACACTTGTAACTCAGTCACTCAGAGATGAATACTGTTAACACGTTAGGTTATTTTCTTCCAGCCTCTTTACCTTGACACACATCCATGCACAGGAACACGCACAACTTTGAAAAAATAATAAAATGGAGATCATACGACTTTGCAATGGACTTCTTAAATAGATTTAAAGTTTTCCTCCTAATTGTAGATTTTTGAATTATCAATATTGATTGATAAATATTTCCCATTTAAATAAATATTAAAACCACTGTTCTTTCAATTCAACAACCAAATAAACTTTTCGTTGTAATAAAGTTAATTCATTAGCAGCAGGTAGGTTGGAAAGTCATTGAAGTCACTGATTTTTCCCCAAACCTCATGCTACTGTCTGGAGGTCACAGTTCAACTAAATGCCCATCACATTCGTAATCAGATAAGTGATTACAGCATAGCCTCATGTAAAGAAGACAGATGAGAGAACAGACTTATTTTACACCAGTGTATTCAGCACACTCTGTCACCAAGTGTCCCCTGTGCCCAGCACGACATGTCTGCAGTATCAGAAGAACTATCTGTGGCCCACATGGAAACTGAAACTCTGATCTTGCTTTCACATGGATCCACTAAACTAGCCTACTGTAAATGATTAGAGTTAATTCCTAGATGCCCAGAAAGAGAAGTGATTTCATATCTTGAAAGCAACCATTTTATTACAAATATGAATTCTTTTGAAAACTTTCTAAGTAGGCCAATGAATATAACCTACTGTCATCCATATGTGTGTATGAATGCATATATATGTACACGTATATGCACATACCTATAAAAATACATGGTTATGTCTTCTTTGTTCTTCCTTTTTCTTATTATTCATATTATAATTAAAACATAAAACTTCATTATAGAAAGCGATATTTTAATTTAATGGTACCCTCATTAAACAGATCACAGAATAGAACTTCTGACATTCTTCTTTTGAGAGATGGTGTTTACATGATATTATTAAATTCCTTGGCCATTCCAAAGAAGTTTTAAAATAATTCTTAATCACCTTGCTCTTTTTTGGATTAAGTGCAACAAATTCAATTCAATAAGAATATAATAAGATTTCTAAAACTGTTTGGGGTCTGTGAATTTCCACCTAGATCAGACCACATTCCTTTCAGATGAATCATTTTCATACACATGGTGGCCAGAAGACGGCCATGCACCCTCTAGTGGTCATGAAAACCCCGGTTCAGGAAGGGCTGGCCTCCTAACGCACTCGTACCTCATATGCAGGAATCCGAGATGATATTAATATGAAGTGTGGCTGGGAAGCATATGAAGAGCTGTCATCATTTTTAGAAACGCCTCGCCAATTTTTCTTTGATAGTAAAGGGTAGGAATGGCTTCCAGAAACATTGCTTCTAAAGGGGAATAAGTGAAGTTTAAATTCTCTCTTAATTTGATTTGATAGGTGAGCACTAGTGTGTTCCCCGGCATCAGTCACACTGTCTGTCTCGGCACCTGTCTCGCCCTGTGGTTTTCGGGGACAGCAGCAAGTGGGGCTCCTGGGCAGGGTGGGGCCAAAGCTGCGCTCTGGCATCTCCTCTACATTCATGGGGCACTGGAGGGGTCTCCGGGAACTGACTTAGCTTTTGTTGGGCACTTAAAATGCATGTAGTGACATATCTAGGGGTTCAGAATGACATTTTAAAAAGGAGCAGCTGAGAAATTTTCAATTTCCCCAAATGTCTGGGCCTCATGGCTTTCTGAGTGATGTCTCCATCCTCCCCAAAGCCACCCCTACCCCTACCTCACCATCTGGATACGCTTATTCCATAAAAACATTTCTGGAAAAATGTTAATTTTGCTCAGTATGTTTAGACAGAAAGTGAACTAGCTCCACAATATAGCCTCTTTGCAGGGTTAAGAATATTTGAAATATAAAATTTGAGAGTTATACATTTCCCTCTTCAGAAAGCACGTTAAAGACCACTGTTCGTGAAGATTAAGGGATTATTTCTACTGCTATTTCATAGGATATGAGCCATATGATTATACAAGATCCCTGCATGTTCGCTAAGTTATTCTAGAATGAATTCTTGGTATCGTGGGATGGTCTTGAGCCTTCAGGAAACAGAAGTTTGCCTACCGCTTGGGCAAGGCTTCCAGGGACGCCAAAACAAGCTGCTTCTCCATGGCCTCCTGGAAGCCCAGGCCAGCCCTCCCGCTCGGGGAGCCACATGGCTGGCACCTGGCGCCGGACAAGCCCCAGCGGCGTGTCCCACTGTCCCACGGGGGTCGCACGTGGAACAGCCCCTCTGAAAACAAAAGCATTGGTGTTGGCTGTTGACTTCACCCGCTCCCGGCCTCACCTACACAGATGAAGGCATCTAAAACAAATGGCAGCAATTAGAGCCATTTTTACAGATTCTCTTTGATTTCTTATCCTCCCAGCACTGTGGCCACCAGTCCCGTCATTCCAGATCAAGAAGCAAAGCTCGGAGAACGAGCACCTCCTTCCTGTGGAAACCAGGGAACCACCTGACAGGCTTCACGGCCACGTCAGCCCTGCTGGGCTCCAGGTGATTCCCGTTTGTCAGGCCCCCCCCAGAGGGTGACGCAGCCGAAGCGCAGGCGGGAGAACTCGACTGGGCCGAAGGCTTAGCCGAAAACGTGTCGTCCCGCCTCCCTTTCCACTTTTTTATAATGCCCTTCTTCCTGCTTCCTTCCCCATTTTCATTTCTCCTCCTTTTCACCAATTCTTCTGAACTGTCCTGAACCTATTTGTTTGCTGTTGCCTGTGTTTATACTTCTCTCCTTGTCTTTGATCTTATAACTGAGGGGAAGTAGGACAGCAGTGGAGGCACTGATATTTGACCTTATATATTTCATCTGAAATCTTTTTGTTTTTCTTAATTAACTCAAAGTACATAGTAAAGAAAAAAAAGAGTTTGTCCTGAACATCCTTTACAGAATGCCACCCACATGCCCCTCCAGAACGGCAGCGCTGTCCTCTCTGTGGGAATCTGTACGTAAATCCATGGGTTTCTATAATACTTGGATAAGGTATAAAGTTTTAAAATGCCACTCACTCTTACGTAGTGCAATTTTCTCCCAAATTACTTTCCTTAGATGCTTTTCTCTCTGTCTCTCCTGCAGCTCCTCCTCTTCTGTTTTGGGTTCATTCAGGGTCCCATAAATAGCAGCGGCTTCCCGGGGTGTCAGCCAATCTAAGCTGGACACACAAGCAACATAGTGGTGCTTCCAAGCCCCGTACTCACTGTCTGCTGGAGTATAGGGCAGAAACCATCCAAACTTAATGCATTTGGGCATCCATAAGCAATCCTTCAGAAAAAGAAATGAAAAAGATGTGTTGTGAAAATTTTTTAAGGACAGTTTCCTAGTAATAATGTTTTCAGGTACACAGATAACTTTTATTATTACATTGATATTTTTAGTGCAGTTGGCTGGCATCTAAACTTAACTCTGGGAAGTAAGAAGCATACCTTACCCCACAGGAAAAATATTCTGTGATGAACATATGCAAGAATATATGTATTAGTCATCTTAGTGCACTATTCTAGTGCTCCCACAGCATTTGGTTTCTTTAAACCTAGATTCTGAGAATTCTGCTTCTAGCAATGGTGTAGTAGTTCGTTTCAGACCAACCGTCCCACTGGGAACAACTCTGAACCGTGCGATATTGCCAATAAAACCAGTTTTGATATATGAAAACAGCAAATTTCATGTGGTTTAATCTAATCAAACATCTAGACCAAATAATATAAAACAATTATTTGAAGGAATTCTAGAGCTACAGTACAATAAGGACTGCACAACCAAGACCCCAGAGAGCAGGGAAGTCTGGAGAGGTGAGCCTGATATCATCCCTTTTCACTTCATGGCAGTTGAAAGGTCAAAAGTCAAGTTCAGGCCGAGAAGCAGAGCAGAAAGTTATGGCTGAAAGACGTAGAAGCGATAAAGAATTTTAGGTGTCCCACAGGGAAGAGAAGAAACAAATTTAAATTCAGGGCCCACTAAGAGGAAGAGCCATGGGAATCACACCAGCTTTCAGTCAAGACTCTTTCCAGTTAAGGATGAGAAGGAGTTAGACAAACTATCACAAGGACTGAAGCAAGGTTTGAAATACCTCATTTTCTGATTGGGTTTAAGTGACCTATTTCTAGCTTAACCAAATGCCAGAAGCAAAAGCAAATTCTCTCTGCAGGAAGGTCACATCATCCAGAGACTCACATTTTTTTACTCAGTACCTGGTACTCAACCCAAGATGCCAGGCACACAAGAAGACAAGAACTGTTTGTTTCTTCTTGTGTCTTTTAGTAAATAGAGAGAGACTCTCAGGAGATCCAGACATTGTAATTATCAGACATGAACTTTAAAAAAAAACAAACCCTATAATTAATATGACTAAGAAATTAAATGGCTAGATGGAAAGTATTGGCAAAATAATCAAATCAACATTCTAGAACTGAAAAATATAATAACTGAAATTTAAAACTCAATGGACCGGTTTAAGATCAAATTAGAATCTAGCGAACAAGATAATTAGTCAACTGAAAGGCAAATCCAGACTGAAACCCTGAAGGCCAAGCATGGAAAAGACACACAGGAGTACATGGAACTTATGGGACACAGTGAATCAGCCTAACATATAAGCGCTGGGATCCCAGAAGAAAAAGAGAGAGTAGGGCAGAAGCAACATAGGAATAGATGGCACCTGAGAACTCGTCAAAACTGATAAAAGATATTAAATCCCAGATCCAAAAATCACTGCAAAGCACAAAACAGGATAAATACACATACACACACACCTCCAGGTATATCATAATAAAATTGTAGAAAACAAAAAATAGAGGGAAAAAATCCTAAAAGCAGCAGCAGAAAATAGAAATATTACCTTTAAAAGAACAACAAGGAAACTTCCTACTTCTCAAAAAAAAAAAAAAAATGATATGGAAGCCAGAGAACATGGAAAATCTTCAAAGTTCTATAAAAAATTAACTGCCAACCTAGAGTTCAAATTCTCAGTGAAAATATCCTTTAAATATGAAGGTGAAATAAAGACATTTTCAGAAAAAAACTAAGAGAATTTGTCAGCAGCAAGCTACACTAAAAGAAACACTAAAGAGAATTCAGAAGGAAAATGATCTGAAATGGAAACTTGGAGATGCAGGTAGGTACGAATAGCAACAGAAAAGTAAACAAAAGAAGCAAAAGAAAAGTGGTTACTTATAAATAAACATCGACTATAAAACAACAGTGATAAAATCTGGTGAGGTTAATACATGTACAAATATTAAATGTGTTTGTGTATTGTATATATGTGTGTGTGTGTGAGTGTGTATAAAATTAAAATATTTGACAACAAAAGCATAGAAACTGAGTGGGTGCTGGTGGAGTTAAACGTTCCAAGCTCCTCACAGTCTCGGACGTGGTGAATGCTCTTGTCTCTACGGCAGCCACGGAAGAACTGCTACAGAATTTACAACTAACAATCTAAAAAATATTTAAGTGCTCCAAAAGAAGACAAAGAGAGAAAGAAAATATAAAACACATGGAACAAATGAAAAATAAACAGTGAAATGGTGGATTTAAGTCCAAATATATCAGTATTTACATAAATGTAAACAGATTAAACGACCCCAGTTAAAGGTCAAAGACTGCTGAACGTTAACAAACCACCACCACCACAGTATTCTGTTTGCAAGGCATATCCCTTAAATATAGGACACAGAAGGTTGGAAGTTTTTACTCAGACACCATAACCAGGGCTCGCAGCTGGGCCCTCCACAGACCGGGAGGCGTCCTCTGAGATCAGAGTCTAACACAAGCCCCCTGGAAAGTCTGCACAAGTTGAAGAAGTAAATTATCTACTTGTGCTTAAAGTATGTCTACCATTACATTTTATTAAATCTTTTAAAAGAAAATGAGGAGACAAATAGGCCAGAGGCAGAGTTAATGACAGAGGTTGCTGACGATCTGGATTCAACAGATGTTAGCCAAAGAGGGATCAGTTGAAGTTGTGGTTGTAAGGCAATTTTTGGGGTGAGTTATCAAGGATAAAATAATATCATATAAAAACCAAAGCTTAAATAGTATTTCATGAAAAACATAGACTTCTTTAGCCAAGATAAAATGTTTTCTAAATAATTAATTGAGTATAACTATTTAAAGATTATTAAAATTATATGAATTATTAGAATAGCATATATCCCCTTACTTACAAAATAAATTACTGTATTTAACTTATCCCCATTCCTTCTCTTAAGGGCAAGTGAATATGGTCCAGGCACCCTCAGTTACTACCTTCAGGGGAGGAAGCTGCCCCAGCTGACCTCGTTACAGACCAGAGCTGTATCTGGGCCCCGTGACTGTGAAGTGACAAGCGGCAAACCTGCTCAGTTAAGAACTTCCAGGGCCAGCTGACTTGAGCGGCTGCACACAGATCTTTCGGACTCAGAAAGGAAAAGATATACAGAGACAAGAAGCGTGGTAACACTGTAGAGAAATCCACTCTGGCCACTTGCATCTTTTCTGAAAACCAGTCTTGGACAAACCTAAAAAGAAAGATACAGAAATTTAGTTCAGAACACTAATATCTGAAATTGACTAAAAATCCAATATAAATATTCATCACTGTTTTTTCTCTAATGTTCTACCTATAAAAAATAATTAAATCCTAAATAGCATAAGACTAGAATTTTAAAAATACTATACCTACTTTCAATGATCCATTCTAAAGAGGAAGATGAATAACAAAAGTACCTAAAATCCACAGGAAAAAAGTCTGAAATAAACCTAATTTTTTAAGCTATAAACCTGTTTGGTTTTTTTTTTTCCTTTTCCTTTACTTCAAATTCAACAAATCAGCAAGTCCTGGGAGCTCTACCTCCAAAACGTATCCCCAAATCCAGTCCCTTTTCCCCACCTCCTCTGCTGTCCCTCTGGTCCAAGGCACCTCCACCCCGGTCCTGCACAGCTGCAACAGCCTCCTGACTGGCCCTGCTTCCGCTCCAGTCTCCCTACAGCCCATTCTCCACACAGCAGTTCAAGTGAGTTTTCAAAATGCAAATTAGATAATGTCACTCATGCAGGTAAAACCCTACAATGACTTCCCAATGCAATTAGAATAAAAACCCATGGCTATCTCACACTTGGTGGTAAAATATTAAATGCCTCCCCTAATGTCAGGAACAAAGTAAGAAAGTCCACTCTCACTACTTCAAGCTAGCATGTAGTGGAGGTCCTGGCCAGCACAAGACAAGGGAAAAATACCAGGCATACACGTCGGGGAGGAAGCAGTAAAACTGCCAATTCACGTAGCACGTGTGCAGAATCTACAAACACTATGGAATGTACAAAACAACTATTTAAATTGTTGAAGTTATTAGTATAAAATTGTTGATAATTTTCTTTTATTATCTTTTTAAGGTTAATAGGATCTACAGCAATACACCCTTTTTCATCCTTGATATTGATAATTTGTGTTTTCTCTCTTTTTTCATTGTTTACTCTTGCTAGGAGTTTATCAAGTTTATTACTATTTTAAAAAAAAAGCTTTTATTTCTATAGATTTTTCCCTATTGTTTGTCCATGTTCTATTTTATTGATTTTTCACTCTTTATCATTTCTTTCCTTCTACTTACTTTGGGTGTAATTTGCTATTTTTTTTCTAGTTTCTTAAGGTGTAAATTTAGCTCATTAATTTTAAAGCCTTTTTACTTTTCTAATATAAGCACTTAAATGATATATTTCCCTCTAGGCTGTGCTTTGCCTGCATCCTACATGCTTAAATATGTTGTGTTTTCATTATCATTCAGTTTGAAATATTTTCTAATTTCCCTTGTGATTTCTTCTTTGACAATAGGTTATTTATATGTAAGTTAATTTCCAAATATTTGGGGGTAATCTAGATATTTTTATTAATCTCAAAGTTTTTTGAGGAAGATTGGCCCTGTGCTAACATCTGTTGCCAATCTTCCTTTTTTCTCCCCAAAGCCCCAGCACATAGTTGTATATCCTACTTGTAGGTCCTTCTAGTTCTTCTCTGTGGGACGTCGCCTCAGCACGGCGTGATGAGTGGTGCGTAGGTCTGAACCCAGGATCCAAACCAGTGAACCCTGGGCCGCCGAAGCAGAACACACGAACTTGACCGCTACGCCACCAGGCTGGCCCCTAAGCTCAAATTTTATTGCATTGTTAAAGATGTATTTAATAAGATTTCAACATTTTGAAATGTATTTTGTCTTATTTTGCAGACGAGGAAATGATCTATCTTAGTGAATGTTATTTTGCCATAAAAAGAACACATATTTGGAAGTTGCTGGGTTTAGTTTTCTATAACTGTTAGGTCCAGTGGAGAAGGTCACTCAGGTCTCCTAAAGAACATCACAGTAGTATCCTCCTCACTATCCTTCGTGTTCTTGTCACGTATACTGCATCCACTTCTGTCACAAACCCCACAATACATCGCTCTTGCTTTACACAGCCATGTTTTTAAAATAACTTTAAAATTTTATATTTTCCCACACATTTACCATTTCCTGTGCTCATTTCTGCTTATAAATCCAAGTTTCCATCAATATCAATTTCCATAGCCTGAAGAACCTCCTTTCGCATTTCCTTACTGCAAGTATTCTGACAAGAAATTTTGTCAGTTTCCTTTTACCTGAAAATGTCTTTCACCTTAATATTTGTAGTATTATTATCATTAGTCAGTTTCAATAATTATCATCTCATAGCCCATCTGGTATCTTCTATCCTCTTCTTCTTCTTCTCTCACTCCCATATTATTTTAAAGCAAACCCAAGACATCATATCATTTCAGCCATAAATATTTCAGTGTGTATCACTAAACAACAAGAACATCAAAAAAAAAAAAAAAAAAAACATATATTGGGGCTGGCCCGGAGGCACAGCAGTTAAGTTCGTGTGTTCGCTTTGGCGACCTGGAGTTCGCTGTTTCAGATCCTGGACGCCGACCTACTCATCACTCATCAAGCCATGCTGAGGCGGCTTGATGGTCCCACATAGAAGAGCTATAACTCTACAACTAAGATGTACAACTATGTAGTGGGGCTTTGGGGAGAAAAAAGGAAAAGAGGAAGATTGGCAATAGATGTTAGTGCAGGGCCAATCTTCCTCAAAAAAAAAAATATATATATATACATACTATAATACTATTATCATGCCTAAACAAATTCAGCAATAATTTTATAATGTGACATCCATCAAGAAAATGTCTTACATTGCATTGCATGCCACCTAAGCACAGATGCATCTTGAACGAATAAAAAAAATCTAAGGTTTCACCAAAGTGGTCATCTTAGGGGCTACATAGTCCTTAAACCAAAGAGACATTTCATGGCCCATGAAACATACACTGCTGGCCCTGTGGCCACCAACTACAAAAAAGATACTTAGTAGCTGATTGTCTCCTTTAGACATTATCAATAAACATGTGCTACCATCCCAAGCCCCCAGGTAGGTGGTCGCATTTGAATAAGCATCGCTAGAACAAGCAAGTCTGGAAGCGATCGAGGTATCTGTAAATCAAACTCTTCTCTGAACCTCTAATATCCTCCAAACTCAGCAGAATTACAGATATTTATGACCAATCTCACAGCTGTTTGGAAACTTCGGCAATAAGAACCCACCAGAACTCATTAACCTCGGGCCACTGGGACTACAGAACTTTTTCTCACTGCTAAGTGGCCACTGCTGCCCTGTTACTGGGTCCTAATGGGCACAGATTTACTCACTGAAAGAAAAGTCATGACTCTGAACAGGTTTCTTCCTGCAGTGGTTCTTCTCTGACCTAAATTTCCGTAGGGTGGGTCAAGCCTCAGAAAGTTTCAGTGTGAAATGAGAATGCCACCTCCAGTTAGGGACAAAAAAGACCTTAGTTACCTTCATGGAGAGGCTGTTGAACATCCATTAGACCCAGAGACAATCCTGACCACAAATTTACTCAAACTGCTGGCTTAACTGGAGCTTCATCTACAAGTCTTGGGATAAGGAAAAATTCTACCTTGCAAGACAAAACCAACCAATACATGTAGAAGGAATTAAGAAATTAGAAAACGAGCTATCATAGTAACAATTGCTTAGATAAGATTCATCAATGATGCTAAAACTAGTGGGTAAAAGTTTGATGAAGAGCATGATATTTGCATAGATCCAAATACTTTTAAATTAATTTAAAGGTAATCATTTAAAGACTTTTAAAGTACTTATTAATTAATAAGCACAGAATATTAAATAATTAACCATCTTCACCAAGTGGTAAAGCCAAGATCACAAGCAATGGCATGTCCCCAGGATGATCCAACGAGAAGAACACAGCATCACTTCTGTGTCATTCCTGCCAAGAATGTATAACCTGAATGTAATCTTGAGGAAATCTCAGCCAACCACAAATTAAAGGTCATTCAACAAAGCAGCAGATCCGTACTCTTGAAAAGTGTCAGGTAAGAAAAGACAAGGAAACACTGAGGAATTGCACCACATCGAAAGTGGATATAGAGACATGAAAACGAAACACAGTAGGTGACCTGGATTGGACTCTGGACTGAGAAGGAAAGGACGATTACAAAGGGCATTGTTGCAACAATTGGGAATATTGATGGAGTCTGTGGGTCGGATGGCAGTGCTGTATCAATGCTGATTTCCTGACATTGGAGGATGTACTCTGATTTTTCAGCCAAGTCCTTGTTTTTTAGGAAACATAGGTCAGTGGGAAATCATGTTTACAACTTACTCTTGAACGATTCAAAATAATAAGGCAAAAATGGTAAAATGTTAACAATTGAGGAATCCAGGTAAAAAGTATAAAGGAATCATTTGTACTATTTTTGCAACTTTTCTGTAAGTTAAAAATTATTGCAAAATACGTTCTTTTTAAAGAAGAGGCTATGTGCTTCAGTTCCAAAGTTTAATGGTTGCCTATTATTTTGTGTTTCTACTCCTCTGGCTTTAAGTCACTGCTGTTTCTTGATCCCTGTCCAGGCAGCCTTGTCACAACCTGAGACAAAACAGAGGGGCTGAAAATGAACCTGTTGGCATGCCAGCCTGGGGAAAGTGTGTGTGTGTGTGTGTGTGCATGCACGTGCGCGTGTAAGCAGAGGGCAGAGAATGGAGCTGTGCAGGTACTGGCAGTGTGTAGCATCCACAGACAGAAGTGTCACTTGAGGATCTTCTCAGTATTGACAGAGATTAACATTCAAACTGGACACGTCTGGGACAACACCGAGAACAGTTAATCCCAGCGGATCGTTGACTAATCCTCTCTGTGTGGTCGGCTTCACAATCATTTCCCTTGCCCTTGAGAGACAGTTTGCTCTCATGTGGAATAATGAAACAGATCAATAAAACAAAATGCAACACAGAAATGTTTTCGGCCTCCTTTTCAAAGACAAGTCTCAGTATCTTCGGAGTTTTCGTCTCCATTCTGCTTCCCACCCACAGCATCTACTGTTCCATCCCGGCGGAGCAAGAGAAGAACTGAGTCTGAGATACCTTTTAAAGTAAACCTCAATTATACATGTTTTACATTTGTTCCTAGTCTAGTCTACAAGGACAGATTCAAAAGTAATGAATCTTAAGCAAGATGGAAAGAAAATGCTTCAGTCACATAAAAAAAATCAGTACATGAGTAGCAGAAGGTAGCTTGCAGTAAGACGCTGACTAATTGCATTTTAGTTATGTTGCAAAGTAAGAGATCTGTGAAGAGAAATAACAGGTAAGGAGACAATAAACAAAATGTGCTTTGCTCATTTATTGTGACAAGGATGGCGTCATTTAAATAATTCATGATATTTGCAGTGTGCTGCTGAATGTACAATGTGTACTTTGCAAAAATAACAAGACTTAGTAATACGGGACTTGAATCTAATTCTCTGCTCTTAAATTTCTGATAAGAAGTAGAAAGAAGCTGCCAAAATGGTAATGCAAATGACTAGAACAGCTTGGAGAAGTAGCCTGGGGGAGGCCAGTGGAATCGGCAGAGGTCCCTGTTTCAGTTGCTTGGTTAGCACCTCTTGTTCTGTGGCAAAGCCAATGCCCTCTGGCATGGGAAGGGTCTGCAGCAGGTGGGTTCCACATGGATGCCAATGTCACACGAATAATGACTGGAGAATGAGCGGAGAACCGTGTGCTCAAGTCTTCAGTGAACAAGAGAGCAAAGCTGGGTGTGGGGAAACCATAAGGAGGGGGGATAGAAGAGTTTTTTAAAAAAGATTTTAAAAGAATTTGTATATCTGATTCATAGTTACACAGATGCACATAAGCATAAGAAATCAGAAGGTTATATTTGGGTGCTGGGACTATGGGTGACTGGTATTTTCCTCTTTTTGCTTGTCCATATTTTCCAACTCTTCTACAAAAGCCTGGTGTTACTACCGAGGAGAAAAAGGAGGCCTGCGGCGTTCCCACACGCTGCCCCGTCCAGGTGGAACACTCATCCCAGGACTCCTCCTCGTCCCTCAGACTCCAGCCCATGTGTCCAGCCCCAGAGAAAGCTGCCTTGGTTCCCTGGGCTAGCTGAGGTCCCTGTTACTTTTCCTCTGTCACTTAGCACAGTTGTAGCTATTTATTTGGTATTGATTGGGCTGGCCAAGCCTGCCTTGGACTGTGGAAAACAAAGGACAATGCATGCACACAGACTTGTCATTGTTATGTAAGTGCATTATAACTTCCCGTGTGTGAGTCTTATTATTATAAAACTTGTGGTCAGTGAAGCAATATGGAAGGAGGAAATTTTATCTGGAAGCAGCATTGTAGATCTAAGTCACGTGTCTAGGAAAATGCTAGTTCTGCAACAAAATAGGTAACCACATAAGATGATGATAGTGGATTTTTAGGGTGATATTTCTGGGGTACTGTCAGAATCCCCGCACCTTCCCAAAAGGCTGACCATTCCTGCTGCCCAAACACTTCCCCATGGGAGGCTGCTGTCCCTCACTGAGTGAGACCTACTAGACCCACCTGCTATCCTCTGCTGGCACCTGTGTCCTTTACACTTGACGTGCATCACCGTGTAATCTGAGCATTATTTTTGTTACATTCTTGCTGACCCTCAGCTCAGTCCTGTTTTGGACTTGTTCCCCATTTAAAGTCTTCCCCTTGCACTGGACTGTAAGCCCCACAAAAGAAGGTACAGTGACTGCCTTGTCGGTTGCTGTGTCCCCACACCTGGTGTGGTGCTTATAACTCGTTAGGGGCTAAATAAATATGTGTAAATTAGAATAAAGAATGAAAAAATAATAAAAGTTGAAAAAACAGAAAGAGAGAATCAATGCTGGCATTCATTTCCTGTTCATTATAATAAATTACCACCAGTTTAGTGACTTAAAAGAGCACAGATTTATTCTCTCAGAGTTCTGGGGTCAGAGGTCTGACATCAGCCCACTGGGCTGGTTCCTCCTGGAGGCTCCAGGGGAGAATCTGCTCCTTCCCTCTTTTAGGTTCTAGTAGCTGCCTGCAGTCCTTGGCTCATGGCTCCTCCTCCATCTTCAAAGTCAGCAGCATCAGATCTTCAAATCCCTCCATCTCTTCAACTGCTTCCATCATCATGTTGTCTTCTCTTCTGACTCTGATGTCTCTTGCATCCCTTTCAAGGGGGATTACGTTGAGCCCCAATAATGCAGGAGAATCTCCCCATCTCCAGGTCCTTAATCGCATCTGCAAAGTCTCTTTGCCATATAAGTGAACACTCACAGGTTCTGGGGGTTAGGGCATGGACATATTTGGAGGCTGTTACTCAGTCTGCCACATGCTCTAACTTCTGAGACATGGGAAACACCGCAGTATATTTACAGTGGTGCTACGTTTTACTGTCAAATATCCAGTGAGAAGCATGGACATTCCCCTTTTCTTATTTTAGGACAAGTTTTATTCTGCTAAAATATGAACCTCAGAGGGCAGAGTCTTCTACTCTCTGTTTAGTGTTGAATCCCACACACCCAGCTCTGTGCTGGTCCCTAGCAGGCACCCAGGAAATGTTTGTTGAATGCTGGGTGAATAGACTTTAGCTTTCAGTACCATCATCTACTTTCCCTTCTTTAGGTAAAATATCCCCAATTTCTATTTGATGGTCCGTGTGGTTCTATAGACGCTCCAAAAAGCACACATGATTAAAGCTATCATCCACGTGGGTCAGTCGCCTGGCCACAGCAGGTAGCAGAAGTTTAGGGCATAGACCTAAACTAGTCCAACCAGAATGAAGCTGAAACAAAGAACCTCTTTTTTTCTGCGGGACACAACTGAGGACACGCACTCGTGAAGCCACGACTGCCGACAGCAGAGCAGGGGGACAGAAGGAAACAAGCCACTGGTTTCACACCTGAGCCTCTGGATGGAGCTTCAACTGCAGCCAAACCCATCTCTGGATTTTTCAATTATATAAAAGTAAAATGTTTCCTTTGTCATTTGTGTCAAGTTTAAGTTACTCACAGCGAAGTGTTCTAAAACCGCTCAGCAGCATCACAGGCGGAAGATGGGAGAGGCGCCTGCAGAACTTGAACAAACAGTTGTGTTCCGCGGCACTGAGAACAGGAGGAAGGGCACTCAGGTGGTCTGTGTCCTGCCCTCAGGGAGGAGTGGAGTCAAGAGGCGGGAGGAGCCTCATGTCTTACGCCTGCCTGGGTACCAGTCACCCCAGGAACTTAACCAAAACAGCTGCCTCAGCCCCATCCCAGGTGTGTTGAGCCCAAATCTCCAGGGGTGAGGCTCACAGTCTGTTATCACAAACCACGTGATTCAATGGGCCCACCCTTCTCGACATCCTATTGGTAGAAGAGGCAGCCTAGCAGAGCCTGATGCTGATGCCAAAGTCAAGTGCACAGCATTGAAATGTGTGTGGTGGGCTTAGCAGTAAGGATAACTCCTTTTAGAAGCCCTGAATTACTTAAAACTTTGACTCTACATGAGGGTCTGAAGGGCTCTGAATCCTTTTTGTTTTTCCAGATCTAGCTGGTTCTCAGCTAGATTCTGGAGAGTTGATGTGACCAGGGAAGTGACGACCAGATAAATGGACCATTTTTAAACCTCTTTATCTTCCTTTCAGTTTTCTTAAACAATAAGGACAACAGGGCAGCTCCAGGGTTAGTGAATTCAAGGACTCAATGATGTCATCCAGGGCTGAGAATGGTCCACATTTTCACCTTGCCTACTCAACAGTTTGCTTTGGTCCCCAGGCTTGTCCCCTGAGGTGGTTCCCAAATGACTCACCCCTATGAGCACAGATCCTCACACAACAGAGACACAGGCCAGGAGGAGGGCAGAGGGCATGTCCCTCCTCAAGTCCCTATTTAAGTCCCTTTGAGAGTGAAGACAGCTCTCTAGAAGCTCTCAGAAGCCTCTCTCTTATGTCTCCTTGGCTGAGTTAGGATCTACAGCCCCTTTCCTAAACAGACACCACCCATGGGGATGGAATTATCATGATTCAGTGCAACCCCGACTCACCCTCAGTGGGCTGGGGTGACCAGCCACCCCTGAAGCACATGACACCTGGGGAAAATCAGGCTCCTATCAGGAAGAAGGAGAGGAAATGGGGAGTGGCCCGGGCAGGGGTCACCAACAGTGTTGAGACGCAGTGAACAGGAGAGGAAAGATCTCCCAGCTGACTAAGCATCTGAGCTCCTCAACCTTCACGGGGCCGGCCCCTTCCCTTCCCAGCTTATTCATCTCGTTCTCACTCCTGTTCACGCTGAGATAATACTTGGGGGTATTTCTTAAGTGGATAAAAGTGGTTTTAATATGTGGTAGTGCAACCCTCACTCATTTTTTTCTTTATACAGTATTTAAAATGTCCTAGCTGTTGTCCATTTTCTTTTCCAGATTAGCTTTAGAATCAGTTTCTTGAGGTCCATAAGAAAATGCTATTTGGGGATT
Organism: Tapirus indicus; assembly: GCA_031878705.1. Lineage (NCBI taxonomy): Eukaryota > Metazoa > Chordata > Mammalia > Perissodactyla > Tapiridae > Tapirus > Tapirus indicus. Next base: position 266,737 of record JAVSPQ010000110.1, on the reverse strand, counting down.
TGTACTGTGATTGAATTGAACTTGAAGATTAATTTGGAGAGAATTGGCATCTTTGAACATGGCACATCTATCTGTTTACCCAAGTTTTTTCTTTTTACTATCCTTTAATATAAATTTATAATTTCCTTCATAAGGGTCTTACACTTATCTTTTTAGTTTTATGCAACACACATTGGGAAGCAGAGCCAGAAGGAAGACAGAGCCCTGGTATCACTGTTCTAATCCAAGAATCTAGCCCAGCCTAGAGCTAGACAAATCTTAAGTCAAACTCCCATTTCTTCTGAAGCTGGTTTGAATTCCATTTCTGTTATTTGCACTTGAAAGCATTCTGACCATGACATCAAAAGAATACACAGAGAGAGCGGGAGAAAGATAAGCACTCAGTCAGTGCTTACTGTGTACTCAGGGCCCGTGACTTCTGCTTCTAAGACTTACCAGCCCGCTCAGGTCTCAGGAGCAGACGCTATTCTGCTGTAACCATCCCGGACATTTCCTAGAGATTCTTAAATACAGAATAGAGACAAATGGTCTATTAAAACATTGTCTCCATTTCCCAATGAATTATCTGTGGTTTCAACCCCTTCCACGCAGAGGGGAAAAAGACACTTGGTAGATCTGGAAGCAAATATCACGTACTTTATAAACGGCTGGTCGTATTATTAGGGCTGCTGCATTTGGGAAGTTGTGCAATGAACAACTTCAAGAGGTGCCATTCACACAGATGACAGTGGAAACAGCAACCCCTGGAGTTGTGTGACATGGCACCATGGGTATCATTACTGCACACAATTTCTTTTGGAATTGCTTTATAGAGGCCTTGAATTAATTAAATAATGAAAAGTCTTAAATGAAGCAAAGCATCAGTAATCTTCTGTATTCAAAAACTTGTAATATCTTGAAAAATTCCTTCCTCCTAAAGAGCTATCAAATGAAAAATTTTTTCTGATTACCTATCTTTTTGTTATTGCTGTCATTAGCAGTGTTTTAGACATCTTCATTCATTCGACAAGCATTCACTGAGTGGCTACTACGTACCTGGTGTTGCTCTAAGTGCTGGGGACAGAAAGAGTCACCAGAAAAAGCTCTTGAACGCATGGCGCTACGTTCTGGTGGAACAGGCAGACAATAAATAAACAGACACGCACTTTATATAACATAATGTCAGGTGGTGCCAAGTGTCATAAAGATAAGTCAAACATTATAAATGGAGAGTGGCACCCCTTACGGAACGGTGCAAGGGCTCTGCCTAATGTGAGCCAATGACCCTCCCACCACCTGCTCTCCTCTGTCCCCATCCCCACCCAATAAAACAGCTTTGGGTTTGAGTTTCTCCTTTCGTTTTAAACTCAAGCACTTTCTTTCTTAGCTTTATCTCCCCAACAACCAATGCTAATATTTCACATGATTGTCCATGACCATCTGATCGATGTGAAAGGGCAGGGACGCATCTGGAATACAGGGCTGAGGGGGGAGAGTCAGGATGACCTGCATCTCCAGACTTGTCTTGAATATTTAGAACCCCAGTGTGTCTTTGAATACTCCCCACTCCTCTCCACCGCCTCCACACAGAAACATGCTCCTTTCGGATGGAAGTTCAGTAACTCAGAGGGACTAGCTGCTCTGTAACAGGATTAACCGAGGAGCATGCTGTCTCTGGAAAATTTATACACCAGATTTCCTCGGTTCACAACTGAGATAGACATCCTCAACAGAGCCCTCCCAGGGGCTGCTTGGAGAGTGGTGGGTGTTCTCTCTTAACTAAACATTAGTCGGTACATTTTTCTGCCCTCAACCCCTTTTCTACTTGGCTCTGATGGGGACAAATGACTAGAGCCAATCCTTCACTGTTCATGGTCTCCCTCCGCCAACACACACACACACACACACACACACACACACACACACACACACACACAGACACAATCCAGCAGTCTCCTGGGAATGTAGTTGCATGAATGCTGCCCCACTCACCAGGGAAAGCTACAAGTTTGAACAGCTCCAGCCCTGGAATGAAAGGCCTTTGTATGGGGTGTTACCTGTTGCTGAGCAGAGGCAATTTGAAACTGGTCCCACCAGTGTGGCTAGGAGACTGATGCAAACTTCTTATAGGTTTCTCCAAGTGTGACAGACACAAACAGACCAGTTTCCTTTAAGGAGTCACAGGAAAGGTCAGCCTAGTCAAGTGGCAGGGGCATGACATCACTGGAAACCATCCAACATGTGGTCATACAAGCACACAGCCAGCCCTGGCGGTCCCTTGCTGAGATATTTGAATATGTCTCATAAAGACTAAAAAGAAACTTTTAAAGAAGATTATGACAACATATTTCCAACCAATACCGCAATATCCTGTTTAGAGTTTGTAACTGTGATAAATAAAATGGCAAGCAATAGGATATATTGGAGTATATGAGGAAGCCATTTGGTGTAAAACTAATTTGGCCTGACCTTGTTTTTCCAAAAGGGCCTGACTGGCCTTTGAACATGCATTGTATATCTGCTTTGAGCATTTACCAGGTCCCAGAGACAAAAACCAATGCCCTTAAGATAAGGATGCAACTTCCCCCACATTGGCATTTCCTTAAGGATAAGCATTTCTCCCTAGGCTAGAATTTGATTGCTGTGCTCATCGTGGGACCACCCCCATCAAGACAACAGACCTGCTACCTGCAGTGCCCATCAAAGGCTGTGCTGAGAGGGCAATCTTGTGACTATTGTAAAAGGGACATTGCATTCATATGTGATCTTTGACAGTATATAACCACTCTGTACACCCCATTTCTTTGGTGCCCTTCCTTCCTTGGGGAAGGAAGGCCCTGGGCTATATGGTCCTCAAATTTGGCTCATAATAAACTCACCCCAATTTTGATTTATAGATTGGCTATGGATTATTTGCGTTGACAAATGTAACTGCCGGAATTAAAATAAAATTATTCAGAAATTATAAAACAATGGCTTCTCTGCCTTGAAAACAAGGTATTGCACAAATATAGACTAGCTTATATACTAAAGATTTCAGGCATTCAAATAATGCTAAATTCTCTCATTTATTCACAAGCTTATTCACAATTGTGGGGGAACAAGGACTAAAGGAATAAACATGATTCAAAAGAAATGCTTAATAATTAAAAGTTGATTGCATTGTCACCATTTGACCCAATAGTTCTATTCCTAGGTATATACCTAAACGAAAGACATCCATATAGAAAAACTTGTACCAGATGTTCACAGCAGCATTATTCACAATAGCCAAAATGTGGAAACAATCTAAATATCCAACAACTGATGAATGGATCGATAAAATATGGCATGTCTATGCAATGGAATATTATTTGGCAATAAAGAGAAAAGCAGTACTGATACATGCTACAAAATGGATGAACTTTGAGAACATTATAATACATGAAAGTAGCCAGTCACAAAATACTACACATTGTATGAGTCCATTTATATGAAAAGTCCAGAAAAGGCAAATTTATAGAAACAGAAAGTAGATTAGTAGTTGTCCAGTGCTGGGGGATGGAAATGGGGAGTGACTGCTCATGGGTAGGGGTCTCTTTTCAGGGTGAAGAAAATGATCTAAACTTAGATTGTGGTGATTATTGCACAACTTTGTGAATATACTATTTCAATATACTATTTAGTATATTGAATATACTAAATTCAATATACTTTGTGAATTCTACCCTTTAAGTGGATACATTTTATTGTATGTGAATTATATCTCAATAAAGATGTTTAAAAGAAAGTTGGCCTAGTGGTTAAGTTCATGCACTCTGCTTCTGCAGCCCAGGGTTCGCAGGTTCGGATTCTGGGTGTGGACCTATGCACCGCTTATCAAGCCATGCTGTGGCAGGCGTCCCACATATAAAGTAGAGGAAGATAGGCATGGATGTTAGCCCAGGGCCAAACTTCCTCAGGAAAGAAAAAAATGAGGAAGATTGTTAACAGATGCTAGCTCAGGGCTAATCCTCCCACCAAAAAAAAAAAAAAAAAGAAAGAAAAAAAAGTTGATTGCACTAACTTTAATATATAAAATAAAATGAGCTGGGTTTTTAGATTTAATTAAAATCGAGCACAGTTCAAATTGGATTAGACTATTGGCACAGTATCTGTAGATGTTGGTAGGAAAGAAGAGATGGCTGACCAAAGGAGATGGGGAGGAAGCAGTATAAGAAAGACTTAATCCAGACCTTGGGGAACAAACTGATTGAGGTTCAACAACAAAAACCACTACTACAAATTAAAGATGAGTTTGGGATTCCAAATCTAGAGACCAGAAATTGACATACAACTTCCCCTGAAATCAGCAGCCCAGAATACGCAATACCAGCTTCCTGGAACCATGAAACACAGACAGCTCTCTGCAGAAACACAGCTGCTATGACACAAAGCAGAGTAATCTCACTGAACACATTAGTTCCATATCCTTCTCCCATAGAAAGAAGAATTCAGGTACCAGACAAAAGATGCAATTTCCAGTGACAAAATGTCAGGCCTAATGCTAATCAGCCTCAAAATATATCACAAGATCTCTGATGACCTCCAGTGGTTACAACTAAAATTGCTTGGTTTATGGTACACGAGACTAGAACACGATGCACCACAAAGTGATTCTGGATATGGGGTTTGGTCCATTATCTTCTTATCTTGGAAGCCGTAAAGTTGGAGTAAAAGGAAACCCAGCCAATGACTACCATAAAAAGTTCCCTTCCCTGACTGCTAAGCATTGACTGAAGAGCCTGTTTTTCTGGCGCCTGTCCTTGCAGCCTCTTTCAACACAGCCAGGAAGGTGTCTGTCTCCCTCCTGTGACTCGGTGACTCCTTCACGGACAGTCGGTTAACAATCCACCACGTGCTCATAAACACAGGAGAAAGCTGACAGTGGAGAAGGTGAGCGAGCAGGTAGGAGAGACTGGCAGGAAGAGGCGTAAGCAAGAGGCGGGCGCAGGTGCTGCAAACTGGAATAAGCCGTCTTGGGCTTGCGCTCTCAGATACTTTCTGGTAGCGACCTAAGTTTGAAGGTTAGCTTCTCCCCACAGCCTCACCACCAGGTTGTAGGGAAAGCAGTTAACACCAGGGATGCCATGGCTAGAGTTTCACTAAGCAAACCTTAGGAAATAAGCCCAAACTACTTCCTAGGCTCCTCTGCAGGCTTGATGGAGCCCCAACTCTCTGTCCTTCGGGTGGGTGAGAAAGGACAAGGCTCCAGAAGCAGGAGTCTGTTATCACCTTCATTGTTGTCCTCGGGCCACCAGAGATCCCTGCCTGACAAGGCCATTTATTTGGGGAGGAAGCCCGGAAACCAGCCTCACATCACCTGCTCCTGGATTCCTCACCCAGGTCGAGGCACGCTGGAGGGCTCTCTGGAATATTTTGGTCAGTCCCATATCCGAATACCTTTAATTTCACCAAAGAAAGTCCATTTCTAACATTCATCTGGCAAGTTAATGAGCCACTCATTGCTCTGATAACAGCTAATGTCTGATATTTGCTATGCTAATTAGCAAAGTATCAGGCAATAACTGAGATGTTGTAACCTTCCCAAAACAATGCTAGCTAACACCCCTAGAGTATTAATTTCTGATCGGAACACTAGCTGCCCCAGGTGTAATCGCAACTAACACATTCAAATGTCACACCGTGGTCTCTGCTGGAGAGTTTCAAAGTAACTTACAGATGTAACAGGAGGGAGGGTAAGAACAAGGACCACTGGCAGTCAGTGACCACTGCCTACAGTCTCTCCCGTATCCCTAAAGGTTGCTACCGTGGTCACCTCTCAGCTATTTTTCAGATCCATCCATTCACGTAATGGATGTTTATGGCGTGTCTGCCTACGTACCAGATCTCTACTTGAAATACATTGTCTGTCTGACAGTTCCAAGGAGAATTTAACATACTAGGAGGATGTGAAAAATTCATCATCTGAAGCTAGTTACAGGTTTCTGCAAAAACTAAGCATCCCACTGTGGTAAGAACGTGGCGAAGCCCCCAAGGCTGCAGTTCATCCTGAAGGAGGGAGCAGCACTAGAAAAGTCTGTTTATAACCTTAAAATATCAATTGCTCTGTTTTTTCTAGGGAAAAAAAGAAACCCTTAAAGGTTATATAAATATTTTACTATATTTAATTTTCTTTAAGAACTAATGATAATTACACCATTAGGCTACATTACCTTAATTGTGATTTGGTGCAGCGTAAAAAAATTGCGAATAAGAATTCTTGACGTTGCTTGTTAGTCCAGAGGTCAAACCAATGACTTATAAGAGCAACTCTTTCCTGAAAGAGCTATAAGGGGGGAAAAATGACATTTTCCTATACAGTTCAATATATTCTTAGCTGCTAAGCAATCTTAGGCTATCTAACAAGCTCACAGCCAACATTTGCGTAGCAGTTACAGCCCACACAGCACTTTCTCATACGTGGCAGGGTCTCTCCCGTCAGTGGAGCTGCTTTTATCTGGGGATGCGGACGAGCCCAGCTGTGTTAGGTGGGCTGGTGGGAAAGGCTGGCAGGGAATGTAATTACAGAGGCGCCCAGGGAGGGCCTGGGGAAACAGATTCCAAACATTTCGTATGGAAAGCACATAGAGGCTACACTTAATTGTGAGAACGGCCATTTGAAGTAGGTACAATTTCACTAACCCACAGCCCTGCATCTTCACAGCACCCACCAAAATGAAAGCTAGTACATATTGCTAAACAGCCACTGTTAGATGTGGCTCCAGGGAAGACAAACACCAAGGACCAGAGTCTCCCAAACCTGGGTTTCAGCTCAGCTCTGCTCAGGTGACGGACATACACCCAGCCCTGGCCAGTCTCCTTCCCTCAGGAATGGCCTGACCTGGGCATGAGCTGTGAGGACCGGTCGGCCGTCTCCATCAGGGTCTGGCAGAGCTGCCTGAGCCGTTGAGTGACCTCCCTCCTCACTGGCTTTCAAAGTGGGGGCATCCCCAGGCCAGCAAACCACCCAGCTGGCTCAGGAGGGAAGAGAGGACAGGAGAAATACACATCAACTCTCTACACCGAAACACCACCAGGAGCACCTCCTGTCGTCCCCTCCCCGTCACGGCCAACAGCACGGGTCCTGGCAGCTCTTACTTTGTCCCTGGAGGACCAGGGGGAGGGAGGCAGACCCTGAGCCTCCCACAGGGCAGGAGCTGGGGACTGGGGTGAGAAGAGACCATCTTTGGGGCAGACAAATGTAAGTTTATTTTTGTTTAAAGTGATTCAAAAACTAAATTCTTTAGAGGTGGTTCTTTTTTTTATTATGGCAACATGAGACCCAATATATCACAGCAAAATTAACTTTACAAATTAAACTTGTTTTATTCTAGAGTATGTAACTCACCTGTCTATTTAATGACTTGTTGCTAAAAGGTGTCCAGGCACTGAATCTTGTCTGGAAGCTCTCCATTTCCAGGGTTTTCCTGGAAGAATCCCTGACTGACATCTCAGCAAATTAATGTCTTCCAGTCCTAGGAACCATAGGTTCATTTCAACAGATGTTTAGTTAAGATTACCTAGAAACATCCAGTATATTAATGTTGTCCTCAGGAATTATATAATTACAGCAGTTCACTTACATAGATATAATTACAGCATTTCACATATACGTATCTCCACGGAAGACAATCCATACAAATATACACAAGGAGTTCATGAACTCCAGGTCATTGAATTTATTCTGTCCTCATCCACTTGCACCCAAATGTGAATCTAAACCAGAGCTGTTTTTCACTTTGCTGGGAAAATGACTCAGAAACTGGAATGAGTCCTTATCAGCCAGGAATATTGACTTTTTCCTTCCCTGGAAAGCAAGAATCCGAAGGACTCAAGAGGGCACCCCACCCGCCTACATATGAGGATCTAAGTCAAGAGGATGTAGAGGAAAACCTTAGGCTAATGTATTAGTTATCCCTTGCTGCATAACAAATTACCCCAAAACGTAACACCTCAAAACAGCAAACCCTCATTGTCTCAAAGTTCCCGTGGTCAGGAGCATGGGCACACCTCGGTGGACACTGAATCATCCCACGGGGCCGCAGGAACAAAGCCACAGACTGAGTGGCCTGAACAGCACACGCTCACCACTCTGGAGGCTGGAAGTCCAAGACCAAGGTGCTGTCAGGGCTGGTTTCTGGAGCCGTGTCTCCTCCCGGCTTGTAGAGAGCCCCCTTCTCACCGTGTCCTCACAAGGCCTTTCTTCTGTGCCCACCTGGAGACGGAGACAGATCTCTGGTGTCTCTTCCTCTCCTTCTAAGGACACCAGTCCATTGGACTAAGGCCCCATCCTATAACCTCATTCAACCTCCATTATCTCTGTATAGGCTCTGTCTCTAAACATAGTCACACTGGGGGTGAGGGCTTCAACATAGGAACTTTGGGGGCACAATTAAGTTCATAACAGGTGCCTCTGCATCAAGGTCTCTCACAAGGCTGCAGTCAAGGTGTGGCCAGGACTCCAGTCTCACCTGAAAGGTTTGAACCTTGTTCATGTGGTTGTTGGCACATTCAGCTGCTCATGGCTGGTGGCTGGAGGCCTCCCTTGTCTGTCTTGTCACATGGGCCTCTGCATGGGGCAGTTCACGGGGCAGCTGGCTTCCATCAGAGAGAGCAAATGAAAAAGCAAGAGCGGGCCCGTGGAGGGAAGGCGGGCTCTTTGTAACCTGACCTCACAAGTAATATCCCACCACTTTTGCTCTATTCTGTTAGTTAAAAGCAAGTCACAGGTCCAGCCCACACCCGAGGGGTGAGGGTTAAACAAGAGCATGAACTGTAACACCGTCTGTCACAGTTCACCCTGCGGGTCAGTCCACTTCTTTCCCCACATGCAGAACACACTCACCCACTTCTTAAGGAAGACAACCCCAAAGTTTTGTCTCATCAGTATTTTCAGCTTAGATCTCAGGAGATATGAACGACCCGTAACAGTCTCTACAGACCCAGATGTAGCTCCTCCTGACCTAGAGATCTCTGACCAAAAAGACAAGTCATCTGGCTCTAGCCCCAAATCACTGTATAAATAGTGGTAGAAAAGGGAGAGGATAACTGCAGCAAGTATTCCCATTTGTAAAGGAGAAGAAGGACACAGAAGAGAGTTCATCCGGAGAGATTCTGAAATCCTGCTGTGGAAGGCTGGGGCCTGATTATCATTTCAGTCCCCAACCACCACCCTCTCCTTTGGACCACACCGGTGACTCCTGTGACAACACCACCCTCTCAAAGTCTGTCTCAGGAGTTTGTTTGACTCCAGGCAGTGCTGCACACTGTGACTGTCGAGAGACTTTCGCTCTCCCTGAACTTGACTGCAAGTATTTCGACCCCATCGGGCTTCCTTAGGAAGAGCCAAACTCTAAGTCTCCCTTCCCTGAGGTCTTTTTCCCACTGAAAGTGTTGTCTGGCGCCACCTGGTTCCACTCAGAGGTCCTCACAGGAATGTCCAGCCATACCCTCGTTCTGGTCCTCGCCACCAGGCGTTTCCAGCAGCACTTGTCGCCCACGGCCCTCCCAGCTGTCTCTTGACTGGAGGAAGGTGGGAATCGGCTGCACCTTCCAACCGCACGATTACCTGAGTTTTTTGGTTCTCTCTGAATTCCTTTATGGTCCTGCTTGCGAACCAGCCAGTTATTCCCTGTTTCATGTGGCTCCTTGACAAATGCAGCCAGTAGTAAGAACTCAATCTAATAGCATTAACTTTCCACCTCTTTGTATGAAGTCCAAGCTCATTAGGTATATAAAATGCCCTTTGCTCTACTCGAGACTATAGTTTTACAAGCTTTTTTCCACTGCATAACATGGACAGCCTTCTTCCCAAGTGTCCAATAACAACTTCCTGTTGCCAGACTGGGTGTTAATGCCACATAGTTTGGAATGTATTGCCGTTGTATGGCAGCACGCTACTCCTGGAATGAATATTTGTATCTACCAACATTTAAGGGAGAAATAACTGTAAACATACACAAAGTCTTCCAGAGAAGAGAAAAAACAAGAATTTTTCCTAAGTCCTTTTATGAAGTCAGCATAACCCGATACCAAAATTCAAGAAGGACGTTACAAGAGAGGAACATTATAGGTTTATTATCATAAACGTGGGTGCAAAAATCCTAACTAAAATATTAGAAGACTAAACCCAGAAATATATAAAAAAGATAATATATCATTACCTACTTAGATTTATTCTTGGAATGTAAATTTGGTTTGATATTACAAATTAATGTAGTTTTCATCATTAAAACAAAAAGGAAACATTATATGATAATCTCAGTATTATAAAAAGTGCATTTGATAAGCTTCAACACCCATTTATAACAAAAAAAAATCTTAGCAAACTAGGACTCAAGGGAACTTCCTAATCCAAATAAGGACATGTTACAAGAAACATAGCAAAGGTTAAGCTAACTGCAAAACATTGAAACTTTCTCTGCTTGCTACTACCACCTTTACTCAACAGTGTTCTGGAGGTTCTGTCCAATGTAATAAAGCAAGAAAATAAACTGACATGTAAAAACTGAAAAGGAAAAAATAAAATTGTCATTACTTATTAGCAGTATAATCATATGTAGAGAATAGTAAAGAATCTACAGATAAATTGTCAGATTTAATGCATAAGCTTAGCAAAATTGCTGCACACAATGGCAACATTAAAAAACCTGTATTTCTGCATACTAACAACAAACCTTTATTAAACAAGAATATATAATTACAAATATATATATTTGTAATGATTTTTAAATCCAATTTAAATCAAAGAGGGACAAGAATTCCACACAGAATGCTAAAAATTTTATCAAGACAAATTTTTAAAGATCTAAGTAAAAGAAGACTATATATCTATATAGATGTTGGTTCTACCAAGTTAATCTATCACTCGATCTCAATCAAAACCCAGCAGGTATGGGTGTGTGTGTAGTGTTTGATAAACTTGGTATAAAATGTGTATGGAAATGCAAAGGGTCAAGAATAGCAAAGACAACTTCAAAAAGAACAAAGTGGTAAGACCTACTGTGCGTGATATCAGGACTTCTTATAAAGTTAGTGTAAACAAGAGCATGAGATATTGGCACAAGAACTAATAAACCAACAGAACAGATTAATGAGTCTAGAAACAGACTCACATGTATATGGACATCTGATTTATGATAAAGCTGGCAGTGTAGGTTCCAGTGAGCTACACCTGGAGTAGAACAACTGTCAAATTGGGCCCAGATGACCCTTGGAATCATGAGAAACTATAAATGATTGTTGTTTTAAGCCACTAAAGTTTGGGGGGGTTCGTTATTCAGCAATAATAACTGATACAAAAATTGGTACCTGGAAGTAGAGCATTGCCATAACATAACTTAACACATTTGGCATTGACTTTGGGAAAGGGCAGCAGTGGAAATCGGGAGCTGAGGAGACTGCACACGAGGCTACAAGACCAGCGACTTCCTGCGAGAGGCCAGGCCAAGGTGACCAGTGGAATGGGTAGTGACACTGTTTCCTGCACTGATGTGGGCAACAGACAATGTGCCAAGGGGTGTGCAGACCTAGCTGAAGAGATTCCTGGCAGGATACAGAAAATGCTGACTGTCTTCTTTAGCTGCATGCGATACAGTGAGGGAGACAGGAAATGACCTGAAAGATCTATTTAGCTTTTGAGTAGAATTTAGTGGAAATAAAGAATATGTAGGGTCAGTCCCAGTGGCCCAGTGGTTAAGTTCTGCACACTCCACTTCAGTGGCCCAGGTTCAGTTCCCTGGCACAGGCCTACACCACTCATCTGTCAGTGGCCATGCTGTGGTGGCGGCTGACACACAAAATAGAGGAAGACTGGCAGTGGATGTTAGCTCAGGGCAAATCTTCCTCGGCAAAAAAAAAATGAACATCTAGTACAGTATCTTCATCCAGTAAAAAGTCTCAAAGTCATAAAGGGCTTCATTTTAAAGACCTCCTTGATAAAGTTTTTGAAAGGTTTAAGGTGGTGCCTCATAGACTCTCTCACTTAGAAAATAAGAGTTTCTAAGAATCTTAAAGACTATCCCAGCACCCTGAGTCCCCGCACAGGTAGAGAGGGGCCTATCGCAAAGAGATTTGTGGATTTAACTCTCGTCTAATAGAATGGATTCTAGTTAGATACACAGAAAGCCCACAAAACCGACAAGAAGATTGAACTGGTGAAAGCATGACCAGCTTGAAATAGAAGGGACAAGAAATAGCCTCTGAGCCTTGCACTTTCTACGGGCAAGAAGAAGGCTGAGACAGCTATGCAACTGCAGTCAGAAATCATTTCCCACTGAGAGGGATGGGCGACTCAGGACAGAGCCGAGGGAAGCTGAGAACAATGATTAGGAGACCCCTCCCGGGGCACAGACCCGGACCATGATAGAGGGATAATCAGAGCAACAGGCCTGGATGAATTTCAGAGTTGCTATGTACCAGTGCCTGCCATGTGCCTCTGTTTCCCACCTTTGTGAACAGGAAAGCCTGCTGTGGCTGCCCCTCTCGGGTTTCGGCAGTGTAAGCTGGGTGTCTGGGAGACAGCTAAGTCCACAGGTCTCCAGATCAAGAGGAGCCACAGACAAGGAGCTTCGTGTGCAACTGGACCTGAGGCAGATCACAGGAGACTGGACTTCCAGCCTGATAACATAACTGGGTGAGATTCCGGGTGTCTTGGGCTGGAGTAAGTGTATTCTGCATGTGAAAGGCATGCGAGTTGTCGTGGCCAGAGGATGGAAAATGGTCTATTGTTTGTACAAATGGCCGGGGAAAGTTGCTCCCCCCGTGCATACCAGCCTTCCCATCAAGAGGTGGGGCCACTGCCCTCCTTCCCTTTGAATGTGCATAAGCACTGCCTTGTTTTATGAAGAATTATGAAGAAATTTATAAAGAAACTATAGAGAAATATGTTTAAAGACCTAAATAAGTGGAAAGATGTGTTTTGCATGAATTAGACACTCAGAAAAATGAAGAAATTAATTCTCTCAAATTGATATACAGATTCAATGCCATCTTAAGAAAAAAGCCCAAGAGCTATTTTTGGATGCGTGTGTGTGACTTGAAAAGCTGATTCGAAAATATTTATGGAAGTTAAAGGGCCAAAAATAGTCAAGACAGTCTGGAAGAACAAGAATGGGAGACATGTTTCTAGATATCAAGACTTACTATAAAGCTGGAGTAATAAGATGACACAGTATTAGTATGGGGACAGACATCTAAACCAGGGGAAGAGAAGAGAAAGTCCAAAACAGATTCATATATATAAATGGACACTTGTTAGATGATAAATCAAAGAGGAAGAGAGAGATTTTTTCCATTTATAGAAAAAAGTATGTGTTTTTAAAAAAGGGAAAGAAATTGAACCCTTTTCTTACACTATTCACACACACATCAACTATCTGAAGGCTTTTTACATGTAAAATCAATTACATACGGTTTGTGAATCCCCAGAAGACAAAATTAAGAACCACAGATGATAGAAAGACAGAATTTGGATCAATCTAAGCAGGAAAACAACCACTTCAGCAGCTTTAGCTTTCTCAGGAGGTTCTGTCCATTGCTGGAGACATTAAAACACAAATTGGACGACCACTTGTCAGTGAAAATCTAGTTGGGATTCAAGCATCAGAAATGTCTCAGTTTCTAAGCAACTCTCTATTGCTATAAACTCAGAAGAGAGAGAACAGTGGGGCCTGCAGTAGCTGAAGGAGCTTTATTGGAGAGCCAGAAGATTCTGAGAATAAGACAAACATTTGCCTCTCTTACTACACTTCAATGAGATAGAAGCACATTTGAAAAATGAATACATTGGAAAGGCATGTACCACATTAGAAACAATTTCAGAAACAGGACAGAGGGCAGCATGACAGTGAGCACCAAATCTGATCCCTGCTCTGATGCCCCGACTGAAGACCTACGAGTAATTTAGTCTCTGAACCACTGTCTCCGCACATGTGAAGCAAGGCAGCGACGTGTCTCGGCAAGTTCATTGTATGATAATGTGTTGTTCTGATAAAAACCTCGTGGCAGTGTGGGAATTAAATACCTCCTCCTGAACCAACATTAAATCAAAACAAATCCTAAGTTTCATAAGATGTCCAGCTGTTGTTAGGTGAAATCTCTCCAAGAGCCAACATAAGGGATTTTTACTCAGCAAATTCTCAAAGTCGTTCTTATCCTCTGTGTTAAGGGTCTACTGAGTTATGTAAAGAGTGGAACATTACAGAAAGAATAGTCACTACTTCTGCTGGGGGCTTAAATTTGTGATTACAGTACATAATAGATATACACATAAATATAAATACAGATCTAGACAGACAGATATAAATTTCCACAGGATTATTTTCATTCTCTAAGATGTCAACTTTGCTGCGTAGTTTTTCAACCCAGGGAGAAATGGCACGCTGGCAATCACTACTTCTTTAAATGGAATGATTTCTTTTCATATTCCAGCATTTTCGACTTCTCCAAATAGTAGCTCCATAAGATATTAATAGGTATTTCCCAGAAAAACAGGGTCCATGGTTAAATATGCTTGGAAAATGACTGATTGAACAAAATTAAATATGTTTCTTTTTTGTACGCTGCTTTGAAACCTTTAACATGCTGATATCCAAGAGGAGGAAATAACATGTAAGAGTTCCCTTGTTTGTTGTTACAGGAGCCTGTCATAGTGAGTACTGGTTATTAGAGCAGTTACCTAATGCTGTGTAACAAACAGTCCCAGAACTTAGTGGCTGAAAACAACAAACGTTTATTATCTCACAGCTTCTGTGTTGGGAGTCAAGGCCTGGCTTCACTGAGTCCTCTTGCTCAGGGTCTCTCACAATCCAAGTGTCGACTGGGGCTCTAGCCCTCCCAGAGCTGGACCGGGGAAAGGTCCACTTCCAAGCTCATGGAAGTGGTTGTTGGCAAAATCCAGTTCTTCACAGACTGTTGGAGCAAGGGCCTCAGTTCCTTGCTGGCTGTTAGCTGAAGGCTCCCCTCCCACATGGGCTTCTCCACAGCTCAGCTCACAGAATGTCAGCTGCCTTCCACCCAGGTGAGCAAGTGAGAGGAAAAGAGGGCAGGCAAGATGGAAGCCAGAGTCTTTGTGTAACATAATCTCAGAAGTAATACCATCACTTTTGGATTAGTCAGAACAGGAGTCAGCAAACATGGTCAGCAGGCCATATTCAGCCTGCCACCCATTTTTGTAAATAGTTATTGGAACACAGCTAATCACATTTATTTATGTATTGTCTATGGTTGCTTTTATACCACAAAAGCAGAATTGAGTAAACCTCAGTTCTGGAAGAAAGACCATGCAGCCCACAAAGCCAAAAATATTTACCACCTGGCCCTTTACAAAGTTTGGCAACCTTTGCTGCATTAGAAACTAGTCTAGCCCACACTTGAGGGCAGGGGACACCAGGCATCAACACCAGGAAGCGGGGTCATTGGGAGCCATTCCAGAAGCTGGCTAACACAAAGCCCCCCCCTCCCCCAGTAGGCACTTGGCAAGTACCTTCTGAATAAATGAATAATTGTTCACATCTACCAATTTTCCACATCAAAGGGCTGAAAAGCAAGTTACTAGCTAAAGCCAAATTCCTTCACTGATTATTAGGATTTGACAACTGTGTCACACCTATGACAATTTATCAACTTGTGTGATCTTAGTAATTTCCATCATTACGATAAATGAGTTAGATGGTAAAATAAGCTTAGAATTCAATTAATACGTAGATCTAACGTTATTCTTTCAGGACATCAGCAAACTGGAAGAAAGGGAAGCATTTCAGAGTACTCATTTGAGATGAAAATTCACTCTGGAGCAAGAATACTTATTGTGAATTATGTTTACAGTACGGCAGTCAGCAGAGACTCAAAACCTAAGTGTACAAAACCAAATTCTCATCTATTTTTCATCTTTTCTCTGTGTCCTTTCTCCAAAAGTCAAAATACTGTATTATGAGGTTCTCCCTTGATCGCTTAGGATTTCTCTTGTTCTTATACGTAGTGTGTCACTCCTGAAAAAGTAAAGGTCAGCTGCCGCCTCGCCTACGGCCCAGCTTTCCATGGAAGTGGAACTCCAGTGTCGGCGATGAAACGATGAAACTGCTGACCTCTTGCTTGCCTCGCTCTGTAAAACAAGTGCTCTAAACGTTTCTCAAGTTTGTTGCAGGAAGGGAACAACACAGGAGACCCCCAATCAGTGGCTCTTCTCATTTGTAACTGGATCCAACAGACGTATTAAGTGACAAAATCAAAGTGGGGAGGAGGCCATGTAATAAAAGCTACGAGTTGCGCTGAACTTGAATATAGATGAAGTCAGGATATTCTGTTCTGATACTTACAAGATTTATTAATAAGCACAGATGAGTACTTTTAAAAAGATGAATATTTAGAGGTACCACGGTTTTATTTGTCCTATTCATCAAATCTTAGCATATTAACAGCAGGAGCGATACAGTCCTAACCCGAACTGTATTTGCGGAGAATTCTTCGTATTTCTCCTTCACTACCCCCCACCCACTCCCCACGGTTTTGGACTCCGTGGCAGGAAAGTGGGTGAGAACTGGCAGAAGGAGGGGAGTCGGTGTGAGCCAGTGTGGAGTCCCATGAAAATCAGTGTTTTCCAAAGCGCTCAACAACCTGACTTCATCCCTATCCCAAAGGAGTGCTCTGGAGGAGACAGAGCCCAGCGCGAACCGGACCCTATGCAGAGACCGTTTTTGTTTCTCCCCAGGGCCCTGCAGTCTCCCGCAGGGTTACGAAGCTGCTCAGGTCACGGAGGGGAGCCCCGGGTCCCGCCCCAGCGCTGCTCACGGTTTTCCCGGGGAAACTACACCGGCCCGGGCGCTGTGCCCGTGGGGCGCCGAGCAAAACATGCGGGGCCCAGAAGCCAAGGACTGTACCTCCGGGAGGTGGCCGGGACCCGCGTGCGGCTGCCTCCGCTCCCGACGGCGCAGCGAAAGCGACAGGAAGATCTCCGCGCGCCGTGGAGGAGGGGTGGGGCCCGCAACGCGCGGTCTCCACGGGGACCTGGGGCTCGCCGCGCCCCGCCCCCGTCTCCAGGGGGACCCCCCCCCCCGGCCCACGGCGCCCCACCCCGCCGTCTCCACGGGGACGCCGCCCCCGCTCGCCGCGCCCCGCCCCGCCGTCTCCACGGGGACCCCCCCCCGCCCCGCTCACGGCGCCCCGCCCCGCCGTCTCCACGGGGACGCCCCCCCCCCGCTCGCCGCGCCCCGCCCCCGTCTCCAGGGGGACCCCCCCCGCTCACGGCGCCCCACCCCGCCGTCTCCACGGGGACGCCCCCCCCCCCCGCTCGCCGCGCGCCGCCCCCGTCTCCAGGGGGACCCCCCCCCCCCGGCCCACGGCGCCCCGCCCCGCCGTCTCCACGGGGACCCCCCCCGCCCCGCCCACGGCGCCCCGCCCCGCCGTCTCCACGGGGACGCCCCCCCCGCTCGCCGCGCCCCGCCCCCGTCTCCAGGGGGACCCCCCCGGCCCACGGCGCCCCACCCCGCCGTCTCCACGGGGACGCCGCCCCCGCTCGCCGCGCCCCGCCCCGCCGTCTCCACGGGGACCCCCCCCCCGCCCCGCTCACGGCGCCCCGCCCCGCCGTCTCCACGGGGACGCCCCGCCCCGCCGTCTCCACGGGGACGCCCCGCCCCGCCGTCTCCACGGGGACGCCCCGCCCCGCCGTCTCCACGGGGACCCCCCCCCGCCCACGGCGCCCCACCCTGCCGTCTCCACTGGATCCCCCGGCTCACCGCGCCCGTCAGGTATGCAGCGCGCTGTCTCCATAGAGACCCGCATGGCCGCCCAGGCGTTCCTGGCCGGACTGTCCCGAAGCCGGCTGGCCGCGGAGCACGCTCTGAGCGCCGGGCGGGCCACCGCCCCCTCTCCACGGCCAGGCTGGAGTCGCGGCTCCTCTGCCACCCGCCCTCCCGCGGTGGGAGCCCGGACGTCACTGCTCGCAGAAACCCCTGAAGGCGCCGAGCAGAGGGGTCAGATGCCAGGCGGCGGGACGCCAAGAGGAGACCTGGACACTAAAGCCAACGTTTGCTTGGTCTCAAAGAAAGCCAGCAATTGTAAGGCCGTGTGATGGGAAAGTTGGGATTTCTTATCTTTAGCAAATCCTCAGAATATTTTAATATTTTAATATTTAAATATTTAATAAAATATTTTTAATATTTTAATATATTAATATTAACATTTTAATATTTTAATATTATGGCCAATTTTCGCATTATACAGGTGCCAAAACAAAACCCTTCCTGATTAGTTTGTAAAGGTTCTGGTCAAATGCCTTTTAAGTATTTACTGTGAAGCCTTTTTTTTCTTTTATATGTAGATGAATATATCGCTAGAAAAATGTTCACAATATGAAAAGCAGGTTAGATAACCATATGAATAGCACAATCTAATGTTTGTAAATAAAGTTTGTCTAAAAGTATGTACACAAATATGTTAAATGCTTTGCTCTGCTAGTACTTTTAAAAAAATCATCTGTAATTAAAATTTTTCTACAATAAATATGCAACATCTATAGAATAAATTTTTTTCTAGTAGTTTTATTCTAATCCAAGCACCTCATTTTCCCCCTGTTGCCTTTAACATGTTTAAGTTGTGGGAAAGGATACAAATCAGATAAGGTAAAACTTTGTTACCTGGGGCCCACATGGGGTCCCTTAACACAAAGGACAAATGAACCAAGTGAACAAGCCAGGTCACCCTGCTGCTCTGTCACTAATCCACAGGAGACAGCTTTTGCTTTACTCTGTCTCAGGACTCATCCAAGAAAAACATGTCACATGGCAGTTTCCTTCTGCCCGGTCAGAACCTAGAATGCTTTTCCCCTGGAATCCGTATTCTGTCAACCCAGCAGAAAAGTTCTGAAGGTTGCATTTAATGTTCTGGTGATTTTCTCCTTTTTAAAAGGGGTATTAAATAGACTGATTAAATTGATCGAAATTCCTTGAACTCAGAACGCCCATCCCCAGTTAGGTGCTTGTTTCTGTGGCCTGGAAACAAGGAGGAAGAAGCATGAGCCTCTTCTACAAGATGAAGGCAATTGAACTATGAAAGTATAAACAAAATGTGGTATATCCATACAATGGAATATGATTCAGCCACGTAAAGAAATACTGATACATCATGCTACTGCATGGATGAACCTTGAAATCTTGAAAACATCATGCTAAGTAAAAGAAGTTAGTCACAAAAGACCATGTATTGTATGATTCCATTTACAGAAAATGTCCAGAATTGGCAAATCCATAGAAACAGAAAGTAGATTACTAGTTACCAAAGGCTGAGGGTTTGGGAGATGGGAAGTAACTGCCAATGGGTTTCTTTTTGGGGTGATGAAAATGTTCTAGAATTAGATTATGGTGCTGGGTGCACAACTCTCTGAATCTACTAAAAATCACGGAATTGTACTTTAAAATGGTAAATTTTATGGTGTTTGAATTGTTATTTCAATAAAGCTGTTTGAAATGGGGGATGAAGCTAATGTTTGCTGAACATTACTGGTGTCAGCTATTGTGCTAAGCATCTCAGACACACGTTTTTACTTCCTCCTCATAACAACTACTATGAGTTGGTATTCACCTTATTTTCTATACTAAAAACAAAAGTTAAACTTAAAGAAACTGAGTAAATGTAAATAAACACAAAGCTAGGGAGAATGGGATTCAAATCAAGGTCTAACTTTAAAGCCCATGCTCTTTTCATTATACTAACATTTAAATGTGCACAAAGTGCAAAATTTGCCAGAAAGTTACAGAACCTCAAATCTTATAAACATAGCTTACTTTTGAGGATTGAACCCTTGTATTCACAGATTGAAGACTACAGATTTCTTCAAAAAGAAGGAGACTAATTTAAAACAATCACTTTATTAAAAATAGCAAATTTCACAAATACTCATTTAACATTTTGTTTTCACTGGCCATTGGAAAACACACCAGCGTGTGTACTGATTGTCTAATGTAAACTGAAGCTGGGCTGCCCCCAAAAGCCTGTGCATCATAAACTTATGGTCAGCACTGGACTAAGTCTGTGAACTCAGGAAGGAGGGGCCCTGCAGCCCCTCAACCACGTTTAGCACAATGCATTTCAAGTATAACCCATAAGGCAACAATACAAAATACAGCAGCACAATGTCTGTATCACACTTCCTGATTAAGCCTCAACAAGGCCTAGGCCTCCAGTTATGGTGAATTACAGCAAGTCAAATTTACTAAAAGCAGTTATGTGAAAACAATCATTGCAATTGCACTTTTTAATTCCTTATTGTGGAAGATGATTCTGCTACTGGATTCAGCTGGAAAAGTAAAGCATGCCACTTGTCTTCAAACCACAAGAAAGCAACTGTGTTTCATTTTAGCTGGTAGAAGTATTTGGAACATCTTGTGCATCTGCCAAATGGAGTTTTTGTCTGAATTCACAGTTAAGAAGATTTTCTATAATGAGCACTTCTTTTAAATTTCTGGAAACTATACTCAGGAGCTAAGAGACAGATGTATTAAAAAAAATATGTTTAAAGGGAAAGCACCTATGTTGCTACTGAGAAACTTGGATGTGATGACAATTTTTTGTGTGTGTGTGAGGAAGACCAGCCCTGAGCTAACATCCGTTGCTAATCCTCCTCTTTTTGCTGAGGAAGACTGGCCCTGGGCTAACATCCGTGCCCATCTTCCTCCACTTTATATGGGATGCCACCACAGCATGGCTGACGAGCAGTGCGTCGGTGGGCGCCTGGGATCCGAACCAGCGAACCCTGGGCTGCCAAGCGCGGACGAAACCGCTACGCCACCGGGCGGCCCCTGATAAGACAATTTTTAAATGTAGTGAAATAATTATACTATGTCTAGAATTTGAAGACTTCAAAAAAAAGTCACTGAATCAAGACTATGTCCAGGTTTTATATAGAACATAGAATTCTTCTAATGCAGCAAGAATGATTTTCATGGTAAGGAGCTGATTAGAGGCAAAATATGAAAACTTACTGGATTAAAAAAAAATTCATTTGAAAAGACAAGACTACTTTATCATCCTTGGGAAAACAATTTCTTTGTAAAAGTCAAAAATAAAATCATCCTAGCTCTAAAGCCTTTCCTATAATCCTCTGAATTATTCAAGAAAATTGGAAACAGGATGGAACTCCTGCACACATTCCCTTCCCTTCTCATCATGTTGCTCTTTCCTCTGTATGACCCACCTGCTGCCTATTTTTTCAAGACAATTCAATGATACAGCTACATCAAAGACAACTAAATGCTAGCAATTCACGTTCGGCAGAGGTTGCAAAAATGTACAGACATGCGTACCGCCACCAGAGACATTCTCATCCAATCGGAAGGCTGAGATTTAACACATATAAAAATCAGCAGATAACGAAATAAGGCAGAATGCTAGTCTGAGGTAAAAATGAAATGCTTTACGGAAGTGGTCAGCTTCAGTGCCATCTGATAAGGAGAAGCGGGAGGCCAGAGCATCTCTAGGTAGGAAGTACTACCTGAGCAAAGGCGTTATGGTGAGCACGAACATGTGCTCCTGGGCATCTGGAGAACCAGCTGGGGGGAATGAAAAATATTGCAGGATGTATAGGTTGTGGTCAAATTATTGAGAGCCTTGAAAATGTCTGACATGGTAAAAAACTTGGTAAGAAATAGGAATGGCAAGATGAAAGTGATGTTTAGAAAGAATAATTTAGTGGCAATGTCTGAAGTCTATAGGAGCACGGTCCAACAGAAATATAATGCAAGCCACAGATATAATTTTTAAAATATATTTTATTTATAATCAGAAAATCATCATTTCAACATGTAATCATTATGAAAAATATTGAGATGTTTCACCTTCTTTTTTCATACTAAATCTTTGAAATCAGGTGTGCACATTATTTTATAGCACATTTCAACCCAGATTAGCCACACTTCACGTGCTCAGTACTTACAAAGCTAGTGGCTGCCACATTGGACAGTGCAGCTCTAGAGCTGGAACAGAAATGTGAAAGATTTATGGAATCAGCTGATGAAGGTAAAGAAGGAAGGAAGACTAAAAGGCAGAAGTGATGATGCCTGACCACTGGCTGTAATTAAGAGACCGCGAATCATTTCACGTTCACGTCCAGGCTCAACGCCGATACTGCCATGATTGATCAGCAATGTCCGCTACAATCACGGAATTTTAAAATAATTTTTAAATAATTTTGGAGATTAAAATAACAGAAAGCATTGATGACAGAGAGAGAAATTAGGAGGGGAAAGTTTGAGTACAGGCAGAACATTCATTACAGGTGAGGAAACAAGGGTTGCCAGACTTTGCTCAAGGTTACACAGCTGCTAACCAAGATCTGACACCAAGCAATCCGGAGTCCGTGCTCTCGTATTCTACCTCGCTGCCTTGTTTAACTGTGGTGGCTGAATCGAGGAAAGGGGGTGAGACAAATAAGTCTAAATGTTTGACAAAAATCAGGTAAGAGGAGAGGAGATACTTAAATGTCATAAGCTACAGAAAGAATATAAAGCTTAGGACGAATATAAAGAAAAGAACAAAGAACCAGGAACTACTCCTAAGAAAAACCCCCTAATTAACTCATATCTTACCCCCATGTTTAAGTCTTTCTTGGCAATGATATCTTACATTAATCTCCCCACAGTTTATGTGGCTTCTCAAAACCTTATTTTCTTCATCTGTAAAATGGGGAGTACACCACCACCTACTTCCAATAGTAGGACCAAATGAGATAATGCATGTAAAACCCTTCATAAAATACTTGGCAAATAGTAAGTACTCAATAAAGATTAGCTATTAAGTGCTATTACTGGATTTGGATATAATTCTCTATTTCTTCATTGTTGTTACTGCACAATTCAGCAATTAATAACAGTATATGTATAGCAATAATGGTAATTTTATATATATAGCTTGGAAACTTTTCACATACACATCATTACATATAGCAATTACCGCATATTACAGAGGACACTCTGAGATGTTAAACAATCTCCCCAAGTTACATTATCAAAACGTGGAACCAAATTTCAAAAATCAAATCTCTTGACTTTACAACCAGTAGCTGTTCTAGTATCTCATTATGTGGTTCAAAGGGACGTCTTCCCTTTCAAATTAAAAGATTTTATAGGCAGGATCACTTCTTATTGTTCTTATATATTTTACATTGTGCCTATCACTATGTTCAAAAATACATTTTGAAAAATACATTCCTGAAATAATTGCTCTAATGAAATGTCAAAACCTGAATATTTTATATGTACCTTGGTGGCATCCTTGAAACTAATCCTATAATACCCTTTGTGCATCTAAAATATTCTATGAATGATACTAAAGTATGGTATATTATGTCTGCATATCCAACTGCTATTTAGCTTAAGAATCTAAGATTCAAGACAATTTATATGGCAACTAGCCTGATCCTCAATTCTCTTGATTAAAAAATTTTCTTTTGTTTAAAAAAATCCAAAAACAATACAAAGCAAAGCAGAAGAAACCAGAAACAAACAAAATTCAGCATGCAAAACAACTTGGAAACCAAAGGGGAAGAGAAATAGCCCCAGTAAATAACAGCAGGTGTCTCTGTTCACTTGACTGGGACTGTTCACCAGAAATTATAATTTGTAAACTTTCACTGTTGATACTAGGCAAAGGATACATGGAAGAATTCAATTCTTCTAACTGTAACACAAAGAAACAAATTTAATTTTAATTTTTATAAGATAAATGTTTACACATTTAAATAATTTTTCATTTAAGCTTTCTTTAAATGAAGAAACAAAATATTAAAGAAAAAATTTTCCAAAAATTTCCAGACTAGGAAATTCACTTATGCAAAATAATTATAAAGTAGTTTCAGCATTTATTAAACAAGAACATCAGAAGAGAATTACACCAGATGATAAAAACTGGAGTTTTATAAGTATTTTTAAAACCATGCATAATTATAATCATCTTTAATAATAGTTTTTAAAAGAAAAAAGTTGCCATTTTAATTATCAAAATCTTTAAAACCTTTATGAATTACAAAAAGATTTCACATGACATTCAATTTCCAGTATGAGGTAGAATTAAGTCACCCCTGTTTTACAGAGGGAAAAATCTTAGTTACAGAAATGTTAACTAAATTGTCCAAAGGTACACAGTTATAACCCAGACGCCGACTCTGGACGAAACAAAGTCTTTCTGGTTTCATTTGGTGTTCTTTTCATCAGATCATAGTCATTGTTCTAAATGTATTGCAAATTAAGCTTACATTTGTTAAAAGGAACTGGTAAAAGGAAATACTTGCAAGATTGAATATGGTAGATTTGAAATCAAAAGTATGGGCTTGAAATTTTTAAAGTATGGGCATATACTTTCCCTCACATTTACTTATTCAAAAGATAAAGAAAAGCAATGGAAATTAACCCTTTTTGTCATTGGTGAATATGGAAATTATTCTGAAACTAAAATATATTGAATTCAATTTTTCTTTATTTTTGTTCCAAAAAAAGTTTAAAGAGGCAAATTTATGTAATTAATACTTCTCAGTATAAGAATCATACATGTTGTTATGGAATGGATTGTGTCCTCCCAAAATTCCTATGTTTTAGTCCTAACCTCCAGCACCTCAGAACGTGAGCGTACTTGGAGATAAGGTCTTTAAAGAGGTAATTAAGTTAAAATGAGGTCACTGGGGTGGGCCCTAATCCAATATGACTGGTGTCCTTACAAGAAGAGGAAATCTGGACACAGGCCCGCACACAGAGAGGGAGAATGCACAAAGACAGCCGTCCACAAGCCAAGGAGAGAGGCCTCGGAAGAAACCAACCCTGCCGACACCTTCATTTCCAACTTTGGGCCTCCAGAACTGTGAGAAAATAAATTTCTGTTGTGTAAGCCACCCACTCTACAGTATTTTGTTATGGCAGCTCTAGCACGCTAATACACATGGAAATGTAGTAAACTAGCATAAACACCAAACGTAGTTCTGTATTTAAAAATAAGTCACTACCACCTGAGTAAATAACACGAAATGTATTAATTACATCAGTATCTTTTGACATACTATCTTCTACATGTTAAGATCTTATCATATATGTGCACAAGTGAATATTTCACTTTTAGATTAGCCAGCATTCTCAGAATATGTGCTTAGATGTAAATATGATAATTTCCTTGGAATATATATATAAAAAGAGTAAAACACAACATGGATGAAACTTGAAAACATTACACTAAGTGAAAGAAACCAGACATAAAAGGACACATACTGTCTCATTCCATTTATATGAAATATCCAGAATAGGCAAATCCATAGAAACAGAAGTAGATTAGTGGTTGTCAGGGGATGGGGAGAGGGGAGAGTTGAGAGGTCCAGAGTTTCTTTTGGGGTAATGAAAATGTTCTGGAATTAGACAGTGGTGATGTCTGTACAACACTGTGAATATACTAAAAACCACTGAATTGTATGCTTTAAAATGGTTAAAATGGTGAATTTTCTCTCAAAAAAATTTATTAAAGAAAGAATAAAGAGAAAGAACTATACTCACATCAGACAGAAGCCTATCCAGATTGGAGTCACTGGCTGTTTTTCTCTTGTCCTCAGGAAGTTCCTCCAACTCCCCATAGAGCTCCAAATTCAGGCGAGCTAATTTCTCCTGCATCCCCCGGACGTGCTCCATCTGCTCAATGGAACATTCATTTCCTGGGGGACAGCCCAGAACATCAGTAAAGATTAGGGTAGTTCAAACTAACTGTCTTGAGGAAAAACTTTTAAACTCTAGGTGCTCAAAAGAAATCAGTTTTCTTTCTTTTGTAAATTATATCATTAATGACTGCATATTTTCTGTGTATAATTACAACTCAAATTTCTGACCAGGAAAACAATGACCATCTAAGAAATGACCATGAGCACTAAAAAAATCAGATAGGAAAGATTTTTTTAAAAAAAGCTAAATCATCCCTTAGGTAAAGAAAATATATTTTTTCAATAGTAATATCAAACATAGAAGTGACAGCATCATCTAATCATGTCCAATTTGACAACTGCCATTTGAACTTAGTGACCCAGCATTTTATAATAATCTGAGTGAAATTAAGAGTTCTATAAGAACTCCAACCATGAATCATTTTGCCAATCAATTATGTATTCCTCCTTTAAGAAACATAAATGAAAATATTTATGGAGCATGAAGAATGTTACTAGGCATAAGAGACACAATGTAATACTTTCAACTGTATACAGCAGTGCAAGACAAGTAATTGCTATAGGACAGGTCTTACATTATTTATTGACTAGAGTCCTCTGAGGTGGCATTATCTGCTCAGAGCAACTAATGTACATACATGGCATGTTATATACTTTCACACAGTTTAAGTACAGCCTCTGCAACCTCTTGACACTATAATTTTTTTTCAAAAACACTTTGGTTTTCTCAAAGGTATGCTGTAGCTCAGCTGAAGTTGATGTATGTCTCTTGAATCAATAAGAATTAATGTAAATTACACTCTAGTTTCCTCTAGCCAGCTTTATATCATCTTCATAAATTGACTATATGAAATTACATTAAGGACTACTAATAATTTTGAAGCTAGTTACAGCTCTTTCAAAATCATCCTTTCTTCATAATAAAATATCTCCTATTTCCTCTATTTTAGTGATGTTTTTCAACCAATAGTAACCTGGAAGGTCAAGTGGAAGAAACACCTCAACAGATATATACATGTGTGTATATACATATATATACTTACACACACACACACACACACACACACACACACACATATTGAGAGAGAGAGAGAGAAATGGAGGAGAACAATATAGAGTAAAAATATAAAGAGGTAGAAATCACGAGGAGAAAGAGATTCAGAGGGTGAATCTAGGTGACCTGAGAACAACAGATGCTCCAAAAGGATAAAAAGGAACAGATGGAGGAGAAATAAACGATAGAAAATATGTTCCTTGAGATGAAAGATGAGTTGGCAGAAATGAAGGGCTCACTGATTCCTAGGCAGGACTGATGAGAAAAGATTCAGTCCTAAGCATATCCGGGTAAATGCCTAAACTTTTTTAAAGATAAAGAAAAAAAATCTCTCAAGTATTGAGACAGAAAAAATTACCTATTAAGAAAGAGATGGACTGGCAATTGACTTCTCATCTGCAACACTTAATAGACAGCAAACTGACGAATAACAGATTCAATCCAAGAACACAAATCACATAGGAGTAGGGGCAGGAAGGGAGTTGGGGAAGAAAGCAAAGAAGTAAAGTGATCCAAAGATTATACCTCAAGGGTGGGAGAGAACAGGGAAGGGGATGGGGAAGGGGAGGTATTCTAGAGATACCACCTTACTGGGCTGGTGTCAAGCAAGGAGGAAGGGATGTAATAAACATCTCTGTACAATACATAGCGAGTTTTAATGTCTTCTTTTCATATAATAGTATAACCAAGACTGGAAACTAAGCACTATAAGAAAAGACAGACATATATGAATATACAAAAATCAAAGACTTTGACAAGGTTAAGTATACCAAAACAAAGTCCACAACACAATAAATTTGGTAAAAAAACAAAAACGAAAACAAAACACAGAGGTCAGAGGGTGTCTACAACATACAAAGGGCTCTCCACAATTAACAACAACAACAAAAGGATAAATAACCAAAGAGAAACTAGGTCAAGGTCCTGACAGGAGCAATCCAACTGCTTAGCAAACATACATGGATATTCAAACCCAAGAGTAATAAGAGAAATCTCACTGTACACCAAGAGGCTGGCAAAATTTAGAAGATTTGTAATACCTATTGCTGGTGGGAATTCAGGGAACAGGATTCTTTCATAAGCTGCTGATGGAAACTAGAAGTGCAACAGCTTTATTGGAAAGCAATCTGGATATTGTTATTACAGTTAAAATTACATATGCACTTTGACCCAGTAATCCCACTTATGGGAAACCACCCCAAAGAAATGAAAGCTTCCACATAAGGATACAGTGTATGTGTAAAAAGATGTTCACTACACCAGCTGACCAGTGGCTCAAAACTGGAGACAAAGTAAATGCCCTTCAACAGGGAAATTTTGATAAACTAAGGTATATTCACAACCCAGAATATTATGAAGCCATTAAAAAAAGAGTGACTAGAGCCACACCAAGTGACCTGCAGAGACTTTCATCCAATTTTGTTTTAGTGAGGAAAGCAAGATACAGAAAAGGATATAAAAGATACTATTTGTATAAAATCATGAACACAAAAATCTTTGTGTTTATATATATTTGTATTATAACTTGGAGAAAAATATGAAAAGCTTCACACCTGGATTTTAACACGGTTGTCTGGTTGGGATGAGGGAAGGTGGAGCCAATAGTGGGAGCAGGGAGGGGATTAGGAGGCCGTGGAGCAAAAAAGTGGGGGAGGGAACCCAGCACTTAACCCAATATGTATGTTGACGATGTTTATGCATCTGTGTGAGATTCCATACGTGTGCATTCAGTAATTTTAAAACTGCTTTAAAAATACAAGAAAATAATTTATCATCAGAAAAAGCTGTAAAGTAAGTTGCAAGCTGAACATGAAAAATCTGACCATATACTTTGTGACTCATTTACAAAAATACCTACTCAGACTTTTTATTGGAACAATCAGTCAACTATTCTTATATCTTCATGAAAGAATAAGAAAACCGGATTCTTTATATTTGAAAGTCAGGAATCATGGGCAATAAACAAGGTTAGGCTTAAAAATGACCTCGAGACTACAAAACTGAACACTAAATCTAAATACTTTAAGTGATGATGAATGTTCCTTTTCTTTGTTACACTTTCAAGGCACTTATTCCATAATAGCAATCCTACTTTAACATTCCAACTAACTCTCCCTTTTTAATAAAAGAAAATGACACTTTTAAAAGGAATTGCAAAATGCACACGGAAAATAGGACGCAAACATCATGAAAAGAAAACAGTACAGAGAAACATCTATTGCTTACCGAATGCTTGAAGCTTTCCCGAGTGGAAATCATTCAAAAGGCTTAGAAGGCCCCTCTCCATCTCCTGAACATCTGAGACATCGGTGAGAAAAGAGTGCTGAATCGGAGTCGACTGAGTGCCTTTCCCTTCTCCACCCTGAGGTCTGGTCTTCTCTTTCATCACTCTGCCAGAGGATGCAATGAAAAATTAACTGCACACAATTATCTTTAAAAAGAGATAATTATATCTTTTCAGGCTGTTCTAGATTAAGCAAAATTACTGAATTAAATGGAATTTCCCTTAAAAACAAGAAATCAGAACAAAAGCAATACTAAATAAAACTAAGGCACATAAAAAGTTTGACTAATACATTTATAAAATATGCTAATTCTTTGGATTGCAGAAAACTGAAAAGAGAATTATTAAGTCTTCTTACTATCCTATGTTTCATATTTCATTTCTCAGTAAAATATATTACACCTTTCCCTTCTAAACTTTATCCTTCCTCTGTTCCTTGGACTATCAGTTGTTCAACAAGTGGTTATGGGGCCCCTACTTGGTAGCTGACACTTATACCAGATACTGGGTACACAAAGATGCCCTCGACATCTCTCAGTGCACTGAGGAGGCCCAGTCTAAGGAGAGAGGAAGACACGTAAATTCATAATCACCATATGATGGAGTGCTAAAAACCTGCTATCACCTTTGACTCCTCCAAATTCCTAAGGCCCCCACATGCAGTCATGAAGTCCCATTGATCACACCCACAAATATATCTCTAATTGCTAGTTCTCTCCTTCTCCACTGCCACTATCCTGTCTGTTTTGGGGTTTTTTGCTGAGGAAGATTCGCCCTGAACTAACAACTGTGCCAATCTTCCTCTATTTTTTTATGTGAGTCACCACGACAGCATGGCTGCTGACAAGTGGTGTAGGTCTGCGCCCAGGAACCAAACCTGGGCCGCTGAAGCAGAGCATGCCGAACTTAACCACTAGGCCACGGGGCCAGCCCCTATCCTATCTCTTGACTGAACTACTCCAACAGCTTCCCAACTGGTCTTCCCATCTCTGTGTTGTCTCTGATCCCTCTTCCCTCCCTACAGAGCAGCCAAGTTAATGTTTAAAAAGTAAAACCATTATTGGAATGTTCTTTTCCAAGTGTCTTTGGCTATGTCCCTTTTGTTTCCTGAAAGAGAGCATGAGATCATCATCAAGGCCGCAATTTTGTCTTTTCTTCTGTGTAAACTCAGTGGCTACAGAGTGCTGTAAGCATTACTTCCTTAACTGCCTCTCCATGACGAGCTTGCAGTAGGAGACGAGTTTATCTAATCATAATTAGAAAGAGGACCGAGATTATGA
This sequence comes from Tapirus indicus, assembly GCA_031878705.1. Taxonomy (NCBI): domain Eukaryota; kingdom Metazoa; phylum Chordata; class Mammalia; order Perissodactyla; family Tapiridae; genus Tapirus; species Tapirus indicus. The sequence continues at coordinate 236,441 of JAVSPQ010000110.1, read as the reverse complement.
AATGCTTTTTCTCTAAAGATCTTATTTGCTTTCCAAATAGCTAATACTACAAAATACTCATATATATGCAGCAGTAATATATAACACATTTAAACTTGTCACTCCTGTTTCTTTAGAGCCTGAAAACAAATGATCTTCACCAAATATTTATAAGCATTATGTCTAGGTAGTGCGATTTTAGTGTTTTAAATTTCTTCTTTGAACTTTTCCTGTGTTTGAATTTTTACAATGAATACAGATGAACAAAAATAATGAAACAATTTTAAGAATAAAAACTATCAAAGCACAAACACTCAACTTAGTTTAAAAAAAACCCTGTATATCTTTTTTCCTATTTCTGGCTAGTTCATTAACTTTGACTACAAGTTTTCTTGGTCTGTATACTTTAATATGAGACAAAGTACGGGTCTTCAAACCAGTCATTCATTTTGCATTTTCTAATCTCTATAACCTTTATAAATTTTTTTCTAAATCACATATAATCTGGCCTCAACTGTTTTAAAAGTCAAATCAAGAGAAAAAATGTTATAGGAATTAATAGATTTAGTATTTGTTTTAATAGCATTTTGCTGTGATAATGTGAAAGAAAAGAATTCACCTTTTTAACTTTGGTCGCTGTGAAGTTGACTGTGATGCAGGATTTGAAAACCCTGTGCTTTTACTAACTGGAATGGCATTTTTTTTGGCATTAACAACCTGAGTAGAGTGGGCACTAAAAGACTTAGGACTCCTCCTCTTCACTTTCCGCTCCTCCATCGTTTTAAGTTCCTTATTACACCAAGGCCAGCTTCTTATGACCTAAGGAAATATGGCAAAATTATAGATATATGTTACAATATGCCAAAATGAAAGAAGTTCTAAGACCCACATCATAGGCTGAAAGAGAATCAAGAATTTCAGAGGTCACTGGACAAAGTTAGAACAAGGATCCCTTGAGTTTAACATACCATACTGTGTACAAAGAAGCCCTAAGCATAACTGCTTGTTAGACAAGTTTTTTCAGCATTTTCTTTATTCACTCATCCTACAAATATTTACCCTCTTCCACTTGCCAGGCAGTATGCTGGGCACTGGGGAGATGGTACTGAACAAGACAAGGTCCCTGCTCTCAAAAAGCCTACATTATAGAGGGAATAATGCATAAAAAATAAACAAAACAGTCACATGATATTCCCAGCCTGACTCCAGCTTTAGGTGACCTTTCAGCCTCCGTTCTAAAACATATTCTTAGAAGAACCAACTAGATTCAAACAGATGTATAATTGACAGGGGTATCTGCCTTTTAACTAGCAACTAGAAGCCTTATTTCAACTACCAAGCCGAAACTCAATTTCTGCCGAGGGATAGTACTGATTCTAGTTCACTGATCATGTGAAGTTCTATAAAATTAAACTTGTCCCGAGACTATTTTGAATATACTTTTTCTACCTATTTCCAAGGAAACATGAAACTTTATTATATATGTTTAGTTTTGATAATATCAAAAGTTACACTATGAAATTACAGCTGGCTCTTCCATAGAGAATGTGTGCAAGGCCTTCTATTTATCCAGCTTTATTTTCCTAACAGCAATCCATCTAAAAATATCCCTCTACGTTTCCTTTATATTCACGCATAATATTAAATTCTTAATTATATTGCTTCATGTGTCAAAAGATGAGAAATGTATATGGCTATTTACCTCATCAGATTGTAAAGTGCCTTAGGAGCATTAGGCCTTTTTTTGTATGTTGAATTGAATTTAATCATGCTATGACCATTCAAAAAGATTCAAATCCACTAATGTCACTTCTAAAATAATTATTTGAGAATTTTAACGAAAACAGATTTTTTGCTACTGTCTGGATTCAATGCCACTAGCACTGGGATTTAAACCACTGAGCTCAGTTGGCTCAGGCTGACTCGAGACAGCCTTAACCAGAGCTATCACACCTCCAAAGCAGCAAAGGCTTTAAAGGAAAGGCTCTAATGCCCAGGCTCCAATCCCAGATATCAAGTGCATATCCGCTTAAGTCCTGACTAACAATTTTTCCTTTAAGAAGCATTTTTAGTAACAGAACAGACATTTTGGGTTTGTTTCAGCATGCAACACAAATTAAATGGAACTTTAAAAAACAACTGAATAGAGACGATGGGATACCAGTTCTCCGAAGAGGCAAGGATCTGTATAACGTTTATGATACACATAAGCACACGGGCTTTCAAGTTTAATGATGCTAATACACATTTGGTGACACAAAAGAAAGAAAATAAAACCTGGAAAGTAAAGCCATGCAAATAAACCAACAGTGGTCTAAACTGCTTTAAATTTACCCCTTTTTGGAAATCCATGCACACCAAGCGGCAGGGAACCTTCTAGAGAAGGAGTCCTTCGTACCCGGGCTCCCAGTTACTCACACCCCGGTGTCGAGAGCCGGAACCACGGCCTCGAGGAGGACCACGAGGAGTCCCTGTCACCTCATGCCCTCCCCCATCAGCCGGCGCGGCGACCCTTCAACCCAGAATCAGCAGGGGCCAGAGGGGTGCTGGGAGGGGCCTACAGGGGGACACTGCGGGGAGCCTCTGCTACCATTCATACCTGAGGAAGAAGGGGATCGGGGTCCGCCTCCTCAACCTGCAGGGACCCCCGAGCCTCCGAGGCCCCCGCCGCAGCTGCAGCCGCCCGCGCTCCCGCTGCCGCCCGAACCAGGGTCACATCCCGGTCCCCGCGCCGCCACAGCGCCCTCTGTTTACGGAAGTGACGCAAGGGGGCGGGGCCTGCGTGTCCCCGGCGCGCGCCTCGCCTTTTCCGGCGCCTCCGGCGCCGCCCGCGCCGCCCGCGCCTCAGCCCCTGGCAGCGCATCGCTCTACTGTCTCGCCTCAGCTGTGCCTTCGGCGGGCGCGGAAATGAGGGCGCGTGGCGAGGCTCTTACTTTGGGTCTGGGGCCCGCAGCCAGCAAGGATGAGGGGTGTCGGTGGAGGTAGGAACGAGAAATGGGGCCCCCTTCCCGGAAGCTGTCTCGCCCCCTCGGTGAGCGTGGGCGCCCGCGCACTACAGGTCCCAGCATGCTCCTGGAGAAGCCCGGAGGCGGGACCAGGCGTCACCACGGCAACCGTTCCCGCATTGTTTCCGCCGCGTCGCCGGGACCTGGCCAGGTAACCGGCGTCGGCGGGGACGGCAGCGTGAAAAGCCGTGGCTGTGTTTGGCGACGCCGATGCGGTGCCCCGAAGTGAGATCCCGTTCGGGCGCGCGACGTGGTTACCTGTGAGCCTGCGCGGTGGTGTGAGGGTGTGGTGATCCCCGTGTGAGTAGCGAGGAATCGGACGCTCAGACGGGCTGAGGGAGCCGCGCCTCCGTCGCCAGGGCGTGCTGCCTCTGGAGAGGGAGTTGCGGGTTGAGAGAGACGGAACTCTCCCGCATGAGGGGAGAGAGCCGCGCTTCGTGCCCTGGTTGGAAAGCCTTCCCGGTGCGGTTCCTAGCCTGTTAGAGCGGAAGACTCCGGAGAGTGCTGCCTGCTTCTCCGCGTTTGCTGGCGAGGAGCCTCCTCTGGAGAGTATCCGTGCCGAAGAGGCAGAGCGAGAACCCAGTTATCCTGGCTTCTAGTGTGGGCTGTTCTTCCGCCACCACCCCCTCCATCTTTTGAAATTCTGAAATGTTTTAAAAAGGAAAACAGAGTAAACATTCATGTACCCTCTATCCGGAATGAACGGAGCTTTCGTTTTATCGTTTTATATTTCTCAGTGAAAGACGTGGAACATTTCAGATTAAGTGGGTGCCAGCTATTCCCAGTGCCACTCCACTTCCTCTCTGAGAGGGAACTGCCGTCTTAAACTTGATGCGCATATTGCTAATGTAGGTTTGTGTAGTTTCGCTGTTACTGTGTATTTATAAACAATATGTAGGATGACTTTGGGCTTTTGAAGTTTTACATGAATGGTATTATATATTGTGTATGATATACAACTTGACTTTTCCACCCAATTCTGTGTTTTTGAATTCTATCCACATTGATACATATGGCTAGATTTCATTTTTAACTTCAATTTTAGCAGTATAGTATTCTATCAAATAAGTTTGCCACAAATTATTTGAGAATTCCCATAATAATGGACATTTTAGGTTGTTTCCCATTTGTCACCATTATGAACAGTGCTGTAGGGTATAATTTTCCCCAATATCTTTCCTCACTGTCTCTTAACTCATCTCTGAATTGTCTTATTTGTATAAGCAGAGCTTGCAGACTGGTGATTCGCATGCTATTTTAATTTTTTTCAAATTGGTTGCTAACAATTAAAATTGAAAGAATAAAAAAATGGATATCATCTCATTCATTTGGCATCCAAATAATAAATGGGGAGATGTGAACAGGCTAGATCTGCATTGTAGCCTGGAAACAATACTTCAAGTTGAAGAGCAGCTGCCTCCTTTAGATCAGTTGACGTGATCTCTAGTTTTTCTCTAAGACCTTCTACTTTCAGTACCCATCTGAGCCCTGTAGTATTTGCGTTGGCAACCCCTAGTATAATGTAGAGCCACAAGAAGGTAAAATGTAGTTATTTCAGGTATTCAGAGATGTGTATTGAATCCCTTTTTGGCTCGACACTGTTGTAGGAGGTCAGGGTACATCCATGAACAAGATGGACAAGAGCCCTGTGGTCAGAGATCTTATATTCTTTATAAAGGATATGGACAATAAATTAGTGAACAAATAAAACAGTTTCGTTTAGTGCTAAGTGCTCTGAATTAACAGCTTAAAGTCGCAGGGAGTTGTAAGTGGTGGGGTCCCAAAGAGGGAGTATCAGAGAAGGCCTTCCTAAAAAGGCAGCTTTGGGGGTTAAGATATGAATAAAGGACAGAAGCCAGCCGTGGGATGATCTGAGGGAAGAGCATCCTTGGACAAGGCACATGGCTAAATCACAGGTCCCTAGGCACAAATGAGCTTGGCACGTTTGAAGAAGTGAGGTGTTGGTGTGGCTGGATTAAACTGACTTAGGGACAGAGTGACGTGAGATGGAGTCACGAGGTGGAATTTCGAGTGTGGTTTCTTTTACCTGAAATCTAGAGTTGCTCCCTGAAAGAAATTTTGTTCTTTTAGATTACTAGATTTTTCTTTAAACTGCAAAAATCCCTCATTTGGATTGACTGTTAAATGCACACCTTGTGTAAATTACTCTAATCAGATACTTTCTTAAGGACAATATTTAGAGGATAAGAACTTTGATGAACAAGACCCCCACCCAACACTAATATACTCTATAGCGTAGGTAGGCAAGGAGGAATCTGTTGGTGAATCTCCTGGTAGTGATGGTAGTGCAAATGTACAGATTCACAGGCTATAGACCCACTAAGCCAGAATCTCTTGGGAATCCAGGAACCTCTATTAAAAAAAAATTTTTTTTCGTATGGAAAATTTCAAACATATACCAAAGAAGACAGAATAGTATAATGAACCCACATGTACCCATCATCCACGTATTGACTCGTGGCCATGGCTGATCTTGTTTCACTTAAACCTCCCCTCTCTAGTATTATATTGAAGAAAATCCCAGACATCATTTAATCCATAATATTTTAGTATAGATCTCTAAAAGATAAACAAAACTTAACCACGATTTCACTATTATTCCTAAAACAGTGATAATTGCTTAATATTTTTAAATATCCAGGCACTGTTCAAATTTCCAGTAGCATCATAAGGGTCATAATTTTTTTCACATTTTATTTGAATCAGGAATGTTTTTCTGTAAGGTCCTCAGGAGATGAATGGGTTTGGAAGCCTCTGTTGTACATCCTCGTTTGCTGAGCTGCAAACGTGCATTGTCCTTCCCTCTGAGAAGGTTACACTCTAAAGGAAAAGGCAGGTGTCTCGGCCCAAAGCAAAGGGCTGCTCTACCGTAGTGCCTGTGGTTCTTCAAGGAAGAGGTTTTGTTTTAACTTGGAAGCCTAGACATCATTTGCTAGGTGTTCCCCCACCTGTTTTTCCTCCCATACCAGATGCCTAGGCCAAGATAGAGCAGGCTCAAGGCTTCTTTGCATACCTGGCTCGGGAAACAGCTAGTCAAGAAGCCCTAAAGCATAAATAAGCTTGGCATGTTCTTGGAACTGAAAGAATGCCAGTGTACTGGCCTAGATTTCTGGTCTACTCTAAGATGTATGTCTTAAGCATTAGTGAAGGGCCCAAAAATAAACACAGATGCTTATATTTTACTGCTGATTGCTTTGGAAAAACAAACAAGGAGGAAACAACAGACCTGAAAAGTTACAAAGACTTAGATATTTACGAAATTCTTATGTATATGGTCTTTGATAAATTTGTTTTCTTCATTAGGCTCTAAGTTCCTTGAAGGCAGATATCATGTTTTATTTGATTTTCTATCTTAAGCACGTCACATAGAACATGATGTAAGGTAGATGCTCAGTAAATGTGTGTGTTATGAATGAACGAAGTTCTTTGATTTTATTTCTGAAAGTAAAGTGATTCCCACAATCCCTCTTTAAACCCCAAAGTCCAAAGATCAAGGCCCAGTCACAGTGGCAATCAGATGGCATCACTAATGTCCAGGAAATGCTCTTTTTTTTTTTTTTTTTTTAAATTTTATTTATTTTTTTTATTGATGTCTTAGTTTATAACACTGTGGGGTTTTAGTTGTACATTTTTGTTTGTCCGTCACCTTGTGGATGTAACCCTTCACCCCTTGTGCCCCCCCCACCCCCCTTCCCCTTGGTAACCACCAATCAGTTCTCTCTGTCCGTGTGTTCACTTATATTCCATATATGAGTGAGTTCATGCAGTGTCTGTCCTTCTCTCTCTGGCTTATTCCACTTAACATAATACCCTCTAGGTCCCTCCATGTTGTTGCAAATGGGACAATTGTATCTTTTCTTATGGCTGAGTAGTATTCCATTGTATGTATATACCACATCTTCTTTAACCAATCTTCAGTTGAGGGACACTTGGGTTGCTTCCACTTCTTGGCTATAGTGAATAATGCTGCAATGAACATAGGGGTGCATACGCCTCTTGTGATGGTTGATTTCACGTCCATTGGGTAGATGCCCAAGAGTGGTATTGCTGGATCATACGGTATTTCTATTTTTAACTTTTTGAGGACTCTCCATACTGTTTTCCATAGAGGCTGCACCAGTTTGCATTCCCACCAGCAGTGAATGAGGGTCCCCGTTTCTCCACAACCTCTCCAGCATTTGTTGTTATTTGTCTTTGTGATTATAGCCATTCTAACCGGTGTAAGGTGATATCTCAGTGTAGTTTTGATTTGCATTTCCCTGATGATTAGTGATGTTGAACATCTTTTCATGTGTCTATTGGCCATCTGTATCTCTTCCTTGGAAAAATGTCTGTTCATATCCTCTGCCCATTTTTTGATCGGGTTGTTTGTTTTTTTGTTGCTCAGTTGTATGAGATCTTTGTATATTACTGAGATTAATCCCTTGTCAGACAAACGATTTGCAAATATTTTCTCCCAGCTGGTGGGTTGTTTATTCATTTTGATCCTGGTTTCATTTGCCTTGTAGAAGCTCTTTAGTCTGATGAGGTCCCACTTGTTTATTTTTTCTTTTGTTTCCCTTGTCTGGGTAGACATGGAATCTGAAAGGATCCCTTTATGTCCAATCGCAATTAGTGTACTGCCTATATTTTCTTCCAGGAGTTTTATAGTTTCAGGTCTCACTTTCAGGTCTTTGATCCATTTTGAATTGATTTTTGTAGATGGCGATAGGAGATGGTCTACTTTCATTCTTTTGCATGTTGCTGTCCAATTTTCCCAGCACCATTTATTGAAGAGACTTCCCTCTCTCCATTGTATGTTCTTTGCTCCTTTGTCGAAGATTAGCTGTCCATAGGTGTGTGGTTTTATTTCTGGGCTTTCAATTCTGTTCCATTGATCTGTGTGTCTATTCTTGTACCAGTACCATGCTGTTTTGATTACTGTAGCTTTATAGTATATTTTGAAATCAGGGATTGTGATGCCTCCAGCTTTGTTCTTTTTTTTCAGAATTGCTTTAGCTATTCGGGCTCTTTTGTTGCCCCATACGAATTTCAGTAGTTTTTGTTCTATTACCGTGAAGAATGACATTGGGATTCTGATTGGGATTGCATTGAATCTGTAGATTGCTTTAGGTAGAATGGACATTTTAACTATATTTATTCTTCCAATCCATGTGCATGGAATATTTTTCCATTTCTTTATGTCCTCCTCGATTTCTTTCAATAGTGTCTTATAGTTTTCATTGTATAGGTCTTTGACCTCCTTGGTTAAATTTATTCCCAGATATTTTATTCTCTTTTTTGCAATTGTAAATGGGATTGTCTTTTTGAGTTCTCTTTCTGTTTTTTCATCGTTAGTGTATAGGAATGCAATTGACTTTTGTAAGTTGATTTTATACCCTGCCACTTTACTGTAGTTGTTGATTGTTTCTAGTAGCTTTCCGATGGAATTTTTGGGGTTTTCTATGTATAGGATCATGTCGTCTGCAAATAGTGAGAGTTTCACTTCTTCATTGCCTATTTGGAGTCCTTTTATTCCTTTTTCTTGCCTAATTGCTCTGGCCAGAACTTCCAGTACTATGTTGAATAAGAGCGGTGAGAGTGGGCACCCTTGTCTTGTTCCTGTCCTCAAAGGAATGGCTTTCAGTTTTTCCCCGTTGAGTAGGATGTTTGCTGTAGGTTTGTCATATATGGCCCTTATTATGTTGAGGTACTTTCCTTCTATACCCATTTTGTTGAGAGTTTTTATCATAAATGGATGCTGGATCTTGTCGAATGCCTTCTCTGCATCGATTGAGATGATCATGTGGTTTTTATTCTTCATTTTGTTAATGTGGTATATCACGTTGATTGATTTGCGGATGTTGAACCATCCCTGTGTCCCTGGTATAAATCCCACTTGATCGTGGTGTATGATCTTTTTGATGTATTGCTGTATTCGGTTTGCCAATATTTTGTTGAGGATTTTTGCGTCTATGTTCATCAGTGATATCGGCCTGTAGTTTTCCTTCTTTGTATTGTCCTTGTCTGGCTTTGGTATCAGGGTGATGTTGGCCTCATAGAATGTGTTGGGAAGTATTCCATCTTCCTCTATTTTTTGGAATAGTTTGAGAAGGATAGGTGCTAAATCTTCTTTGAACGTTTGATAAAATTCTCCAGGGAAGCCATCTGGTCCTGGGCTTTTATTTTTTAGGAGGTTTTGATTACTGTTTCAATCTCTTTACTTGTGATTGGTCTATTCAGATTCTCTATTTCTTCTTGATTCAGTTTTGGGAGGTTGTACACGTCCAAGAATTTGTCCAGGAAATGCTCTTTCTTTAGCTGGGCACTTTGTGTTCTGGTACATTAGCCTTCTGACCAAGGGGATCTCATGAAGGAACTAGTCCTAAAGCTTAGGGAAATTGTTGACTGAGTGATTCTTTTTAAATTTAATATTTGGGATAGTTTCAGTTTGTGATTTTACAAACTTAATGTTTTAATTCAATTTCATGTTCACACTACCTTTTTAAGGCCAAGAGTAGTTAACAGGATTAGGGAATGGTTATCAGCAAGATATGAGGATGATTCATCCTTCCAATATCCTTTCTCCATGTTCTTGTCATAGGAACACTCCACCTTTAGGAGAAGGCTTGTGTTACAGGCTTAACCAGAAAACAAAGCATGCCGTGAGCACATTAGCTAGACTGCATTACAACCTTTCCTTCAGTTTGCTCTCCTTTTGAGTTTTAGTTCAGGTTCAGCAGTATTACCATGGAGTACCACAGGACTGCTAAGAAATACCCGTAGGGATAGCTTACAGTATAACAGAGAAAGTAGAAGGAAGGGAAGAGGAGGAAGGGCTCCCATAACACCTTGTTTATATCTCTAGTGAACAAGGAAATTTACAAGTGTTCTTTAAGACCCAAACTGCTACCATTCTGTCTTTTAAGGAGTTGCCATAATTCCTGATAGTGGGGAAATAAATCTTTATATAGTGGCAAGAAAAGGGATGAGTCTCGAGGTAGATGGCTCATTGTGTGTCATAAAACAACGAGAGCTAGGTATGCACAGGTGGGCTGAGTTTGGGGATGTGAGATTGAGAAAGTTGAATTGCTTTGTACAGTAAAGTAGGAAGAATTGTTCACTGTGGTAGAGGGTGGGGATTGGGAAAAAACAACAGAAAAGGGAGCAGAGGGAGAAAGGAGAGTCAAAATGATGGAAAGGACTTTAAAAAGAGCAATGAAATCTATTATTCAATTTGCAATTGTCTGTGTTGCTCTAATTACACACACACACACACCCACCCATGCTTCCAAACATTAAGATAAATCCCCTACAAGCTCAAAACTTTGTGTGAATTAATCATAATGAGAGTCAAGGAAAAGGCATTGTATTCTACGTCTTAGGGACATTTGGTGGAAAACAAGGGGAATATGTGTGTAACAATAAAGTAGTCCATAAACTGAACTATGTCGGATAAAACAGGAGCTTAGAGTCCAAGGTGAAAATTACAAACCACATTCTACCCTACAACCTTAGAAAGAGGAGAGATAGGAGTTTTCCGTCATATGAAGATTGAGATTATATTTAATTTCATTTGAATCTTAAAGGGCAAGGGTACCTGGTATGACAGCTGGTAACCTGCCTGTCTCTCCGACTAGTCTGTTAGCTACTCGAAGGAAGAACTAGGTCTTATACATCTTTATATTCCCAAAGTCTAGCATAGTGTCTGGTATAAAGTAGAAATTTAGAAAATGTTCATTGAATGAATGAACAAATAGGAAAAAATACTAGACTCATATGATAAGTGGCAGAATGGCATTATTAAATCAAGTGTCTTGATAACTTGATTACTTATTCAGGAATTAGAAATTAGGCTGATTCTTAGTCATACCTGCCTCTGATCTCCAGGTGGCAGTATTATCTCGTTAAATTGTTTTGAGACCGGATTCCATTTAACTTTTGAGAAAAGAGAACAAAATTGAATTAAAATAAAAACTTAATTTTGTAGCTTATTTCTGTAATTGTACAGAGCCAAATAAGAAATAAAATTCATTACATGAGATTCTGGATTTCTTCCCCAATTTGAACACAAATGAGAATTACTGGTAACTTTCTAATTCAAGCAGTTTCCAAAACCTTGAAGGTAAATACAAATTGGTGTATTTTGTTTACAAAACGTGTGTATTCCTTCAAAGTACGAATACCTGTGTCCGTGTGTGTGTGGAAGAGAGAGAGAGAGAGCTGTAATATGTCTAGAAAGAAATCATTTCCCAACAAAGAGGGTGATGAGATTAAGTACAGGATGGTCAGTCAGATAAATAAAGAATACTTGATTCTTATAAGTATGTCCCATGCAGTATTTGGGACATCCTTATACTAAAAAAGTACTCCTTGTTTATCTGAAAATCAAATTTAACCGGTCATCCTGTATTTTTCTTTACTAAATCTGGCAATCTTACCAACAGACATTTTGTTGTTGTTGTTGGTTCCAAAACAAACAGAGCTTCATGGGGTCTGCAGGGCACAGTGGTGTTTCCTTATTTGGAGGATAAGAAGGAAGTAGCTGGTAAGGTCGGCTTCCTTGCTGACCGTCTGACTTGACTGCTGTTTGTGCTCTGCCTGTGCAGATCTGAGTTCCTGAGCTGAGTGACTTATCTTCAGGAAACTGACCCCTGAGCAAGTGCAGATGGTGTAGCCTAGAGTAGTGATTTTATACAAACACAGCAAGTCTGGTTGCAAAAGCCAGATGGTGAGTGAGTGAGGGGATCCCGGACCCCTTCACCTCTGATTGGTACTTTTAAGAGGTGCCTGACCCTGGCTGCTATGTCAATGGAAATGGATGAACGGCTTATGAGATAAATCCTGCTTCAAAAAAGTAAGGAATTTTCTGGTAAATTAAATCACATGTCATAGTTTTATGTACATTTGCACTTTTAATGTAAGCATTCCTTGTCTTCCAGATAACATATGCCTCAAAATTTCATTTGTAAATATTTCTGAATTCAAAAGAAACTTTCCATGGAAACAGTATGAGTGGCAGTCAGATCAGGCCACCTAGTAAGATTAGATTTAATTGCTTTTGTGACTGAAACACTGTATTTGTACTTAGAAACAGTTTTTTAAAAAATGTTGTTGTAATAGTACTTTAAAGAGTAAGAAATAAAAAAGTTTTCAAAACATTGAATATTCATATTTAAGGAAATATCAGTAACCATGTTTATTTTGGTTTTGCTCTGTGCCAGAAGCCATTGTAAGTGCTTTAAATGAATTCACCCATTTAATCCTCATAATACCCTAGGAGGTGGATTCCATTATGATCCCACTTTACAGATGAGGAAGCGGGCAAAGGTTGAAAGCTGCCCAAGGTCACACCGGTGCCAGGTAGTAGAACCATGTGAAGCCAGCCCACAGCTCCGTGAAACACTGTGCACCCCAACTACGTGAGTTTAGAATAAAAAGGTAAGTGACCCGTTGAAAAAGATCCTGAAGGGGACATCTAATCACCATCTGGGGTAGTGCACTGTATTGTTCACTGAACCTAGAACAGTTCAGAGCAGATGCTGGTCTTTTCCTTGATCTAGGTGTATTGTGAATACTGCTTTTGTGCTTACCAACCAGGATGGGGCTGATTTGTAGTTTATAAATGCAACAAAGGATATCAGAAAGAGGAAGACAGATTTACCTGGGTGACTGGATAAGAGCTAAAAAAAGGTGGAAAAGGGTTAAAGAGAACACATATGTGGGGTATGAGGAAGTGGTTTCTGGCGTGGAAATAATTGAGCTGAGACCTGAAAAACAATCAAAGGGAGGAGAATGTGACTTTGCATAATTATCCACGTGAAAAGGGAAGGAGAAGTGGGAGGGACATTGCCCCGAATTATTGTTAATTCCATCTAACTAGCTTAGACTGGTGGTAACCTGAGGTGGTTCATGTGTCGCCCAGTAGTGGCAATTGTGGACTTCCCAAAGGCCCTGCTCGAGGTGACAGTCTCTCATGTGCCACAGGAAGAGTCAAATCAGTCCCCAATTGGCTGTCCCCCCTTTACCCTCTCCCAGAGATAAGAGGGAGAGAGGGTGCAGGGAAAGAATGCTGGGCTTACTGTTTGGGGACAGAGTTCTGACCTGCTCCGTGACTAGTCCTCTAACCTTTGGCCCTGTCTCCTAAGCTGTGGACATGGAGATAATACTGTCCACTTGGTGGTGTGAGCAGGATCCCGTGTCATCCTCACAGCTCCGTAAGGTGGGCATCTTTCCCATTTTGCAGATGTGTGAAGGACACTCAAGAGGCTCGGGGACTGTGTGGAAAGCACGTGGATGCTAATACAGTGATGGAGATGGGTCTTGTCGTTTTTCCCGAGTGCTGTTGATATTTCCTCTGCTGTGCTGCCTACAGTAGAAAATGCAGCCACTGAGATAAAATGGTTTACTTTTCTTTTCCAGAGGGAAAATAAAGCCTTTTTCTACTTCAGTTCTAATAAATAGGAAAAAAATAAAAGCCAGAAATATTTTTACCTAAGATAACAAAGATGGCTTTTTTTAAAGCAAAAGGTACTGTTTATAAATATTCAGAAAACTTTCAGGTTATGGATAAGTAGACACTTGTAGCATTCATTCATTATAGTGACTTTTATTTTAGAATTATTTTTTATTACAGAAATAATACAAGCTTATTCATTCAACATGTTTTTATTGAGCATCTACTATATGTTGCGTATTTTCTGGGCTTGGTGAACAATACAGCCAAAAATCTTCATTCTCATGGAGCTTGTATTCAAATGTGAGCATGGCAGATTATAAAAAATACAATAACCACATTACTTCTATAGAATAGAAAGAGATAAGTATGATGGAAAAATATAGACTTGGGAAAGGGAACTAGTGTTGTGGGTGGGCAGTTGCCATTTTATCTCTCTTTTTTTTGTGTGTGAGGAAGACCAGACCTGCGCTAACATCCATTGCTAATCCTCCTTTTCCTGAGGAAGACTGGCCCTGCGCTAACATGTGTGCCCATCTTCCTCTACTTTATATGGGACGCCGCCACAGCATGGCTGACAAGCAGTGCATCGGCGGGCGCCTGGGATCCGAACCTGCGAACCCCGGGCTGCCAAGCGCGGACTAAACCGCTGCACCACCGGGCGGCCCCCATGGCAGTTGCCATTTTAGATAGGCCTGTTTGAGCAGGTGAGCTTTGAGCAGAGACTCGAGGAAGGGAAGGGTTGAATCCTGAGGATATCTGGGGTCACAGCAGAGGAAGGACGAGTGTAATGGCATGAGGTTGGAACCTGCCTGGTGTGTAAGGTGTGTAAGCAGTAAGGGGGCTGGGCTGGCTGGGGAGGATGAGGAAACAGAAGGGCAGGAAAGCACGAGGTAAGAGAGGTAAGGCTGTGTGGGTGGGAGGGAGGTGGATTCTGTGGGCCTTGTAGGCCATTTTCTGGGTTTGGGTTTTTCCTTTTGAGAAGTGGAAGCAGGTGGAGAGTTTTGAGCAGAGGCCTGCATTTTGATAGATCACTACCTCAGGCTGCTCTTGGGAATGGATTATAGGGGTCAAGGGGAGAAGCAGGGAGACCTGTGGGGGGGCCGTTGAGGTGACCCATGTGAGAGATGGTGGTGCCTGGACCGGAGGGACGCCTTGTGTGTTGGAGCCGGGGAAGCAGGAAGTTCACTCTGGGGTGTGTGAGGTTTGAAACGATGTTAGATTTCCAGGTGCAGGTGTTGTGTGTTGAAGTCTGGAGCTCAGATCTGGTGTACATTTGTTCAGCGTATAGTTGCTGTTTAAAGCTGTGAGACTTGAGACCAAGAGAATGTGGAGAGAGAAAACTAAGGATTGAGCCCTGGGAAGTTAGAAAATCAAGACAGAAAAGACTGGAAAAGGAGAAAATTTGAAAATACCCATAGACAATGGCCATACTATTCATATCTTGGTATATATCATTCCAGACCTTTTTTCCTTGTATAAATATAGCTTCCTTTTTTTAAAGTTAATTTTAGAAATGTAATCTAAAATTTCTCTTTATAGATCTCTTTGAAAATAAATTTTGAGTAGATTAATACATGTATCTGGTATTAAAAGGTACTGAAAGTTTTGTAATGAAAAGGAACTCTCTCTTCCAGAGACAACCTGGGCTGTTGGTTTTGTCTCCTGTGTATGCAGTGTGTGAATGTCTGTGTGTGTTTGTGTATACACATGTATTTCCCCAGTATACTTGGGGTGTGCATATTGTTCTGCAACTGTTGTTTTCAGTTAACAATATATCTTAGATTTTGTTCTATATTGACATATACAGAGCTGCCCCTTTCTAGATACAGTAGTGTGTTAAGATTGATTAATATGATAGCTACCCAGATTATTCTAGTCAAAAGTGTCAAGTGGACTTGCCCTAAAAGGCCCCCCACCACATCTGCCAGAGCTTTTGGTCTCTCTCTCCTTTCACCCTGTTTTTCCTTCTAATCATTCAGTTCTTGGTTTCTTCTTTTTGTCCCTGTAGAAACATATCTACCGTGGATTGCATCCTCTTTTTCTTTTTTGTCCTGCAAAAATGTAGCTGTTCATTCACTGGATATTTACTAAGGATTTTCTGCCTCTTTGGAGTGTAGTGTGAGGTAGGGGACAGCGTCTGCAGGAGCTCTTGTCTAACTGAGGAGGCAGGCTTGTAAAATGCCACGTTATAAATGCAGTGACAGAGATATGAATGGAATGCTTTGGAAGCATGGGGGGAGGCGGGGTAATCTGATGTAAAAGGTGAAGCGACTGTAAGAAAGTTAGAAATATGTGTATTTGGCCAAACAAAACCGTTTCTGTCCTTGGGCCTAAGGATGTAAGGAACCAACTCCCTGGCCTGGGCAAGCAGGTCCTTCATGACCTGGCCCTCAGAGGTCTGTACCCTTTTTCCTTTGTCCCTGCTTGCTGTTCTCTGTCCTGGGAGGCACTGCCGTAACCCTGCTCTCACACATTCTGTGCCCATGGCCTAGAACACCCTTCCATGTCTGAACAATTCTCAAGAGCACAGCCATGACATGATAATATCATCATGAAAATGAGAATAGCCAAATAAACAGTACAAATAATTTTAGTAGCTAAGATCTAGTATGCACAGATTTACATGCAGTCTCATCTAATCCTTTTCACAACCTTCTGAGACAGATAGTGTTTTAACCCTGTTTTTAAAATGAGGATATTAAGGGTAAGTGATATTAAATAGCCTGCCCACAGTCACACAGTAGTCAGCGGCATGGCTAGGATCTTCACCTCACTCTGACTAATCCTGGAGCCCACCTCATAGCTTTTGTTGCCACTCGAAATTAACTCTTTCGGAAAACAATTCTGCAACTTAAATATCTGAATCATTTGCTCACGTGTACTTGAATAGCTTTATCTTCTCTCTCGTCAGTATAATACCCATTACAATTACTTTTTACTTTTATTTTTCTAAATTGCAAAAGTAAAGTTTATTTCAGAAAATTTAAAAATGCAGATAAGCATAAGGAAACTATTACCCATAGTCCGACATTCTGGGGGAAAAACAACACTTTTAATTGACATAGCACATCCTGTGTGATTCCATTTATGTGGCGTTCTGGAAAAGGCAAAAACTGTAGGGAAAGAAAACAGTGGTTGCCAGAGGCTGGGCTATGAAGGGCATTAGGACTGATGAAAATATTCTGTATCTTGATTGTGGTGGTGGTGACATGAGTGTACATATTTATCAAAACTAATAGAACTGTGCACTAAAAAAAGTATGTATAAATTATACCTCAGGGGCCAGCCTGGTGGCGTAGTGGTTAAGTTCGCACATTCCGCTTTGGCGGCCTGGGGTTCGCCAGTTCAGATCCTGGGCACGGACCTACGCACCACTCATTAAGCCATGCTGAGGCAGCATGCCACATAGAGGAGCTACATCTCTACACCTATGATACACAACTATGTAGTGGGGCTTCAGGGAGAAAAAAGAAAGAGAAGAAGATTGGCAACAGATGTTAGTGCAAGGCTAATCCTCCTCTTCAAAAAAAAAAAAATTATACCTCAGTAAAACTGACTGAAAAAAAATTAACACCTTACTGCACATTCTTTCATACTTTTTCCTATGCATATATATAGTGAATATGTATCTTTAAAAATAGTTTATGCTATGTGCTTTTTTATTAATGTACTTTATTTTTTAGAACATTTCTAGATTTACAGAAAAATTGCAGAGTTAGTACAGAGTTCTCATAGTCACCCCCCACATTGATATTTTACATCAGTGTGATACGTTTGTTAGAGTTCATTAGCCAATATTGATACATTATTGTTAACTGAAGTCCATAGGCTATTCAGATTTCCTTAGTTTTTACCTAGTATCCTTTTTCTGTTGCAGAATTCCAGGATTCCACATTACTTTTATATCTCTGTCTCCTTAGGCTCCTCTTGGTTTTGACAATTTCCAGACTTTCCTTGTATAAGACCTTGATGGTTTTGAAGTACTGGTCAGGAATTTGATAGGATGCCTCTCACTATTGGAATTTGTCTGATGTTTTTCTCATAATTAGACTGGGGATATAAGGTATTTGGGAGGAATACCGCAGAGGTTATGTGCCATTTTCATCACATCTATATATGCTTTATAACCTACTTTTCACTCAAAAATTTATCAAACACATATATTCTACTCACTATGTATAAATCTATAATATAATATAAAATCTATAATATTCTTTTGTATGGATGCAGCAATCACCTATTGTCAGACACAGTAGTGTTTTCACTATTGCAAGACATGCTGCAATATATATATTTGTGCAAACATCTTTGCAAAATTGTCTGATGATTTCCTTAGGATAAATCCTGAACTGTGGAGCTGAGGAGGCAAGCTGTGTTCACTTTTTGTTGTTTTAAGGCTTTTGGTACATGGTACCAAAGTGTCCTCCAGAAAACTCATTACAACTTGACCTCCTAGCACTCCTGTTTTGGTGCTGTTTCCTCACATTCTAGCTCATGCTGGATATTCTTTTCAACCTTTGTCAATTGTAGTAGAAAAATGTATCATGTTGCATTGTATTTGTTTCCCTGTTGGTAGCTTCTGCCAGACAGTGAGCTCCTGAAGGAAAAAGACCATATCCTATTCATTTTCTGATACCCAGTAAGTTAACTGCCTGAAAGAAATAGGCACTCAGCAGAAGGGAGGGAGGGCAGGCCTGAATCCATCAGCCATTGTGTGATCTGACAGGAGAATCCATGCTAAGAAGAGGAAGGGTTTCCACCATCACTGGGTGTAATTGTATCCTTTGGACCAGTGCCCTATATGCATTATGTAATCTACAGGTGTGGCTCTAATAGAGCGAGCTTCAGACGATGTGAAAAAGAAATCTGTACTAGACCAAAAAAGGGTCAATAGGATCTTACCCTTTTCCTCAAATAACAAGCATAAACGCTGGGGATTTATTTTACCAACTCTGAAGAGGGAGATCACCTTATAGTTCCTTTAAGCTGTTATGCCATTAATATATTTCTGTATCACAGCTTTTTGAAACAGTTAGATATATTTGTGATTTCCAGATGTTTTTCATATATTTGTGACCTTCTCAGTCATAGTGGCCCAAAATTTTATTATTCATTTTCCTGCACACTTCTTCAATATTTTATTTACATCCTTTCTTATAAAACCTTGACTTTCTCCCCTTTCCCATACTTTGCTCCTCCTAAATCTTGGTGTCACATATAAATGTATTATATAACCATAATGATCAATGTTACTGTTTCAACTTGTCACTGGAAGAGGACACTACAGAAAAAGAAAAGGAATATGTGTTTTCATATTAAATATTTTTAGTTTTGTTTTCTAGTTTTGCAGGACTGACTCATTTAGTAGGGTCTGAAAAAAGAAAAATGTTTTTGAGGCCTGATGGTAATTCAGCAGACTTCTGAGATTATTAAATTATTCAATTTTCAGTGGAAGATTTTCTCGAGGTGATGCTATTTGGAGTATACCTCGCATCCAAGAATTTCCATCTGTTCTTCACAGAGACTTCACTGTCCCTTCCGGTTGTCACTTAATGTCTCTCTGGGGTATGGGAGCGCCCTTATGATTCTTCCAATCTAGGCTGACAATGGACCTCAAGTTGTAAAAGAGAATAGAGAGAGAGAGAGGTCATAACATATATTAGGACATGATGAAGAGAAATCTAAAGAGCCAGACAAGTTCCTGGAGTGAGAAGTGCTGCAGTATTAAAATTAACTTTACAATTTGGGTCTTTTTATGATCTATAATGAATCTCTTAGTAGCTAAATCTGTCAGCAGAGGGAAATAATTGATGCTATTTTGTTACATAAAAGAGAGGGGTTTACAGGATGGTGGTAAAATATTAAAACAAGTATTTTATAGTGAAACAAACCACACCATTGCTCTTGTTTGTTCATTAGTTAATTTATCATAAAATTACTTTTCCTTTATATACATGTGGAGCTATAGACATTTAAGTTGAATGCTTTAAAATTATGTCTTTAGTTTTTTCTCATATCCTTAAATAATTTCTCATATTAATTGTCTTGGTTTGATTACTTGGAAATTATTCAGTAATTCCTTTCATTAAAACATTATCAATAATTATGATATTTGAAAAGGTAATAGTCTCAAATGAAGTTAAATTAGTTTATGTTTAAATAACATATTTTTCGTTGCTGTGAATATTATATTTATTACTCATCTAACAATGCCTAAATGACCTTACTATTAACTCCTTTAATCTAGAATTTAGAAATGTAAGTTGAATAGAGGTCAAAACGGTAGGAGGTGAGAAACAATGAGGAAATTAACCATCATTTAAGTGATCAGCATCCTCCACCTGAGACTGTAATTGAGCAAGAGGGAAGAGGATCAGAATTGAGTTACAAGTAGCCTCTTACTATATCTATCTTTAAAGAATCAAACTTGATAAGGACTCTAGAACGTTTCCTTGACAATGTGAGGAAAGTCTCCTCCATCACGCTAGAGTTTAGGCGTTTAGTGGTCAACTGATAATCATCAGGCATTTAGGTAAACTAAAATGAACATATCTGACTGAATCCCATCACTTCAATTCCAGAATGTTAAATCTTTAGAATAACCAGAATACTGCAGCTACATTAAACCTTTCATATGTGAAGTTAGGTATAAAGAATTCCCAATGAAGTATTTCAGAAAAGAAGTTTCCCAGGTCCTATTAAGTTCCTTGGCGGAGTAGCATGCAGAATGACGTCAGCCTAGTCAAATGTTTTGATAAAATAAGACCTTCAGATGAGTGATAAATTTAGCCGTTGTATAAATCAGTCAAGATTTTTTGAACAACTGTGTAAACTCAAGATGGCAGAGGCAAACTTTCCCCCATAAAACAATAAGAGAACAATAAGTAGTATTCTCTCTTCCTACACTCTGTTCCCATCATGTCTCTTTGCTCAAAAGCCTCTCTATTTCTTAGAGAAGCATCTCCCCAAATCTGTGCCTTGGATTTCTATTGGTATTTCTACTGGTAGTCTATAAGATAGTAGTAGATCTTGCTGAAAAACAGATAGCTGTGGGAAAAAATTTTTTTCCTAAAATTTATTTTAAAATCTATGTATGTAAGAAAAATTCTAATCATCTTTAAGATGTTATTAACATGGGATAATTTGCTTTTAAGAAATGGAGCCAAGTTCTGTGCATCAAAAATCACTTTTAAAAAGTTAAAAGACAATAGAGATTGGAGAAGCTACATGCTACACATGTAACAGACAAAAGATTGGTTTCCACAATATATAAAAAATGTGGGCAAAAGATAGGAACAGGTGGTTCACAGAGGAGAAAAATAAAAATGATCAATAAACATATGAAAAGATGTTCAAATTCATTAGTGATCGGGTGAGTGCAAATTAAAAGTAAAATAAAACCATTTTGTACTCAGATGGGCAAAAAAGTAAAAAGTCTGACATATTGAGTGCTGTCAAGAATGTGAAACGTGAGTCTTGTACACTGGGGGTGGGGATATGAATAAGTACTACTTTGGAGAGTTGATTAGTGGTATCTTGTATATTAAAGATGTGCTTAACTCATGATCCAGTAGTTCTTCTAGTAGTTCTTTTCTCTAGAGCAGGGGCACAGTTCTCCACCTGTGCAGAACAAATTAGATACAAAACTGTTCATTGCAACATTGTTTGTAACAGCAAGAATTTGAAGCAATATAGTGTCTAATCTAAATGTGCCCAAATAGGAGAATGGATACATTGGGAAACATTCATTGATTCAAGAAAATTTGTTGGGTATGCCAGTGCTATTCTGGGTGTAGAGGATATGATATGTCAGTGAACAAAGTGTCTGTTCTCACAGAGCTTATGTGTGATTGAGGGGGAGGGTGTGGTTGGGGAGAAGAGAGAGAAAAAAAGAAAAATATGACCTATAAGAGATGGCGTGATGTGTTATAGAGAAAAATACAGCATAGGAGGGGGCATGGCGGGGCGTTCTTGAGAGGTCAGGAAGATCCACTGCAGGGCCCTCTGAGCAAGACCTGGAGTGCTGGGCTGTGCAGATATCAGGGAGGAGCGTTGGAGGCCAGGAGGCTGGGGTGTGAAGACCTTGAAGCAGGAGGATTCCTGGGGTGTTTGAAAAACAGCATTGGTGGTGGTGGGGCGGCTGGGGGGAGGTGGGGTTGTGGCAGGTACCTAGAGCCAGGTGGGCCTGAGCCCACTTTGAAGATGACTGCTCTCATCCGTGGGGCAAACATCTGTTGGGCACTCACCATATGCCTGGCTTTTTACACGATTTTGTTACTAAACTCTCACAGTGGTCTTAAGTCTTCTTAAGGTATTTTGCCCCATTTTATAGAGGAGGAAATGGAGTCACAAGGAGGGTAACTGACTCCAGATCAGTAAGTTGCAGTGTGCTGATTCGAACCCAAGGTGACAGCAGACTCTCAGCGAGGTGGGCTGTCTCCTGTGTCTTTTCTCCAGGAGTTTTCTCTCTGGCACATGTGTCTTTCCCACCATTCCAGGCTGCGCCTTGGGTCGGTCACCTGCCTGCCTCGTCCACTGGTATCACCTTGAGTGTTGGTCCCCTTCTCCTCTGGAATCTGGGGGAGGTAGAGATGAGATGGGACAGACCTCTTTCCCTGGCCGCCGCCTCCTTGTCATCTCTCCAGGGCCAGCACAACAGGCTGTACGGGTCTTCGCAATTTCCTTACAGGAGGGTTGGGGCAGTTTCACAAGCTGGGCTTTCTCTTGGGTCTCAAAAGGGAAGGCAAATTAACACTTAGACCCTTCCAAAAAGAAGATCACCTGTAACACTCTCCCTGTTCTTGACCTGCCTCCTCTGTACTTCTTTTAAGCACCTCCTGTGTGGAATCTTGGCTGTTTAACATCTGGGCAAGAGCTGCAAGCTCGATTCCATTCTGATCACTAGTTTTCTTCTGATTTGGTGGTGTGGTGGTGGTTGTTTCCTTTTCCATCTGCCACACATAATTATGATGTTCCTCCATTTCTTTTATAAATTAAACTTTTTTTAACCACACTCATTCCCCACGAATCTGTGGCTGAAAGAGGACAATTAAAGAAAAAAAAACAATCTTGGATTTCTCACACTTTCTAAATACTTCAGAGTGAAGCTGAACTGTGGCACCAGCAGTTTCTGAAAACCCAGGAGGTGGGAGACAAAGGCAGAGTCCAGAGTGGTGGCTGTGGAGTGCGCTACTGACGGGTGTGAAGATACTCCCACGAGGACCCTCGGGTGCAAGAGCAATGCTCATCTCTGGGGAGGTGAGCAAGGGTGCTGTGGAGCACGGGCGGAGGTAGCGAAACTGGCTTTTCATTCTTGACCTTTTGTACAGTAAGAAATTTGGTTTTTTTACTGGCATACGTAATGTATATATATATATATATATATTTTGTGTGTGTGTGTGTGTGGGGAAGACCAGCCCTGAGCTAACATCCGTCACCAATCCTCCCCCTTTTTTTTTTTTGCTGAGGAAGACTGGCCCTGGGCTAACATCCGTGCCCATCTTCCTCCAGTTTATATGGGACGCCGCCACAGCGTGGCTGACAGGCAGTGCGTCGGCGGGCGCCCGGGATCCAAACTTGTGAACCCCGGGCTGCCAAGCGCGGACTAAACTGCTGCGCCACCGGGCGGCCCCCATAATGTATATATTTTAAAAGTAATAAAAACTGAAATTAACACTCTGAAGGTGAGCTGTTGAAAATATACAGTGATTTTTAGAACAGCCTGTTTCAAAAGTACTTGAATATTGCAAAATACACAATACTGTGATGCACCTTGAAATGCAAGTTTGTTTTATGAAAACAAAACGAAGGAGTGGACTTGATGCAGAACCTGATGTGAGGACCCGACCTGCAACTTTACTCTTAACATCAAGTTGGCCACATTATGGGGAAAAAAAAGCCCTTCCTCACTTAAAAATATTTTTGCATGTTATTTTGTATAATAAAAATATGAGAGAGATTTAACATAGATATCATTTGTTCTTCATAAAATGTTTTGATTTTTTCATGCATGGGTCTGTTAAAAATGGGGAAAAATCAGAATTTGATCACTTCTTGCAGTTCATCTGAGGGGACATTTTTGGCTGCCTGCTTTAATTCAGACAGGCACCATCTCTACTGATATTCTGATGGTGTTTCATCGAGATGTTATTATATTAAAAAGCATTTAACTCCTGATGGTCGTCCTTGAGTACACTGTAATGTTAAAAGCACTCTGGGGGCCAGCTGGTGGTGTAGTGGTTAACTGCAGTAGCCTGGGGTTTGCAGGTTCGGATCCCACGCGCGGACCTGTGTACTGTGTAAAAAGCCGTGCTGTGGCAGGCATCCCATGTATAAAGTGAACAAATGTTAGCCCAGGGCCAATCTTCCTCAGCAAAAACAAAAGAAAAGACAAAGCACTCCGGGGCCGGTTAGCTTTGGGAAAGGATGAAGAGGACCCTCCTCAGCCCTCTCGTGCTGGTTCCCATCCACTCTCCTCTTCCCCCTTTGGTGAACCTTTCCTTTAGCCAAAACATTCTACCCTTTGTCCCTGGTTGCACTTAATCTCTTATATTTTCCAGGCCCTGTTCTTATTCCTTCTCTCATCTGGGTCTACTCCTCCACTTTTAAACTGTGCTTTCAGGGCCAGAATAAATCTGCCTTTTCCTTTAAGCTTCCCCTGACCATCCCCAGCTGCAATGATGTTCAACTGCACTGAACTCCTGTCATGTACCATCTCTCTACTTCACTTGGTCACTGTTGTCTACTAGATGCAGTATGCAGAGTATTGGCTCCCAAAGATGTCCATGTCCTAATCCCTGGAACCTATGAATATGTTAGCTTATGTGTTAAAGAGGAATTAAGGTTGCAGATGGAATTAAAGTTGCTAATGTGTTGATTTTAAGGTAGGGAGCGTAGCCTGGATTGTCCAGATGAAACCAATGTAATCTTAAGAGTCTTTAAAAGTGAAAGAGGGAGGCAGAAGAGAGATCCAGAAAGAGGCAGCATGAGAGAGACTCAGCCAGACATTGCTGGCTTTGAAGAGTGCCATGAGCCAAGGAATGTGGGTGGCCTCTAGAAGTTGGAAAAGGCAAGGAAACAACCAGCCAAGCCTGGGTTTTATTTTCCTCCATCGGTTGGTCATAAGTGCGAAATGAGGCGTCTGCAGTAAGCGTAGGAGATATGGGAGCTTCAACCGCCTGTTTCTGTGGTTTCCTCGTGCCCTGTGGACATGCTGGACCTTATCCTGCATGTGGCATTTACTTTCTGTGATGAATTACTGCTGCACCCATCTGAGCTTCTGGTTTGATGGATCTTATACTCTCCCGTCTGTAATGGTGGCACTGATTGCACAGTCACTAGATGTCCCATGTCAGGAGCTCAGTCTCTTACAAGGGCCTGGTAGCTCACCAGGAGCTGCTTTTCAAATGGTGAGTAGTTCTCTGCTGCGCAAGGCATCACTTTCCTAGGGTCTGGATTGCAACTCTCCTATTGAGGTTTGTGATCCTTAAATATCAAGGATACTTTTAACACCATTGGTTCGCAGTTAACCTGTGACTTGAGTGGCCCAAAATTGCTGATGCACTTTCTCTTCCTGTAGGCCCCACTCGAACCTGGCAGCCCTCTGAGTTGCTTAATACGTGGGTTGGAGCAATGTTCCCAAGTTCAGTATATGCTGTCTCCAAAATCTAAAGAGGGCCACCAAACCCTGTGCCTCTTTCTTATTAGTGATGGTATAAGGTACAGCAACTTGTCATGTTCCTTAGGTGGCCTGTCCGTGGCATCCCAGACTACTGGATCTCTAAGAATTTCACAGAAGTAGCAGGCCTTTGAATCTTTGTTTATCTCACAGCTTCTGGCCCGCAGGGGTCCTACTGGGGCGTCCAGAGTACTTGTTACTTTCCATTCACCAAGTTTACTTAGCATGGTGTCATAGTGGACCAGCTTCATTTTCTGGAGAATGTCAAGATGATCAGGAATTTTGCAGACAATATTATGAAGAAAGCAGAAGAGTTTATATAGCCTTGAGTCAGGACAGTAAAATGTACTGCTGTCCTTCTCATGTTAAGGTAAATTTTTGATCCTCTTTATTATTGGGCATTGAAAAAACGTGTTTGTAAGATCAAGAGCTATAGACCATATGCCCGAGCTTGTATGGATCTTTTCTACTAAGTCACTATGTCCAGCCCATCAGCTGCAGTTGGAGCTATGAAGTGGTTAAGTTTAACATGTCACCATTAACTGACATGATCCATCTGATTTTTGCAGAAGCCATACAGGTAAATTAAACAGGGATATGGTGGAAACCAACACCTCTGCATCCTTTAAATACTTGAGAGTGTGTGAATTCCTGATTGTCCTCTCAGGATGTGTTTGGTTTACTGTCTTGGCACTTTGACTGTAGTGGGGATGGAGGGGGAACGTTTTCAAGGATTTCTTCGTAGCCATTCTTAACATAGTAACTGTTATACAGTAGGTCAGGAAGTGTGAAAATTCTGCCAGATGATAAGTATGTTCATTCAAATTTCATGCTTGGGACCTGGGGAAATAACCACAGAATAGGTTTTTTCCTATCTTCAGGATTCTGTTCCACAGAATTTGGGGGCTCACAGTAACATGAACTTGGGCCAGAACTGCATTTATCACAGGTGGTCTGTGATGGCATTTTGGGTTTGCTTGTTTCAGTGTCAGTTCAGACCCTGCTATGTAACAGTTCTCAAAAAGCCTGGGAGGACTCCTTTCTCCAGGTAGTTTCTGTAGTAAATGTCTAGAGGAGCTTTTGGGGGATGATGGGGGCTGTTTGTTGTGCATACTTGAGGAGTTGTTACATGGTCCTTCCTCAAGAACACCCTGCTGCCTTTAATCATGGGCTCTGGCCTACGAACTAGCTCAAAACTGGATGAGAGACCCCATTTTTCTAATTTGCAGCTGATGTCAGTCTTCTCAGCAGTTTTTTTGTCTTACAAGGCAAGTAAGTCAAGTAATGCCTTGATTAGGTATCCATCGGTCTTGCTCCTAGGAACATGATAACCTGTTAACCAGCACCACAGATTTCTGTAGGTCTAGACACTCTGATTGCCACTCCAGTCTTGCTGTCTATTTTGGTAGTTATGTCCATACTGACTCTGTCATTAGGTGCCACTCCCTGGCCGTTTTACAATCCTGTCGTCTCTGTTGAAGGCTGGTTTCCCACAGCATCTCTTCAACGTATAGACGAAATGTGTCATTGAATTTCTTAAAAATCCCATGGCAAACAACTTGGCGTATTCCTTATTTGCTTAATGAAGCCAGCGTCCTCTAGGGTGTCCTGGGGAATATCGTCAGGTGGGTATCTGATCAAATGTAATAAATCTATTTTAACATTTTGACCTTCCTGAGCCCTATGCTCCTTTCCTCAATATTCTGCCAAGTAGTTCTCGCATCTCAACCTCACTTGCAGTAGGATATCAACATGGCCAAGCTTCAAGAGGCCATCTCAGCAGCACATTGAGATGACTCCAGATTTCCTTTCCAGGAGGCTAACCCCAAGTCACAGGAGAATGCTCCCCTGTGAGCAGGTCCTCCACACCGCAGGTGGATGTTCTTTCCTTCACTACCACACTGATGGAGCACTCTCGAGATGCATTCCCACATGTGTTCTTCCAGTTCTCGCCAGTGCTTATTATTCTGGTCCTCTAATTGTTTGGATTGGATAAGCTGTTTCCTCCCAAGGTAGGATATGTGTTTTCCCAGTAGACTCTTGTTATTCCTGAGGCACTGAAGAATGTGGTGGCAGATCTTGGGCAGAAAAAGACATTGTCTTGGAAGATGTCTGACTCAGGTAAGATTTTTGCAAAGCTTCCAGCCATTGTGAAAATTTCTCTTTAGCAAGGGGGAAAGGACTGTTTCTTCTGGTAGAAGACTCACTGGAATCTGGGGATTCAAGATATTTTTGTGTATCCACCCAGTGCCACCATCCCAGATGTCAGGGTACAGCTTCTCCTGTCAGGGCCTTGACTTGGCATGAAAACTCTTTGAGGCTGAGCCTTCACTCTCCTTTGTCACTTTGCCACCTTACTGGTAAACCTTGGGCCTGATTTTTTCAGCATATATCGCCGTCCAGCTACAGGAATTGGGGTCATTTTATTTATTTTTCGTTTCACTCCCTTTCTCTTTTTGTTTACTTTTTTGTTAAGGTATAACTTACATACAGCAAAGTATGTGCATATTAAGTGTGGTTTGATACATGTTTGCATGTGTATACGCTGTTGTAACTATGACCCAATCAAGACACTCCAGGAGGCTTCTTCATGCCCCTCCCAATCAGCCTTTCCCCCACAAAGGGATCACTATTTGACCTCTTTCATCATAAGCTCATTTTTCCTATTTTAACTTTGTATAAATGGATTTGTGGTTTGTACTCTTTCACTCATCATTATGTCTGGGATGCATTCATGCTATTTTGTGAAGCAGTAGTTCTTGTCCATTGCTGTTTAGCACTTCGTAGTATACCATTATACGTTTGTCCATTCTCTTGTTGATGGACATTTGGGTTATTTACAGTTTGTGCTATTATAAAACTGCTATGCATGTTCTTACATGTGACTTTTGCTGGACTTAAACACTCATTTCTTTTGGAAGTAGAATTGCTTAGTTATTGGGTATATGTGCGCATAACTTTAGTCCAATATTGCCAAGCATTTTCCAAAGTGGTTGTACTAATATAAACACCCCACCAGCGATGGATAAGGTTTTAGTTGCTCTGCATCCTTGCTAGGTACTTCCTTCGTATTGGCAGACCTTTTAATTTAAGTCATTCTTGTGGGAGTATAGTAGTATCAAATTGTAGTTTCATTGTGCATTTCCATGATAAATAATGATGTTAATTATCTTGTCCTATGCATTTTGCCGTTCGTTTATTCTCCTTGTGAAAAGAGTTTTGGGGGCAGTTTTTAAAATCAGGCTGTATGGGTTTCTTTTTTTCTTATTGATTTGTAGGATTTCTTTATATGTTCTGGATCTAAATACATTGTTGAATATATGCTCCAAGTCCTTGGCTTGCCTTCTGACTCTTAATGGTGTTTTTTGATGAACAGTAGTTCTTATTTTAATGAAGTCCACTTTGTCAGTCTTCTCGTCACTAGTGCTCTTTATGTTCTGTTTATCCCACACATCATGAATATGTTCTTCTGTGTTTTCTCCTAGAAGTTTTATTGTTTTACCATTTACATTTTGGTCCATGACTGAAATTGAGAATTAATTTAGGGGGATGGTGTAAAGTAGAGATCAAAGGGCACTTTTTCCTTATGGCTATCCAGTGGATCCAGCACCAGCTATCAAAAGGATGCTGCCATGGAGGACTTTTTATTTGTATAGTGGGCCTTGAGTTGGTAGCTGGATGACATGAGTATGTTGTTTTCTCTTATCAAGACTTTAAAAGCAATTAACACATAGTGACATCAGCATCATGGCGGAGCGAGATTCCCTCTTTGAATCTCTGCCCCCTAAGACACAATGAAAACATCATTTGCATACCAACAGAGGTCAATCAAACACTACAAAGGACTTCTAAGAAACCCCTGCTGCCATACATCAGATGGTGGAGGCACGGGAAGCCCCAAAGGACGGGAGGAGAGGTAAGGAGTTTTACTCCCCCTCCCCAATATCAATTGACAGCATGGCTCGCAGAGCGGGTAGGGGCGGCACTCTGTGGGGAAAACTGTCACCCTCCGGGTGCTCTCACAGACTGCTGAGAGATCCCCACTGGGAAGCAATGACGGACTGTTTTGGGGGTGTGGCAAATGCCCCAAGAGAGCCAGAAAGGAAACCCCCAGGTGGAGCAGGAGAAAGAGAGAACCCCTCCCCCCCCCACGCCCTGCGCTTCAGCATAATCCCTCCGGGGACTGCAGCAGGCTCAGAGCACACCGCTCGCGATCTCCATCCAGTGGCAGCAGGTGGAAACTGCAGGACCAACTTCAAGATGAAAGGAAAAGGTAAAGCTGTGGGATCTATGCAACGGTTTATTATGTCTACAGACCAAAAGGAAAATGACAAACACCCAGAAACCAACCCTGAAGGCACAGAAATCTATAACCTGAATGACAGAGAATTCAAAATAACTATCATAAACAAACTCAATGAAATACAAGAGAACACACAGAAACAAATCAACGAATTCAAGGATTTCTTCACAAAAGAGATTGAAACCATAAAGAAAAACCAATCAGAATTATTGGAGATGAAAACCAAAGTGGACGAGATAGTGGAAAAAAATGGAGTCTTTAAAGAGCAGAACTGACAATATGAAGGAAAGAATTAGCATTATTGAGGATAGCCACGCAGAAATGCTCCAGATAGAGGAGGAGAGAGAGCTAAGACTAAAAAGAAATGAAGAAATTCTTCGAGAAATATCAGACTCAGTGAGGAAAAGCAACATAACGATAATAGGTATTCCAGAAGAAGGAGAAAGAGAAAAAGGAGCAGAGAGTTTGTTCAAAGAAATAATAGCTACACCTATGGACAGCTAATCTTCGACAAAGGAGCAAAGAACATACAATGGAGAGAGGGAAGTCTCTTCAATAAATGGTGCTGGGAAAATTGGACAGCAACATGCAAAAGAATGAAAGTAGACCATCTCCTATCGCCATCTACAAAAATCAATTCAAAATGGATCAAAGACCTGAAAGTGAGACCTGAAACTATAAAACTCCTGGAAGAAAATATAGGCAGTACACTAATTGCGATTGGACATAAAGGGATCCTTTCAGATTCCATGTCTACCCAGACAAGGGAAACAAAAGAAAAAATAAACAAGTGGGACCTCATCAGACTAAAGAGCTTCTACAAGGCAAATGAAACCAGGATCAAAATGAATAAACAACCCACCAGCTGGGAGAAAATATTTGCAAATCGTTTGTCCGACAAGGGATTAATCTCAGTAATATATAAAGATCTCATACAACTGAGCAACAAAAAAACAAACAACCCGATCAAAAAATGGGCAGAGGATATGAACAGACATTTTTCCAAGGAAGAGAGACAGATGGCTAATAGACACATGAAAAGATGTTCAACATCACTAATCATCAGGGAAATGCAAATCAAAACTACACTGAGATATCACCTTACACCGGTTAGAATGGCTATAATCACAAAGACAAATAACAACAAATGCTGGAGAGGTTGTGGAGAAACGGGGACCCTCATTCACTGCTGGTGGGAATGCAAACTGGTGCAGCCTCTATGGAAAACAGTATGGAGAGTCCTCAAAAAATTAAAAATAGAAATACCGTATGATCCAGCAATACCACTCTTGGGCATCTACCCAATGGACATGAAATCAACCATCACAAGAGGCGTATGCACCCCTATGTTCATTGCAGCATTATTCGCTATAGCCAAGAAGTGGAAGCAACCCAAGTGTCCCTCAACTGAAGATTGGTTAAAGAAGATGTGGTATATACATACAATGGAATACTACTCAGCCATAAGAAAAGACACAATTGTCCCATTTGCAACAACATGGAGGGACCTAGAGGGTATTATGTTAAGTGAAATAAGCCAGAGAGAGAAGGACAGACACTGCATGAACTCACTCATATATGGAATATAAGTGATCACACGGACAGAGAGAACTGATTGGTGGTTACCAAGGGGAAGGGGGGTGGGGGGGGCACAAGGGGTGAAGGGTTACATCCACAAGGTGACGGACAAAAATGTACAACTAAAACCCCACAGTGTTATAAACTAAGACATCAATAAAAAAAAAATATACAAAGAAATAATAGCTGAGAACTTCCCCAACCTAGGGAACGAGATGGAAATAACAGTGAATGAAATCAATAGATCACCTAAATATATAAACAGGAATAAACAGTTGTCACGCCACATAATAGCTAAGTTGACAAGACTCAGTGACAAGGAAACAATATTAAGGGCAGCTGAACAAAAAGACAAAATAACATACAAAGGAAACCCCATCAGGCTCTCAGCTGATTTCTTGACAGAAACTCTACAGGCTAGGAGAGACTGGAATGATATATTCAAAATCATGAAAGACAAAAACCTTCAGCCAAGAATACTTTATCCAGCAAGAATATCCTTCAAATATGAAGGAGAAATAATACCTCTTCCTAATAAACAAAAGCTAAGAGAGTTCATCACCACAAGACCCCCACTACAAGAAATGCTCAAGGCGGCCCTTAGGCCTGGAAAAAAAAAAAAAAGAGAGAGAGAAAGGGGATACAAAGATTTCAGCAAGGAGAAAAGCAAGGAGACTAACCAAAACAAACTACAGTTGGATAACATCAAAAATTAATTCAAGCTCCTCACTGTAAACTCACACTCACGACACAAGATGGAATAAGTAGTGACAACAACAAATGAGGGGAAAAGGAAAGAGATTGAATTGACTCAGCCTAAGGAAACAGGAGGCATCTGAAAATGTACTATCTTATCCAGGAGATCTTTTATATAAACCTCACAGTAACCACTAAACAAATAACCAGAAGAGAACCGCACATGACAAATAAAGAGAAAACTAAGAGAATCATCATGCAGAAATACCAAACTGAATTTGCAGTCTGAAACACATGCTACAAGAAATGAAGGAAATGCAAAAGAACGAGAAAATGAACAATAAAATAGCAATATTAAACCCTCATATATCAATAATCATTCTAAATCTAAACAGATTGAATTCTTCAATCAAAAGACACAGAGCGGTGGGATGGATTAAAAACCAAGATCCAACAATTTGCTGCCTCCAGGAAACACATCTCAGCTCTAAAGACAAACACAGACTCAAAATAAAAGGATGGAAAACGATACTCCAAGCTAATGACAAACAAAAGAAAGCAGGAGTTGCCATACTTATATCAAAGTAGACTTCAAGATAAAAAAGGTAATGAGAGACAAAGAAAGGCAATTTATAATGATAAAAGGGACACTTCACCAAGAACATAACAATTATAAATATCTATGCACCCAACATAGGAGCACCAAAGTACATAAAACAACTGCTAAAAAACCTAAAAGGAGATATTAACAATAACACAATAATAGTAGGGGATCTTAACACCACCCCCCCTTACATCAGTGGATAGATCATCCAGACAAAAAGTCAATAAGGAAATAATTGACTTAAATGAAAAACTAGACACAATGGACTTAATAGATATATACAGAATTATATATATTATATACATAGAATTATATATATATATACAGAATATATACCCCAAAACAGCAGAGTACACATTCTTCTCAAGTGCGCATGCAACATTCTCAAGGATAGACCATATATTAGGAAACAAGCAAACCTCTATAAATTTAAGAAGATTGAAATCATTACAAGCATCTTTTCTGATCATAATGCTGTGAAATTAGAAATCAACTGCAAGGAAAAAGCTGGGAAAGAGATAAAGATGTGGAGACTAAACAACATGCTACTGAACAACCAATGGGTCGTTGATGAAATTAAAGGAGAAATCAAAAGCTATCTGGAGACAAATGAAAAAGAAAATACACCATACCAACTCATATGGGATGCAGCAAAAGTGGTCCTGAGAGGGAAATTCATAGCAATACAAGCCCACCTTAACAAACAAAAAAAAATCCCAAATAAACAACCTTAAACTGCACCTAACAGAATTAGAAAAAGAACAGACAAAGCCCCGAATCAGCAGAAGGAGGGAAATAATAAAAATCAGAGCAGAAATAAATGAAATTGAAACCAAAAACACAGTAGAAAGGATCAGTGAAACAAAGAGCTGGTTCTTTGAGAAGATAAATAAAACTGACAAACCCTTAGAGAGACTCACCAAGAAAAAAAGGGAGAAGACTCAAATAAACAAAATTAGAAATGAAAGAGGAGAAATTACAACAGATACCACAGAAATACAAGGGATTATTAGGGAATACTATGAAAAACTTTACGCCAACAAATTGGACAACCTAAAGGAAATGGACAAATTCTTGGACGCATACAACCTCCCAGAACTGAATCAAGAAGAAATAGAGAATCTGAATAGACCAGTTACAAGTAAAGAGTTTGAAACAGTAATCAAAAACCTCCCCAAAAATAAAAGCCCAGGACCAGATGGCTTCCTTGGAGAATTTTACCAAACATTCAAAGAAAATTTAGCACCTATCCTTCTCAAACTATTCCAAAAAATAGAGGAAGATGGAATACTTCCTAACACATTCTATGAGGCCAACATCATCCTGATATCAAAACCAGATAAGGACAATACAAAGAAGGAAAACTACAGGCCAATATCACTGATGAACATAGATGCAAAAATCCTCAACAAAATATTGGCAAACCGAATACAGCAATACATCAAAAAGATCGTACTCAATGATCAAGTGGGATTTATACCAGGGACACAGGAATGGTTCAACATCTGCAAATCAATCAACTTGATACACCACATTAACAAAATGAAGAATAAAAACCACATGATCATCTCAATCGATGCAGAGAAGGCATTTGACAAGATCCAACATCCATTTATGATAAAAACTCTCAACAAAATGGGTATAGAAGGAAAGTACCTCAACATAATAAGGGCCATATATAACAAACCAACAGCTAACATCCTACTCAATGGGGAAAAACTGAAAACCATTCCTTTGAGGACAGGAACAAGACAAGGGTGCCCACTCTCACCACTCTTATTCAACATAGTACTGGAAGTTCTGGCCAGAGCAATTAGGCAAGAACAAGGAATAAAAGGACTCCAAATAGGCAATGAAGAAGTGAAACTCTATTTGCAGACGACACGATCTTATACATAGAAAACCCAAAAAATTCCATTGGAAAACTACTAGAAATAATCAACAACTACAGCAAAGTGGCAGGGCATAAAATCAACTTACAAAAATCAGTTGCATTTCTATACACTAATGATGAACTAACAGAAAGAGAACTCACAAAGACAATCCCATTTACAATTGCAACAAAAAGAATAAAATATCTGGGAATAAATTTAACCAAGGAGGTGAAAGACCTATACAGTGAAAACTATAAGATGCTATTGAAAGAAAGACATAAAGAAATGGAAAACCAGGATCAAAATGAATAGACAGCCCACCAGCTGGGAGAAAATAGTCGCAAATCGTTTATCCGACAAGGGATTAATCTCTGTAATATATAAAGAACTCATACAACTGAGCAACCAAAAAACAAACAACCCGATCAAAAAATGGGCAGAGGATATGAACAGACATTTTTCCAAGGAAGAGATACAGATGGCCAATAGACACATGAAAAGATGTTCAACATCACTAATCATCAGGGAAATGCAAATCAAAACTACAATAAGATATCACCTGACACCCGTTAGAATGGCTGTAATCACCAAGACAAAAAACAACAAATGCTGGAGAGGATGTGGAGAAATGGGAACCGTCATTCACTGCTGGTGGGAATGCAAACTGGTGCAGCCTCTATGGAAAACAGTATGGAGATTCCTCAAAAAATTAAAAATAGAAATACCTTATGATCCAGCAATCCCACTCTTGGGCATCTACCCAACGGACATGAAATCAACCATCCCAAGAGGCTTATGCACCCCTGTGTTCATTGCAGCATTATTCACTATAGCCAAGAAGTGGAAGCAACCCAAGTGTCCCTCGACCGATGATTGGTTAAAGAAGATTTGGTATATATATACAATGGAATACTACTCAGCCATAAGAAAAGACAGAATTGTCCCATTTGCAACAACATGGATGGACCTAGAGGGTATTATGTTAAGTGAAATAAGCCAGAGAGAGAAGGACAAACACCACATGATTTCATTCATATGTGGAATATAAATGAACACACTGACAGAGAGAACTGATTGGTGGTTACCAAGGGGAAGGAGGGTACGGATTGGCCACAAGGGGTGAAGGGATGCATCCACATGGTGATGGACAAATAATAATTTACAACTAAAACCCACAATGTTAAAAACTATTACGACATCAATTTAAAAAAAACAACAAAAATAAATAAATAAAAGCAATTAACAAAAGCCAAACTATTCTATACTTCTTATAATTACTATTGCTATCTATCTCAGTGCCAAATTACCACATAACCCATGCTTTCCCTTCTACTTCCACCACATTCCAGTCCAACATAGATGATGGCAATTTGTGATTACCAGAGATTATAACCATCTCACATACTACTGACAATGGGGTTCTTTTTGCTGCATGATCAGTGGTGATCCAGGTTTAGAATCCTATCTTGAGAGTTTTCTTTCTGTGGCCACTTCTGATACCAACTTGCTTATTCTGGGTTTTCCCAAAAGCAAAGTCTGGGTCTAGGGTTGCATGCAGGTAGTTTATTTGAGGTGTGGTTCCAGGAAGCAGAAAAGGAAGCAGAGAACAGCAACAGCGGACTCCATTAGGAGACTGGTGCTTGTTCCTGCTGAGCCCTTCTGCAGACCCCTGTCAAGGCACAAAACGAGAAGCATTTCCCCCACTGTTGGTATGTACTTCTGGGGTGTTGTGTTGGCACCAGTGGGCTCCCATTTTGTCCTACACCACAGCGCCAGAGAAGCCCTGGGCAGGAAGCAAGAATGTGGGGTCCACTCTCGGGTGAGATGCTGAGAGAGAACAAGAGTCACAGCCTGTGTGGCATCATTTGTATCACAACCAGATGTGATAAAAGAAGATGCACACAAGGTTTCCAGTGCGTATGTTGATATAGCTCATGGGACTCAAGGGTAACAGTGCAGCCGGTATCAGCAAGGACCTGAAATGAAGTACTCGAAATCCTGTTAGGTACTCTCTCCTTGTCTGCTCTTCTCTGTACATCTGCTTCATTTCCAGCTCCTGGCAATACAGCTTTCCCTGCTTCACAAGTGGGACGTGGGGGGAACTGACCACCCATGTCTTGTGTGTTTCTATGTTTCCTGTACAGTACAGCAACCAGACTGAACCAGAAGCTCTTTGTTCAAGCTGAAATTCCCTGAAAAGTAAATTTGATTGGTTTAGCTTGGGTCACGTACCTAGTGCTGATCTGACATATTTGAGCCAATGGAGCAGGATTGTGTGGTTCTGATGTAGTTGCTAAGAGTGCAGTCCTGTGGGTTTGGTCTGGGGCAGGTTGCTGGCTAATAACTAAGTGGACTCCTTTTTGGAGGGACCACCTATCGAGGTGTCCACTACATCAATCAAATCTATCAAAAACTTTTGATTTCTATCTTTGGTGTAATGCTAAGAAGGTCTTTCTCTACCCCACGATTATATAAACACACTTTTTACATTTTCTTCCAAAATTTTTATGATTTCTTTTTTTAATTCAAATATTTAATCCACCCGAAATCTATTTAGGTGTAAGTTATGAGATAAGGACCTAACTTAAAAAAAATGGGTAGTCAGTTATGTCATCACTGATTATTTAATAATCCATCCTCTTCCCACTGATTTAAAATACCTTTTTTTTAATATAACAAATTCTTATACACACACATGGGTGTGTGTGCAGCTATAGTACTGTTTCTGGAGTTTTCCATTGGTTAATTCATCTACTGCTGTTTTAAGTATATATGTAGTGCTTCAAAACTAATATGTATGCTGTGAAAACAAGTACTTCCATTGGTTTTAAGTTTCTTTAGAGGAACAGCTGAATGTATATATTTTTATATTGTCTAGTACAATTTCTTGTGCATGCTAGATAATGCTAATAATTATAGTGTATATGTAAGAATATATATGCATGATGAAATATAAAAATACATATTATTTTATAGTTTTCAGTGTGCTTTCATAAAGTGTTGCACATCATCCAGAAAAGAGCATACTGAAATATTAATACCTTTCTTTATTTAATACAGTTTACATGGAAAATTGGTAGATTTTATTATTGTTCTAAATAATTTGTCTTCCTGCAGGAGAATTGTGTATCCCTATCCACTGTAACCTGCAGTGCTTCCTATGGAGGGGACACGTCTGCACTCCTTTGATGTTGGTCTTGGCCATATGGCTGTTCTGGCCAATGGCATGTGAACGGATATGACTTACTTTGTGTCTAAGTAGAAGCATCGATTATCGTTGTGAGTTTTTGCCAACCTCCTCTTTCTGTTCCCTCCTCTGAGAAAAGCATGTCTCAGATATCAAAGACGACGAGTAGCAGGAGAAGAATTGCCATCAACCCAGGGCTGGTGAACAATGTAAAGGAGAAACAATTAAGCCACTGTGATTTGGAGATTGTTACTGCAGCCTGACTGGTTAAAGCTGACCAGTACACACTCTGTGCTCATTGTTGACGGTCATGTTCTGACTGCAGTTGTCAGCTGGGTGTATTGGTTTGGATAGTTATATTTTATCATTACCTGAAGAAGTTCTTTAACTCGAGAGTTTTTATAAATATAGCAAAAAGATTCATTAGAATTACTGGGACCTCACTATGAATGTGTACCACATAAATTTTACTCATCAGTTATCTTAAATACAGTCAAGATATTAAGCTCTTCGGGTTGTAAGTAAAAGAGACATTTTTCAGCAAGGGCTGGTAATGGTTATTATTATAAAAATATATCTGGCAAAAAGAGAGACAATCTCAAACTCAAGCCCATCAGATATCTTTAGAATCTGGAACGTCTCCATGGCAGTGCAGGGACAGTTATGTGTGGGCACTTGCATGCTCTGGTATTAACATGTCTCGGACACTCTTATCTCTGCTTTTCTTTCTGTTACCAGCTGGCCTCCTTACAGTCTGTCCTGTGCCTTTTCTCTTCCTTACAGCTCTTTCTGTGTCTGTAGTTTCTGACTTGTATGCCTTCAGCTTGCTCATACGTTTGGTTTGCTCCTGGCTCCTTCCAGGGCATCTTTTAAACTTCAGCTCCCAGTGTTAGTTGGCTCATCTGTACTCTCCCATTTCAGATTCCTGAGAGGGCGATTGTGTTTGACCCAGCTGTAGTGGGTTGAATAGGGTCCCCCCCAAATTCATGTCCACTCAGAACCTCAGAATGTGACCTATTTGGAATGAGGGTTTCTGCAGATGCAGTTAAGGTATGGGTATCACGATGAGATCATCCTAGAGTAAGGAGAGCCCTGAATCCCATGATGGGCGTCCATAAAATAGACAGAAAAGAGGACTTGAGACACAGAGAGAAAAAGGCCATGTGAAGATGGAGATTAAAGGGCAGCCACAAGCCAAGGAACGCCAAGGATGGTCAGCCACCAGAAGCCAGGAGAGAGGCATGGAATAGATTCTCCCTCAGAGCATCCAGAAGGAACCAACCCTGCCAACACCTTGATTTCAAACCTCTGGCCTCCAGGACTGAGGGAATAAATTTCTGTTGTTTTAAGTTATCCAGTTAGTAGTAACTTGTTAAGGCAGCTCTAGGAAATTAATACTGCAGCTCATCTCTGGGGGCTTTTAATATTCATCAGCCATTGGTTGGACTATGGATTGGCCACCCCTGGGTGAAGTGCTTAGAGCTGGACCATCAGCAGAACTGTGGGCAGGGTATTTCCTTTGAAAAGACTCTGGACGTGGGAGACATGTAACTGACATGTCTAGAATTTGAGATGTTCAGCTGCCAGGTGTCCATTCTCTTCTTCCCTATGGACAGAAATGCCTTGCTTGGTGT
This sequence comes from Tapirus indicus, assembly GCA_031878705.1. Lineage (NCBI taxonomy): Eukaryota > Metazoa > Chordata > Mammalia > Perissodactyla > Tapiridae > Tapirus > Tapirus indicus. The sequence goes on along the minus strand of JAVSPQ010000110.1, from coordinate 197,445 downwards.
GACTCAGCTCTCCCACGCGGCACTGTGTGTGTCCAGCGGGACACATGTGGAGGTGGTGCCACAGGGGTGTTTCAGAATTTCCTTGTCATTATCAGAATCCTCATTTTCTGGGCAGTGTCCATTTCCCCTCTCTCTAATTGAAATCCTGCTTGGTGTTACATCTTTGCTATTCAGTATCCTATAGACAAACTGAAGTTCTCAAATTTGAATGTGATCCACTTTAAAAGGACATATAGAGCTGAAGACCCTCAGTCTTGACTTAAATCATTTTAACAGTATTGCTACCTTACAATGTATTATAATAAAACTATAGGTATAAACCTATAGCGCAGGGGTTGGCAAAGTTTTTCTTAAAAGGTCAGGTAGTAAATGTTTTAAGCTGTATGGGCCATATTGTCTCTGTCGTGACTATTGTGCCATGAAAGCAGCTATAGACGGTACATAAACAAATGAGTGTGGTGTCTTCCAATAAAATTTGGGGACACTAAAATTTGAATTTAATGTAATTTTCACGTGTCATGAAATATTATTGTTCTTTTGATTTTTTTCCTCCAACTATTTAAAAAGGTAAAAATCATCCTTTGCTAGTGGCTGTATGAAAACAGGCAGTGGGACATATTGGGCCATGGGCCATGGTTTGCAGACCCCTGCTATAGAAAATGCTTGATGTTCCTTGTCCACCCAAGGTCACCCCTTATTTTGCTAATAGGATCCTAATTTCATTTTGGGGACATTTCCCCACCCCCACCCCACTGAAAACTGTCTGTTTGCTTTAGGTTGTGCCACAGGACGTGTGGCCTTGGCTATAGCGGTTGATTCGGTCAGAGTGAATCCTGCAGTTATATAGGGTCTTCCCTCTCTCTTTCCACAGGAACTTGTAGCAGTAAGGAAGATGAAAGCCTGGAGATGCCAGAGGCGACCATGTGAATCTGAAGAGTGAAGCTGACACAGCAGAAGGTTGAGCCAAGAAACTAAGAGACAGTGAATTTTGATTACATTTTTAGAGTTCCTGGATCAAGCCACTCACAACACTAAGCAAGTCCAAGGCTTTTCCGCTGCATGAATAAATATATTTTCTTTCCAATTTAAGTGAATTTGAGTTTGGGTCCTCTGTCACTCACAACAACAGGATACTAACTGAGGCAAAACCTTGTACTTCTGTTGGTTGAAACTATAAAACAAAACCAAAGTTTAAAATTAGATGCCAACATAACCACCAAACCAGAAAAGTTCAAATCAGCGGTTTTATAGATAATGTTTTGCTGAAACTAAATTTCTTCTCCCAATGTGAATATTAGGCGTTGGCTAATATGTGGTGGGTTGTTTTGAGTTCTGCATACCTTTGTTCCTACACATAAGGTGTGTGCTCTGTCATGAATCATTTCTTCAGTGCTTTTCTCTAGTTGAACTATTGCAAAACCTTTATTCACAGAGCTCACTGTGACAACATTCAACCTTCTCCTGGTACAAATGTATAATTTACATGGTAAGTCTGCCTCTGTCCTTTCCTCAGTCGCTAAAACAGAGGAACGTCTTTGTGCTTGCCTTTCAAAGTATATTGATATCAAATTAAAGTCTGATTTTATTAAATTACTTAAGCCAAAGTCTTTGATCTATGAAAATGTTTCAGCTATGAATGGAAAAGAGAAGCTTTGTGTTTTTGACAGGAGACGAATTCACTGTGATGATTGTGTCACTTTGCCATGGGACATGCCAACTTGCGATCACCAGGCGAGCCTGTGATGTCTTGCCCTGCCTCATTCGTCTGTGGCCCTATTTCTTCACCTTCCACTGACTCCCACCTGTGATCCATAATTCCCTTCACTACTGTGGTCTTTTACTTCTGTTAAGAATTTTAAATGAACTGCACAATTTGTTTGAGTCTCCGACTAAAATTGCAGAAAGTCTTCATGCTGTTTTTTAGTTGGAGTACTATAATCTGTACTTGTGCTGCTTATTTTAATCTGCTTACAACAGATAGTAACTTGTACCTGAACAGACATTTTCTTTTTTAGCATAATGGTGTGTGTGTGTGTGTATGTGTATATATATATATATATATATATATATATATATATATATCCTCCAACTTCATTAGTTGCCTGTTGCTCCAAAAATCCTGCAGAGAGATCTCAAAAACACTGCCTTATCATAGAAGCACTTACGGTCTTGCTCACGGGTCTGCAGGTCAGCAGGGTAGCTCTGCAGGGGGATGCAGGTCGGCTGGGCTTGGCTTTGGGTTTTAGGTCAGGTGTGACTCACTCTGGGGCCCAGGCTGAAGGCATAGCAGCTCGCTGGCACGTGCTGTCTTCATGGTGACCACACAAGTGCAGAGACTGAGCATTTACGTACTTCATGCGCGTCGTGTTCACTGACATTGTGTTGACCAGAGAAGTTACATGGCGCGCCGTCAGTGGAGTGGGCGGAACACCCGTCCACTCCAGAGGGCTGTAGGTGTCTGTGGCTGAGGGCTGGAGGGAAGAATTGTGTCGTCTGGTACATGTGGCTTCACTGTGTATGACCTCTGTCTCTGCCCCCCCAGCCCTCTGATCTCAGTTTCTGTTGCTGATGTGCCCTGTGGGAGTGAGAGGGCTTTCTACAGCTAGTGTGAATTTTAAAGGAGGAGAACAGTTTCCAGCTAGTTTAATGGCCATAAATCCAGTAGGTGTTACAGCTGAGTTTCCATTTTGGCTCAACGTTCTGGCTTCTTTGTTGATTTATTTTTTATGATAAAGTTAATATTTTTAAATATATTAAGCTTTAATTTTGTAATTTAATACAGTAAAAATGAAAATACAGAATTCTACCATTTGATGTACACTTAAATGTACCGTGTAACTCGTAAGAGACCGGGAGTCTCAGTCCCAGGACCCAGCGCAGTGCCGGGCACGCAATGTGCTTAATAAATGTTTGTTGACCGGAGTACATTGTTTTCTTGTTTACTGATGATTATTACTGATCAACACGTAGTACCTTGTACCCGAACAGACATTTTCTTTTTTAGCATAATAATGTGTGTGTGTGTGTGTATATACATAACCAGTATCCTCCAACTTCATTAGTGTCTGTTAACTGCACCAAAAGGTGCTTGTAATATGACACATAGAAAAGTAATAAATTAGGTTTGTGTTTGCTCTTTTCAGTACTAACACAAAGTATTGGTTGCTGTTTTTCTCAGGTTTGTTTTAAAATTAATTATTTACATATCCTTTTGATGTGCTAAGAATCTTTAGAAGAACATCTAAATGGATAGTTAGAAATATGTACCAATATAGGCAAAATCTACTAATTTTCAAGTTTATAAAAGCCAGTGAAAATACCATTTAAAAGACATTTAAAATTAAAATTACATATGATGTAGATATAAAAGGATCATAATACATGCAAAAGGTAGTAAAAAGTAAGTGCTGCTTGAAAGATTATTTCCTTCTTAGAAGGAAGTAAATTAATTCCTAGAGTTGATTATTTGAGAAGTGAACACATCATGAAACAAAAAGAATTAAGTGAAAGAGAGTTTGATTTTTATAATAGGTCATCTACTTAGGAGAAGAGCAAGACTAAAATAAGTGCCTTCTTGGGTTTTTTTCAATGATTCTGAAAGTTCAGGCTGTTTCCTTTGCTTTCTTACAGGAAACATTTATTATCGCTTAAACCTGCACTAACGTTTCAAGTTATAATCATGTTGCCAGGTATCCTTACAGCATAAAGGAAGGAAGGAAACTAATATTCATGAAGTGTCTACTGTATGCCTGGTAAGGTGCTAGAAACAAAGACTTGTGAAGATGAGAAATATTCTCATTTCAGAAAAGAGGAAACCAGACTCAGAAAGTTTGTGACAGTTTTTTGACTCCAAAATCATGTTCTTTGGCATGAGCCAAAACCCGAGAAAACTCCATTTGATAGTGCAGTAAACTGGCATGAACTCCACATGCAAGTTCAATAATTGCAGTGTAGTAAAACCAAGTTTTATTTAAAGATAGATAAACAACAACTATGTGCATATGTTTTGCAGTAGACAAATCAGAGTGGTCCAAGTCCTACAGCGGGTATTCTCCAGCACCACATGAAAGGCCTGGGGAATGGTTCAAATGTGGATTTACCCACTGGATGCGCCCCAGTCTTGGGCTTGAGTTGACATGTTGACTCCTCCTGGCTGGAATTTCTCCTTGTGGTTGTCCCTGCAGTGTCTGCAGCACAGACCTTCCCCTAGCCTCTAAATCCACTTCCTCTTCTAGTGGTGTCTTGTTTTTCTCCACCCACTTTCCTAGTCTGGTGAAGCCTCCAGATATTATTCTTGGACATTTCTTGATTTGTAAGAAGGCTTCCAAATTGCTTCTAACCCGGGCAGTAGTTGTCTCTCTCTTCAAAGCCTGTTCCCAGATAAGCGGGTCCTCCTCTTGATTATCAGTGTAAACATTTAGCAAGTGCTTGTTGTCTTTACACTCTACTACTAATCCATCTGTCCTGTCCTCAAAGAAGTTATAACCTACGTAAGGAGAGAAGCTCTTCACATAAAAATAGAAGCTACCAATGAGAGCTACAGATCAGAATAGTAAGCTTTATAAGACGTCGTAGGAAGGAGGGATGAACTTGTACTGCTCTGGTTCTGAGGGAGTTGAGACTAGAGAGGGCCTTGAAAGTGTGTTGACCACAGGTCTTCCACCCGCCAATCTAACATGCTCTGGCCAGTGTACAAGACCTCAAAGACTTGAACACAGTGGGCCGCAGTTCTAGAGGAACAAAGGCATCAACATACTCTCTCCTGTGCTGAGTCATCTTCCCTCTCCTCTGCAGAGCTTTAGAAGTACTTGCTTGCTTCTTGGTCCAGACTTCACTCTCAGAGCCCTGAGCGATGAGCAGAGACTGCCTGGCTCTGCTCTGGGCCTAACGGGGAAACATACTTGTGGTTTCTCTCTTGTCTAGGCCAGCTCACAGAGTAGGAGATAAATAGCAGGCATAAGAATAACAGATGTGCATTTTCCTTGAAATGCTCTGTGTCGTATCTCTCTGGAGACCCCCATGCTATGATGAGGCTGTGTAACAATAAGAAATGGCTAAGGGCACAGATTTGGAAATATTTTCCCTAAAATTGTTCTAAATATAGCAGTGCGGGTTGAAAGAGGTCCTGAAGGCTTCAGCAGAATTTGGAAAAACACCAGATCATTATTGCATTGCTCTGGGGGAAGCTGACAGTGCTCGGTGCTCGGGATACCTGGCGTCAGAGCCTCTGTGCTTCCAGTTGACTCACACGTGTTTGTGGGAACAGATGCTGGTGAGCTGGTAGCTCCACTATGAGAGCTGGAGAAGTTAACTTCCCACTTGTCGGGATGTGAATATAAATTCGTGGATTCCGCGAACTTTTATTTACTGCAGTTGAAGAATTAACAACCTGAGAGTGAAATGAATAGTTCCAGACTGCTCCGCTGCTCTAATTTCCTAGTTTACTAACTCAGCTAAATTTTAATATGTATGGAGATGCTGGTGAATTAATGTTACCTCTCCTAAATCATATATTTGCATTTATAACTGGCATTAGAATATATCTTAATCCAGTTATTGCTTTTTTTAAGGCAATATAAACTTACTGCAAATGAAAGTGACTCCAAAGCCCTTTAAGTAGAAGTGCCTAAAGCTCAGCAGCTCTGCTCCAAGGTGGTGGTGGGGGGAGGTAGTGGACCGCAAGGTCTTGTCTTCCTCCTTCCCCCCACCCCAGGTTGCCCATGAGTGACCTGGTGGAACCCTATGCCCTAAATTAAATGTGTGATGACCAGCCCCTCACTTAATCCCGGGGAATGAGAACTTTGATCTGGTAGGCCTACAGAGGTCTTCGTGTGTACACCCCACAGGTGGACGCTGAGCCTTTCATGGTGTCTAAACCTTGCCTATAGCTCACAGTCCCTTTCCTTTTTTGGAGATTGACTTAATCTAGATAGTAGACATTTTTCTCCAGTTTTAAGATCCAGTTATATCATTTTGATTACAAAAATTAGAAATAACCAAGAGATGTCTTCAAAGTTCACATCATCTCATAGGAAGGGGCTTGGGAAGGGAGTGGTAGAGCTCGGATAACTATTTGGTTCTGAGAGTTACCCATATTTACTTACTTCAACTACTCCACCCCACCCCAGAATGAAAAACACACGTAATTGTGTTGTGATATTTCAACTTAGTAGTGAAGAATGTTTTTAGTGTTTTAAGGTGTTTACTGTTTTAAGAATGTTTTTTTCCATTAAGTTAATTCTGGTAATAAGCTCAAGGAAGCAAAATTCACATTGCACATCATGTAAATCAAGTTTTTCAGGCATTCCTAGTGCATTTGATAAAACATCTTTTCATAGGTCTTTTATAGTCTCTGGAAAAATAAATTACTCCTGTCAGAGCGCAATCTATTTTCCCTGGTGTATTACTTTTATCAGTTGTAAATGTGTTTGCCTGCAAACAACTGAAAACCCAAGAAAGAGAGGCTCTAACTTTGCCTCAAGCAACAAGACATTTGGGGGAAGCTTCCAGAGCTGGGATGAGCGTCATGGTGTCTTCATGTGGCTCTCAGTTTCGTGGTTGGAAGATAGCCTCCCTTCAGGCCCATGTTAGTGTCACGAGTGGGAAGAAGGAGGAAGAAGCAAGCGCAAAGTGAAGGAAGTCGCCAGCCTAGTCTTTAAAAAAGCTGTGCTAGAGGCCTCAAGCAGAGACTTTAGTTTCACTGTATTGGGCAGGACCGGATCACGTGGCCGTCCCACTTGCATCCAACAACTCTCTGTCCAACGGCGTCCTGGTAGAGGAGGCTGTTTGGAAAGGTGGAGAAATGGGTGGTAAGGGAGCCAGCTTACAATATCTGCTGCCACTGATTGAGGATCTTTCTCCTACTGATTCCTCGCCACGTGGAATTATTTTAAACAAACAAAAAGTTTTCAGTTCAGAAGTTCTAGTTTAAGAATGCAATGGCCTCACCACTTACTTCCTCTTTTAAATGATAGATTTGGGCTGTCTTGTCTCTAAATAGCTACTTATTGTAGCTTGTGTTTAGAGAGCAGCATATCTAAGATCAAATGACAAAATGAAACATCTTGTGACCTTTTTAGTTTTAGTCATTTGGGATGTATTTCTTGCCAGGACAGACAGTTCAGTATTTTAAAATATTCTGCTGTTTATTTGTTCAAGACCAACACAGAACCATCATGAATAATGAATATATGAAAAAAGAGCCAAATAATGAGATATACACTTTTGAAATTCACTTGAGTCTGTTGAACTAAGACAGTTCCAGTGAAAAACTGTATTATCCTTTCTCTTTGGAGGCAAAAAGTTTGTTAATTGCCACGGGTAAAATTTAACATTGTAGTTCTTAAACTCTACTAAAGACATCTAAACATCTAAACATTATTGATTGCTCATAAAAATATCTAATTTGAGTAGCAGATCCTACGATAATTCTAGTCATCAGATTATTGCAACTCAGAGCTTAAAAAATATTTATTTTTACAATTAGAATAAAATACTCTAATTAGAGAAACTTTGTAAAAGGGGAGATCCCTTCTTACATCCACTGTTATGAATACTTACTGTTTTGATGTATTTCTGTTTATGAATAGGAAATAATGATAGCCAATGTTAACTGAGTACGTACTCTGTGCTGATAGTTTTAGATGTATAGCTAATGGCCTCACACGCTCTAGGAGCCAGGTTTTATCCCCATTTATAGATGAGGATGGTTATGGTTAAGTGATTTGCTCCAAGTCATGTGGTTAGTAAGTAACACAGCTGGAACTGAGCTCAGAAAGTCTTCAGATTCTCAGACCCGAGAGGGCAGTGTCCCGTATCCAGGAGGCTGGAGCAGCCAGTGCTCTTCTGTCCTTGTCTCGTGTGACTCAAGATTCTCCCTTCCAGGAGAGACCGATGGCTCCCCGCCCCTCAGTAGACTGGATCTGGGAGCCATGGTTCCTGTCTCCTGAGATTCTATGAGCCCCTCCACACTGTTCAATAAGTTTTTGCCTTAATTTCCAGAGTATTTCTGATGCTTCCTATCAAAGACCACTGATACAACAGATTTTGTGACTTAACTAGGAAATCTGAACATATTTTTCCATGGGAAAACGCAGAGTTTCCAACAAGAAACCTACTAATGAACTTCTTAAAAACAATCCATTAGAAAGTCAGATATTCTATTCATAAATATAAAACATTTTATTCTATTCATAAATATAAAACATTTTATGTACCTTATAGCTATTGTAATTGACCTTTTAAAAAAGTTCTCTTAGTACTACTGGTCATTTTGTTATTGGAAGTTTGTGCTTCGGGCCCTAATATATTGGCCCTAAAATTGTGTACAATTTGCCATTTGCATTTGGCAGGAACCTTACCTATTCTACATAACAGCTAGTAGGTGCACTGTTTATGCTCAGGAAAAATTCTTCAGGCCCTTTAATTTCTTTTAGTTAAACAAGTTCTAGTGAGTTTATTGATGTGTAAAAACTTCAGACAAAACAGGCATACTGAAAGTCTCCTCTTAACTCATCCCAATTCCCACCCCTCCCTAGCGGTGAACTCAATGACTGGTTGGAGGTGGAATCATCCAGTTCCCTTCCAGCATTTACCCACATGCATGTCCACATATAGAAATACAGAGGTTGTTTTGTGTGTTTTATTTTTAAAACTTAAATATGCTAAGAATGAAATTTGCTTGTTTCACATAAAAACATGGCTTGGAGTTCTTTTCCATGTCAGTACATATGGAACCATCTTACTCTTTTTAAATGCTGCCAGGTATTCCGTGATGTGGATCTACAATGGGTGGTTTAACTGTTGCTCTTCTGATGGGCAGTTCAGTTGTTTGTGGTTCTTTATCATCACAGTGAGGCTTAGTGAGTGACCTTTGTCCATTTCCCCTTGTGCACGTGTGCAGCATTTCCTGGATAGTGTCTTATCACAGTGAGGCTTAGTGAGTGACCTTTGTCCATTTCTCCTTGTGCACGTGTGCAGTATTTCCTGGCTAGTGTCTGTTATCACAGTGGGGCTGTGGTGAGTGTCCTTTGTCCATTTCCCCTGTGTACATGTGCAGCATTTCCTGGATAGTGTCTGTTATCACAGTGGGGCTGTGGTAAGTGTCCTTTGTCTATTTCCCCTTGTGCACGTGTGCAGCATTTCCTGGATAGTGTCTGTTATCACAGTGAGGCTTAGTGAGTGACCTTTGTCCATTTCCCCTGTGTACGTGTGCAGTATTTCCTGGATAGTGTCTTTTATCACAGTGAGGCTGTAGTGAGCGACCTTTGTCCATTTCCCCTGTGTACATGTGCAGCATTTCCTGGGTAGTGTCTGTTATCACAGTGAGGCTTAGTGAGTGACCTTTGTCTATTTCCCCTTGTGCACGTGTGCAGTATTTCCTGGATAGTGTCTGTTATCACCGTGAAGCTGTGGTGAGTGTCCTTTGTCCATTTCCCCTTGTGTACGTGTGCAGTATTTCCTGGCTAGTGTCTGTTATCACAGTGGGGCTGTGGTGAGTGTCCTTTGTCCATTTCCCCTGTGTACACGTGCAGTATTTCCTGGATAGTGTCTATTATGACAGTGACGCTGTGGCCAGTGTCCTTTGTACATTTCACCTTATGTATGTTGCTGGTGTTTCCTGGGATAATCATCTAGTACTCAATTTCTTTAGCTGAAATATATGTGCTTTAAAAGTTTTAATGGAGAGGAAAAAATGAATTCGTAGCCCAGTACAGATCATTTACCACTAGTTCCTTGTGATCCCCAAGTCTTCTGTTTCCCACGTTGACTCTCACAGAAGTTCCTTCGTACATCCTTCTGTCCTGCTTTTCTCTCTCCTCTCTCTCATACTTCTCTTCCTGTAAATGACTCATAGTAAAGACACATTTTGGTTGCAAGTGAGAGAAAACTTACTCAAACTGCCCTGGCCAGCGCTCATGTGAGTGACTGTGGGTCAGGCCCTTGTCTGGCTCTGTCTTGGCCTCTAGCCCTCGGGCCAGAAGACGGCCGAGGCTCTTCTCACTCTCGGTTCCAGTCTGCACTGCGTCTTCTGTCTCTTGAGAGTTCTTCTTATTCTGATACAAGTCCTTTATTAGCTATGTGCTTTGCAAATATTTTCTCCAACCCATGGCTTGTCTTAATTCTCTTAAGATCCTTCAAACAGCAGAAGTGTTAAATTTTATTATTTTATTATGTCCAATTTTTAATATATTTTTTTATGAATTGTAATTTTAGTGTTATATCTAAGAAATCTTTGCCTGACCCAAGGTCACAAAGTTTTTGTCCTATGTTATCTTCTAGAAGGTTTGTAGTGTTAGATTTTACATTTAGGTCAGTGATCAATTTTTTGAGTTAATTTTTGTACGTGGTGCAAGAGATGGATGGAATTTTATTATTATTTTTTTTGTGTATGGAGATCTCATTATTCCAGCACCATTTGTTGAAGGGACAATCCTTTCTCCACTGAATTGCCTCTGCACCTTTGTTGAAAATCAGTCATCCATTTATGTGTGTGTCAATTTCTGCACTCTCTGTTCTATTGATTTATTTATCTATCTTTCCTTCAATACCACACGTTGGTGAATACTGTACCTTGAGAGGAAGCATTGAAATCAGGTAGGGTGGCCCTCCAGCTTTGTTCTGCTTTTCAAGTTGTTTTGGCTTTGCATTTCCATATGAATTTTAGGATCAACTTATGAATTACTTCAAAAATGCCTGCTGGGATTTTTTTAGGTAATTTGTTTAATTGAGATAAAATTCACATCACATGAAATTCATTCCTGCCTTTCCAAAGTGTATAATTTAGTGGTTTTTAGTATATTCACAAGGTTGTACAACTATCACCACTATTTAATTCCAGAACACTTCCATAACTCCAAAAAGAAACCTCATATCCATTAGCAATCACTCCCTGTTATTCTTTCACTGGCTCCTGGTAACTGCTAATCTATTTTCTGTTTCTACGGATTTGCCTCTTATGGACATTTCATATAAATGAAGTCATAACACTTTTTGCCCTTTTGTGTCCGTTGTCTTTCACTTAGCGTAATGTTGTAGCGTGTGTCACCTGCTGGGATTTTGATTGGGATTGCATTGAATTTATAGATCAATTTGGAGAGAATTGGCATCTTAACAGTATTAAGTGTTCTGACCCATGACAAGGTGTCTCTCCATTTATTTAGGTCTTCTTCAACTCATTTCAGCAGTGTTTTGTAGGTTTTAGTGTAGAGGTCTTGCACATATTTTGTCAGATTTATCCCAAAGTATTTTATATGTTTTTGATGCTATTGTAAATCATTTCTTTTCTGCATTTCGATATCCAATTGCTCATTGCCAATAAATAGAAATACAATTGACTTCTATATATTAATCTCATTTATTTTCTCTATTGTTTTTATGTTTTCTGTTTCTTTTATTTCCTCTTAGTTATTCCCTTTCTTCTGCTTACTCTGGCTCTTGACTTCCTTTCCTTTTTCTCATTCCTTAAGGTGGAAGCTAGATCCATTATATGATACCTTTTCTTTTTTCTAATACGGGTGTTTAGTGCTATAAGTTTCCCCCTAAATTGTGTTTTAATTTTCATTCAGTTTAAAATACTTTCCAACTTCCCTTTTGATTTCTTCTTTAGCCCATGAATTATTTAAAAGTGTATTTTGTTTCCAGATATTTGAGGATTTTCCAGAGATCTTTCTGTAATGATTTCCAGTTTAATTCTCTTGTGGTCAGAGAATGTACTTTGCAGACTTGAATCTTTTAAAATTTATTGACACTTTTTTTGTTGCCAAGAGTATGGTGTGTTTTAGTAAATGTTCCATGTGCAATTGAAAAAATTATGTTTTCTGCTGCTGTTGGGTGAAGTATTCTATAAATGTCAGTTAAATAATATTGATAGTGCTGTTCAATTATTCTATGTCTTTCTTGATTTTCTGTCTACTCGTATTATCAGTTATTGAGAACAGGATATGGAAATCTCTGACCGTAATTGTGGGTTTGTCTGCTTCTCCACGCAGTTCTATCAATTTTTGCTTCATGTGTCTTGAAGCTCTGTTATTAAGAGCATAAACACTGACGATGGCATGTGCCCTAGATGAATCGACTCCTTTATAAATGACCTTCTTTTTCCCGGTGATCTTTAAAGTATCTTCTTGTAGGCAGCATAGAGTTGATTCTTGTTTTGTTTTTTTAAAAATCCAACCTGCCAATCTCTGCCCATTTGGGGGATGTTTGGATTATTTACATTTAATGTGATTATTGATATGCTCGTTTCAGTCTATAATCTTGCTCTGTATTTTCCATTTGTTTCATCTCTTGTTTGTTTCCTGTTGTCTCTCTTCTTTTTTTTTTGCCTTTTTAAGGTTTAATTGAGTGTTATTTCTGTGATTCCATTTTATCCCCATTATTGGCTTATTAGCTATAACTCTTTGTTTTGTTATTTTTGTGGTTGTTTTGGGGTTTATAGTACACATTTTTAACTTATACAGTCTACCTTCAAGTGATACTATATCACCTCACATTTTTTTTATTGAGGTCACATTGGTTTATATAACATTATATAAATTTCTTGTGTACATCATTATATTTCAGCTTCTGTGTAGATGGCATCGTGTTCACCACCAAGAGTCTAGTTTCCATCCGTCACTGTACACATGTGCCCCTTTACCCCTTTTGCCCTCCCCCCACCCTTTTCCCCTCCAGTAACCACTAATCTGTTTTCTTTATCTACATGTTTGTTTGTTTATCTTCCACATCTGAGTGAAGTCAAATGGTAATTATCTTTCTTCATCTGACTTATTTCACTTAGCATAATACCCTCACGGTCCATCCATGTTGTCACAAATGGCAAGATTTCCTCTTTTTTTGTGGCTGAGCAGCATTCCATTGTATGTATATACCACATCTTCTTTATCCATTCATCCGTTTATGGGCACTTAGGTTGCTTCCAAGTCTTGGCTATTGTGAATAATGCTGCAGTGAACATAGGGGTGCAGGTATCTTTTCAAATTAGTGTTTTCATGTTCTTTGGATAAATACCCAGAAGTGGAATAGCTGGATTATATGGTATTTCTATATTTAATTTTTTGAGGAATCTCAATACTGTTTTCCATAGTGGATGCACCAATTTACATTCCCACAAGCAGTGTACAAGGGTTCCTTTTTCTCCACATCCTCTCCAACACTTGTTATTTCTTGTCTTTTTAATAATAGCCATTCTGATGGGCATGAGGTGATATCTCATTGTGGTTTTGATTTGCATTTCCCTAATAATTAGTGATGTTGAACATCTTTTCATGTGCCTGTTGGCCATCTGTGTATCTTCTTTGGAAAAATGTCTGTTCATATCCTCTGCCCATTTTTTTGATTGGGTTGTTATTTTTGTTGTTGTTGTTGAGTTGTATGAGTTCTTTATATATTTTGGATATTAACCCCTTATTGGATATATGATTTGCAAATATTTTTGCCCAGTTGGTAGATTGTCTTTTTGGTTTGTTGATAGTTTCCTTTGCAGAAGCTTTTAAATCTAATGTAGTCCTATTTGTTTATTTTTTTCTTTTGTTTTCTTTGCCTGAGGAGACATGGTATTCAAAGAGATACTGTTAAACCGATGTTGAAGAGTGTGCTGCTTATGTTTTCCTCTAGGAGTTTTATGGTTTCAATCTTCCATTCAAGTATTTAATCCATTTTGAGTTAATTTTTGTGTTTGGTGTAAGATAATGGTCTACTTTCATTGTTCTACATGTGGCTGTCCAGTTTTCCCAACACCATTTATCTAATTTTTTAATTTTTAAATTTTTATTGATGTCTTAATAGTTTATAACATTGTGGGGTTTTAGTTGTACATTATTATTTGTCCATCACCATATGGATGCATCCCTTCACCCCTTGTGCCCACCCCCCATCTACCTTCCCCCTGGTAACCACCAACCAATTCTCTCTGTCCATGTGTTAGTTTATATTCCACATATGAGTGAAATCATGTGGTGTTTGTCCTTCTCTCTCTGGCTTATTTCACTTAACATAATACCCTCTAGGTCCATCCATGTTGTTGCAAATGGGGCAATTCTGTCTTTTTTATGGATGAGTAGTATTCCATTGTGTATGTATATACCACATCTTCTTTATCCAATCATCAGTCGAGGGACACTTGGGTTGCTTCCACTTCTTGGCTATAGTGAATAATGCTGCAATGAACATGGGGTGCATAAGCTCTTGTGATGGTTGATTTCATGTCCGTTGGGTAGATGCCCAAGAGTGGGATTGCTGGGTCATATGGTATTTCTATTTTTAATTTTTTGAGGAATCTCCATACTGTTTTCCATAGAGGCTGCACCAGTTTGCATTCCTACCAGCAGTGGATTAGGTTTCCCATTTCTCCACAACCTCTCCAACATTTGTTGTTTTTTGTCTTGGTGATTATATCCATTGTAACGGGTATAAGGTGATATCAGTGTAGTTTTGATTTGCATTTCCCTGATGATTAGTGATGTTGAACATCTTTTCATGTGCCTGTTGGCCATTTCTATATCTTCCTTGGAAAAATGTCTGTTCATATCCTCTGCCCATTTTTTGATTGGGTTGTTTTTTTTGTTGTTCAGTTGTGTGAGTTCTTTATATATTACGGAGATTAATCCCTTGTTGGATATACAATTTGGAAATATTTCCTCCCAGCTGGTGGGTTGTCTATTCATTTTGATCCTAGTTTCATTTGCCTTGTAGAAGCTCTTTAATCTGATGAAGTCCCACTTGTTTATTTTTTCTTTTGTTTCCCTTGTCCAGGTAGACATGGAATCCCAGCACCATTTATTGAAGGGACTTTCCTTTCTCCATTGTATGTTCTTGGCTCCCGTGTCCAAGTCCACACATGGATGTGTGACTTCACATTTTTTTTTTAATTTGGTGAGGAAGACTAGCCCTAAGCTAACATCTGTTGCCAGTCCTCCTCTTTTTGCTGAGGAAGGTTGACCCTGAGCTAACATCCGTGCCCATCTTCCTCTACTCTATATATGGACGCCTGCCACAGCATGGCTCAATAAGCGGTGTGTGGGTCTGTGCCCGGGATCCAAACCTATGAACCCCAGGCCACCAAAGCGGAGTGCATAAACTTAAAACACTATGCCACCGGGCCGGCCCCAACTTCACATTTTTTAAGTAACTTATTATAGTATACTTCCATTTCTTTCCTCCAGCCTTTATGCTATTGGTGTCATACATTTTAATTATACATGTTATTAACTCTGCAGTACATTTTATTATATTTGTTTAAACATTCAATCATCATTTAAGGAGATTTAATTAATAAGAGAAAAAAATCATATAATTTACTCAGGTAAGTGTTATTTCCTTTCTCTTCATTCCTTTTTAGATCCATATTTCCATCTGGTATCATTTTTATTCTGCCTGAATGACTTCCCTTAATATTTCTTAAAGTTTGGGTCTGCTGGTGATGAATTCTTTCAGCATTTGTATGTTGCAGTAAAATATGAAATTTGTGGTTAAAATGATTTAGTCTTTGTTCTCAGGATTAGTTAACAATTTATTATGGGTTTGAATGTGGAATGTATATTTATTCATGTTTATGTTTGTATTTTTCATCATAATAATGTCTTATTTTTTAATTGGAATTCTGTTTGTTTTAGTGGCTGTGCTGGGCTGGCTCTGTTCCTGGGCAACAGGGCTGTCCTGGAGTACAGGGAACACCAGTTTTTGGCCCTCGTGGAGTCTATAATCCAGCCATGGGATCCCACATTCAATGCATCCAGTTCCCAATCCCCATTTTATTATAATTGTGCATAGATTGCCCCAAGATAACATTTTTCCTTTTAAATCCTAGGACACCTTTATGAAATTATTTTCAACTTTTCTCCATTCTCTTCTTGAAATTTGGAATTATTCAATTGCTATTTCAATATTCATTTAAATTTCTTTGGAATTCCTAAGGTTAAAAGTTCTTGTACAAAGAGCATCAGAAAAACGGAAAAACGTGTAGTTTTCACAGCTTTCCATATGTTATAGTGACTTTGTAATACAGTTCTCATCTGAGCCGTCAGCTGACAGCTTCGAGGTCTCCATCGATCTTTAGCAGAGCAGCTTGATGGTTTGTGAATCTGACTTTGTGTCAGAAACTCAGTCTAAAGAGTTGATCTAGCTCACTTAGTGACCATGATTATTTTGCCAGTTGGATTATCCAGTACTGATTTTAATAAGTGAAAGTACTTTGGAAAGATATACTGAGCAATACTTTTATCCAGTTCGTCCATGGTACCAGTCAGAGGTATATATATTGCTTTGTTTCACATTTGCTCAGCTAGCAAATATAATTGTTAAACATTTTATAAAAAAATAAAAGCATCAAAACTAAGCATTTATAAACCTCTTTAAATGATGTTCCATTAAAAATGAAGATTTTATTTTAAAAATCCCTGTTGTTACTGGATTATGGGTGCCAGTGGGTTCAGGCACAGGGTGAATCTTGACCTCATATCTGGAGGCCAGATTGGAGATGCTGTGTGGACAGAATTAGGCCTGGACAAGAGCACGATGGAGTTAAAGACACAGAACTTTCTATTAAAACTGTTCAAAGTGGAAAAATGGCTCTTCCGTGAAGCAGTGGTTTCATGAGATATGTTCAGCAGAAGCTGTGAAATGTGGAATGTCAGAGGATGTACCTGTGTTAAGGAAATGCGACTTCTAAGATCACTCCCCAATTTAAGATCCTTTTATTTTAGTAGTGCTATATATTATCGGAAAAGGTGAGAAATAACACAAATGCTCAACATCAGGGAGAAGATTACACAAACTGTGACATATGTGCGTTTTAAAATATATAAAGTTACAAGTTTACAGGCTGAGTAATTAATGACAAGCTCTACATAAATGATTTTTAGAAAAACAATCAAAATCACAAGTGTATTTGGTTATAGGAGTATAAAATATGTATTATTTAAAGAGAATATGAAATAATAAAAATTAATGATTGGATGGGTTCTTTGATTTTAAATAACATACTTTAGAGTCTTAGAAATTTCATCTTGAAAGAGAAATTATATATTTTATTTAACAAATCCTCATGTAGCACTCAGGGGTGACCTAAAGATTCACTGATTAATCCTCACAACAGCCCTAAGTAGTATTGTTCTTATTGTATGTTGTTTTTTTTTTTTTTTTGTGAGGAAGACCAGCCCTGAGCTAACATCCGTTGCTAATCCTCCTCTTTTTGCTGAGGAAGACTGGCCCTGGGCTAACATCCGTGCCCATCTTCCTCCACTTTTTATATGGGACGCCGCCACGGCATGGCTGACAGGCAGTGCGTCGGCGGGCGCCCGGGATCCGAACCAGCAAACCCCGGGCTGCCAAGCGCGGACTAAACCACTGCGCCACCGGGCCGGCCCCTCTTGTTGTATGTTTTTAACCAAAAAAAAAAAAGAGCAAGGTGGAGAGTTGTGTTCAGAATGCTGCTCCTGCTGGAAAGTGTAGCTACAGACAGCCTTGCAGATGCATCAAACATCTCTGCAGGAATAATCCTGTCTCTCTCTCTCTCTCTCTCTCTCACACACACACACACACACACACACACACACACACGCACACCCACCCACTATGGAGAAGGCAGCTGGGGTTCAAATGTACCATGTAATTAAACAAATTTGTATGTACTATTTAAAAATACTATTGAAAAATAATCTATGGGTCTATACTATATAAAAAATAAAAAGTCTTTGGTTCTGAATTTGAAGTCCAGAGAAAGGGACTAGTAGCATGACCCAAAGTCAGTGCTTGAGATGGGTTAAACCACATACTTGAGATGCTGTAAGGTTCAAATAACGATTGAGGATCCAGACAAGAATGAAACCAGCAAGTAGATAATGAAACAGAGATTGGGACAAAATAAGAAGGTTAGGTTAAATGAGAAATCGTAAGTCAGGATGAACAGTTTCCAGGCAAATGCAGTATCAAAGGCTTATAGCCTCTGGGCGGTCAGACCTAAAGACGGTTGAGAAACCCACAACCCAGAAGAGCCGAGCGCCCACAGGCTGGGAGTCGGTATCTGCAGAGTGGCTCATTTAGAAGCAGCAAACCTTCAGGCCTCAGGCTGCCTTCTGATGGTGACCCAGGTGTGCTTTTTACTTTCCTGTTGAGGCAGACGGCAGTCCTCACTAGGAGACACAGGCCTTGCAGGGAGGGCAAGTCCCTGTCCACAGGGAGACGCTTCTCTCCCTTTGCCATCCGCCCACATCCTGGATGTGCACTGAGCACCTCTGTGCACCAACAATATCAGATAGATATCATGTATCATAACAGGCATAAGCTCACATGTTTCAAATGTAGGGAGATTTCTCTCTAAATCATCTAGTGTGCAGTCTGAGCCTTGGGTTTCTGGGCAGACACTGTAACTTGGTGCTGTCTGGCTTACTCTGCCGTTTGTGGCCCAGCACACATCATAGACTAATGTGTTAGCTCCCACTGCCACTGTCACAAAGGACCACAAACGACAGTGACTTAAAACAACACCGATCTATGCTCTCATAGTTCTTGAGGCCAGAAGTCCAAAGTCCGTTTCAAAGGCTAAAGTCAAGGTGTCTGTAGACGGCGTCTCTTGGGGGCTGTAAGGGAGGACCCATCTCCTTTCCCTTTTCTCCTTCTGTGGCTGCCCACGTGCCTTGGCTTGTGGCTGCATCACTCTGACTTCTGCTTCTGTCCTCACATCTCCTTCTCTGACTCCCTTGCCTCCCTCTTTTCCCTGGTGAGGATCCTTGTGATTACACTGGGCCTACCCACATTATCCAGGATATCTCCCTCACTTAAAAGCAGGTGACTGAGGCCTTCGGTCATATCTGCAGAGTGCCTTCAAGGCAACACCTAGGTTAGTGTCTGAGGGATAACTAGGGACTGTAGCCTCGCCATAAAGCTGATCATCACATTTACTTAATATTTTTCTTTAAATATGCTCACTATTTAAATATATTTACTGAAAAAGAAAAATTTGTTTTACTACATAATGAAGAAGCCATGTCAGTTTCCATAAACATAAAGTATGAAAATACTTGTTAAATTCCAGCTGGATACCACTGCCCACCAGAGGCAGAGCCCATTGTGGGCTTGGTCCCATTGTTTACGAAGAAGGCCAGCGAGAGTTGGAGAGGTGTTGACAGTTGAGCACAAAATTGAGCCTTCCTCCTTGACAGGAAAAGAGGGGTTGAAAGACCTTCAAAAGAACACGACTTTCTCAGTATTTAAGGAAGCATAAAATCCTATCACAGATTGCCAGATTCTGTTTCAAACTTGGGGAAACATTGGCCTAATGTTTCCAAATCCATACTCTTGACCAGACAGGCTGAATTTAAATCCAGTCTCCCCTCCACGCACCACCTCTCGGTGTCACACCACCTCTGACTCTGCTTCTTTACCTGTAAAATGGCAGTCATAATAAAACCTCCTTCAGAGGCCTGTCTGTAGATATTTAAATGACATCATTCAGATCCAGCCCTTTGCATAATGCCCAGCACATGATATATGCCTCAAAAATGTCAGTCGCTTTCGCAGCAGGAAGTCAGGGTTGTAACTCTGACATCAGGATGCTGTCTGTTGTCAGCCCCCCACCCCCCCAGGTGCAGACACGTGGCTTGACCTAATCTCTTCACTCTCAAGGTGCAAGAGCACATGACTGAACCTTTCATTTCGACTGTAGAATCAGGACCACAATTCAGGTCTACATGGCTCCATGGAAGGGGTGTGGGAGCTGAGCCAGTGGGAACCGTGGGCAAGGTCCCCTGAGCAATGGGTGTCAGTACTGCCTTGCCCATCGTCACGGGACATCACCAACAGATACTTGGTTGTGCACACCTCCTAGGGGAGAGCTCTGCGACAACCTCAGGTCCTGTGCTGGGGGCCTTTGTGAGTGTTGGCTGGCTGTCTGTAGCACACTCGGAGCCATCTGGAAGCTGCAGGCCACGCATAGTCGAGCCACTCGACGCTCAGAGGCACAGTCTACAAGGAAGAATGCTGTAACTTGCTCAGGATTGTGCACTGCGTTGCCCTTTGGCTACCGTCTGTTTCTCAGTGTGACTTGAGGTGTTGACTATGGACCACAAAAATCTAGATGGTTTTGGGTACCAAGCTGTCTTATGAATTACCTTTTTCTCTCTAACTTCCTGACAGCTGAGGTTAGCAAGCAGTGTTTAGCGTTGTAATTGCTGGCTTAAACTGCAGAAAGAGTGCTCTTTGATGAAAGATGCTCGTATTTTGTAAATGTTCTAATTTGATGAAACTTCAGTCTTAGCAACAGGTCATAATGGATATATATATTTTTATAGTTGTAATAATTTTTTTCTATTTTTAAATAGACTTTGGAAGGAGAAATGCAGGGGGAGATATATTATTTCAACTCTTTATGGGGGGCACAAATTTTTAAAAATCTGATCAAAAATCTGATCATGTCTATGAAATCCTAACTATGTTGAATTATTGCCAAGTTCTCCTAGTTTATTAAGATATGTGAGTTATGGCTAAAGTATTAATAGAATTTAAAAGCTAATAATTGAAATTATAGTTGGACTTATTTAAATATTAAAAAGACTATTTTTTCCAAATTGTATTTCCATATTACTTTTAAAATGGCCTAATATAAATGACCCAGATAGGCACACATTCGTTCTCAGTCCTGTGCAATTAAAAAGTATCATACAGGGGCTGGCCCTGTGGACTAGTGGTTAAACTTCCATGGGCTCCGCTTTGGCAGCCCAGGTCTGTGGGTTTGGATCCTGGGTGCAGACCTACTCCACTCATCAGCTATGCTGTGGCAGCGACCTACATACAAAGTTGAGGAAGATGGGCATAGATGTTAGCTCGGGGCTAATCTTCCTCAAGCGAAAAAAGGAAGATTGGCAATGGATGTTAGCTCAGGGCGAATTTTCCTCATACACACACACACAAAAAGTATCTTACAGAAGAGAGCTGGTTTGCTGTAGTTACTGTCTTACTTTGGAGAAAAATAAATGGCTAAATTGCTTTGGAGCTCCTCTTTGAGAAGAAAGAATGCCAAATGGTCAGCTTCTGCAAACTTTACAAAACTTGTGACCTTGTGAACACACAGGCAAAGTCCTTTTACAGGGCCTGGGGAAGCAAGTGGGTGGCCTGGAGCGTCAGCTGCATCACCTCCATGGTAAATCATGCCGGCTGAGATGTGTCACTGTGGGAATTCCTGAGGATGCTCCAGTTTCCCAAATTAGTGAAAAAGCTCTTTGGGTTTGATCCTCGGGGATGGGCAATATTACAAATAATCAATTACCTGCACAAGATGATGGATTATTCTGCTATTGACAGTGTTCCCTTATCACATTTATTGATTGAAGCATGATAAAACAAAAGTTCTAACATTTTGCATTTTTCCAAAGAAATAGCTAGATTACAAGTAGCCCTTCCACGAGATGTCAGAAAAATGGAAACAAAGGATTATACGTATCTGAAAGCATTTTCTCCCTCAGTGTAGATCTTACTCCTGGAGACTTAATAAGTAAGAAAATTATACTTTGCTTGTATTTACATAATCACTTTCCTGAAGAATGTTACATACATGTATGGGGTTTAACTCATGGTTGAAAATGAAAAAAAAAAAAAACAAAAACAAGGATCCTAAACTTAAAATAACTTCTCCATAACTGGGAAAGAACAGCTTTCCTGACCAGGTCTTCTTAGATCTCCATGACTGAAAAGAAATGGACAATTTAGACATTTACTGCATGTAGGAAGTACAGGCAATCTCTGTAGATAGTTCTAGAAGAAACTTCTTTACAGAGCTTCCTGAAAGAAGAAAGGAATGTCCTTAATTTCCCTTTGGACTGTACAGAATTCGTCTTTGAATTGTTCTTGTCTCAGGAACACAGTGTTAATAGCCTAATATGTGGTCATGTTTTTCCCCATTTCTTCTTTTTGAAGATGAAGAATGAAATAATTAAATGGCCAGAAGAGGGGGAAGGAGAGGAAAGAGGCATAGAATTAGGATTCTTGTTGGGAATGGGAGAAGGAAATAATATGAATTGATTGAATAAATTCATCTGACCCACCTCATCATCTCATGAAACCACATTGGAGCATGGACACTGGGACAGACAGAGGTGCCATGTGTGCGCAGGATGATGTGGCACCTGATGGGGCAGGACCTGCTGGGTCTGTCCAGGCTGGGCCGCAGGGTGGTCACTGCAATTGCCAGGTGGGCTCACTCGGTTCAGATGTCTCCCCTTGATGATGCGTAAACTTTATCTGTGACTTTAGAATGTTAAAAACAATAAGGGGTTAGTTGGGAATGATGGCACCCATATTAAGTGATTAGTTCATAATTTAAATTTAATGCACACCTCACCTTTTTCAACCAAGGATTTGAGGCAGCTAACCTGATAAATGTGTACAAAGAAAATAAATACAATTTCTGAAAAAGTATGGCCAGGGAAAATGGAGTAGAAGCTAATAATTGTGGTGGTGGCATTGGGAGCAGATAGAACACATACATTCCTGGCCAGGAGGGCACAGACACTACAACAGGACAACTGATTTGTCTTGAAGCTTCTTAGAAACCAAAGTGAAGAGGGAACTATTTTCAGTTAAAATTTTAATTATCCATGAGAGAAAAAACATACTCATTTCTTCTGGGAAGCAACACTTTTCCTAACATAAGTTTTAAAAGGAATTTGTCAAGTGAAGCTGCAGTAAACAGTAGTCGTAGCAAACAAAATAATGGGTCTATAAGCTGTTTCTTACATGGTCAGTTGGTGAAGGCCGGCTGAAAGCTGCTGGGTGGAATCGGTTCTGCAGGGAGTAATCTACTGTGGAAAGAACCTGGAACAGTTTGCTGGGCAGTTAACCAAAGTGTAAATATGAAAGCAGCAAGCTAAAATCGTGTGGTCTGATGCTGGCACTTCCAGTTCCTCCTCCATGAGATGCTGGTGAAGTTGGCTGAGAGATGTCTCTGCCTGGGTTCTCATTCAGGTTCTGTTGTCTTTGCCCTTGTTCTTTGTAATCTTCATACATTATGGCTGAATAATTGGAAAGTATTTGCTTCTAACTGCTCTGGTTGAGATTTTAAAGGATTTTTATTTGCTGCTTTTTTTTTTTTTTTTGCTGAGGAAGACTGGTCCTGAGCTGACATCTTTTGCCAATCTTCCTCTTTTTTTTTTTTTTGCTTGAGGAACATTAGCCCTGAACTAACATCTGTGCCAGACTTCCTAAACTTTGTATATGGGTCACTGCCACAGCATGGCTGATGAGTGGTATAGCTCTGCACCCGAGATCCAAACCCATGAACCTGGGGCCACCGAAGTGGAGTGTGCTGAACTTAACTACTACATTTCATTTTCTATAGCTGTTTGCTCTCTGAATAACAGGTCCTTCGTTCCTTCTTGAGGTGGTTACTTGTAGAACAGAAGGGAGGCAACATGATTCAGTAAGGCATCTGATGGATTCCCATGATATCTTAGAGACGAGATGGAGGAATATAATTTGGGTGGCAGATTTGTAGCCAATTGAAAAACTATATCCCCAAAATGTTGATGGATAGATGGCTGTTGTTCTGGAGGGAGGACTCTGTGGCATGCTGCGAAGATTAGTCCAGGATAAGAAATGCTGAGGGAAGAGCAGGTGTGAGTGGTGGAGTAGATGAACTCAGTTTTGGACATTTCTGTGGGACTTTCAGGTTGAAATGACCTTTATCAGTTGAGTAAGTTGATTTGTGGGGGGGGGGGGGGGGGAGGGAGAGAGACATCTAGTTACATAGCAAACATTTATTAAGTACTAACCAGCTATGTACCAGGCAATGTCTAAGCACACGTTGTAACTCATGTGGGTCTCACAACAACCGTGTAAGGATTATCCTATTATGATCTCTGTGTTACAGACAAGGACCTGAGATATGAGAGGTGAACGCTGTCTTAAAGCCGCACAGCTGGTAAGTGGTAAGAGCTGAGAGGCGAACCATAGGTAAAGATAGGGAGTTGGGCATTTACACAATAGCTGAAGCCACAGGTGTGGTTGAGTTGCTCAGGGAACCTGTATGGACTGAGGTACATCAACTCCTTGAGATCTCTGTGTTGGCTTTAGAGGGTCAGGAAAATAAAAGCCACATTTTCTGTGTATGTGTATTTTCTGAAGAGTGTGTTCATAGCTTTTAGCCCCCAATTAGGAAGATATCATGCAGAGACGGGAAAAAAAGAGGAGCAGGGCAGAAACCTGAGAACAGTCTCGTGACGGTGGTCAGTGATGTGGGATGCAGCACAGAGTCAAGGGCCGGAGCGGGCACAAGGTCATGGGGGACAACAGAGCTGTCTCAAGGAGAGAGGGGGGAGAAAGGAGACCGCAGTGGCTTGGTTTGTGGACCTGGAGAACTTGACTCTTCTAGAAATGTGACTATAGAGGGAAGAGGGAGAAATGGGGGTGCTAATTACGTAGGGAATCAGGATGAAGGGAAGGGTTTTACTCTCCATGAGAGACTTGAGTGTGTTCTAAATGCTGGAGTGGCAAATGGAGAGAGAGAGCTCGAAGGCAGCGGAGAGGGGGCTTGTAGGAGCCAGGTGTTGGAGGATGCAGAAACAGGTGGAACCCTGAGCACAGGCAGGTAGAACATCCCCCTGCGATGGGGAGTGATGAGTAGGAATGCAGGTTAGTTTGTGGTGGAGGAGACGCCGCTCTGCTTCTCGTCGTGAGGAAAGAGGCCCAGAGAGGCTAGGTGGTTGGTGTAGGGTCTCACAACCAGCTTGTGGTACTTCTGGACTAGAAGCCGCCGATTTCCATGACATTATATTCTCTCCCAATGGAAACTTTCCCCTTCCTTGACTTCCAAGATACGAGGTTATTTTTAGATCTTCTCAGGCTTATTTGAGGAACTCTTTTCTATTTCTTTTTCTGGATCTTGTTTCTTCTCTCACCATTTAAATGTATTCTGAGCCTCCTTGTAGTGTGATATGGTTGAACAGTTAGGGATCTTGGTGCCTGACCTGGGTTCAGACTCTGACTCCACTGCTTCCTAGCTTTGTGATCCTGAACCTCTCAGTTACCTCATCTGTAAAGTGGGTTCAATAAAACTTAACTTTAGATCACACGAGGATTGAGTGAGATAATATGCCCTAGCACAGTCCCTGGTATGTGAAAGGTGGTCAGGAATACGACTTCCTGTCTCATCTCCTCCCTTGGTGGCATCCCTAGAGACCCAGGCTCCCTGCCTCTACGCAATTTTGAGAAAGTCACTTAATCTTAATGAGGGGCAGGATGGCTGCCCTCCATTTGTGTCTGCTGCCCTCTCCCCAGCATGTCTGTTGTCTGATCTGTTCCACCCCAGGACTGGATCCCTGTGGATTACATCACCAAGTGGCTCCATCAGTGGGAAGCACAGGCAGAGACCAGAGGGTTGGAAAGGAGATGGGATACTCTCCACTACCTCCATGCCCGAGTGCTGTGTTTTTGGCCATAAACACACTTTTTCATGTTTACAAGGGACCTCCTCCTCCGTGGCACTGGCTCTCATGGTGCTTGGGTAACATTTTCTTCCCCTGGGCCCTTTTTCCAGGCCAGGTCTGTGGGAACAGACTGATTCTGCCTGTAGCAGGTTTGCTGGGGAGGCTCTTGGGTCGCTACTTGGGGTGGGGAAATGAGAAGCAGGGTTGGGTAGAGCCAGCTGGGATGGCCCTGCAGTTGGTGGACCCAACTTGGGGCAAGTGGGCTGGACCTTGATACCCCTGTGTAGACCAGCATGGGTGTGGTTGCCCCAGGGGAAGAGTGTGTCTTCATAAGGAAGTTCCCTTCAGTGGAGGACAGGTCCCAGGGAGGGGTTAGGCCAGCACTCCCACCAGCACTGCCAACTGCTGCTGGATGAGAACTTCAGTCCTGGAGGGGACGGGGTGGCGCCCCCACGCCCTTCAGACCAGGGGTCTTAAGGCTTCCTGCTGTTACTGGTCCCTGGTGTCTCAGCATCCATGATTGGTTCTCCTAACCTGCCCACACCTCTGTATGTTGTCTCTTTATTAAATTCTCTTAATTGAACCATCTGAGTTGATTTGTTTTCTTTCAGGGCCCTGATATTAATAAAACCTATAATTAAGATTAATAAAAAATCATATAAATATATAAATACAAACTCTCATATGTTCAAGAAGGAGAAGTACAGTGTCCTGTAACAGGGAGACCTGATCCGGCTGTGGAGGTGAGGGAGGGTTTTGTCAAGGAAGTGACATTTGAATCAAAATCTGAAGGGGGAGCCAGATTAGGTCTGAAGAAGAGAGAGAAAGAGAAGAACATGGAGTCTGTATGGCCTGGACCCCCACTGCGGGGGAGGGAGGAGGCAGGAAATAGGGCTGGAAAGAAAGGCAGCCCCTGCGCCCTCTGGGCTTCAAGGCCCTCATTAAGGATAATCCTAAAAGCAATGGAAATGGTTTTTGAGCTGAGGAGGGACACAGTCAGATTTGCATATGAAGAAGATCTGTCTAATCAAAGACCAGTGTCATTTTAGTTTGGGGGAAAATTACCACTTTTCCATCTTGTCTCTGTCTGTCTAAAGCAGGAAAGATGCTGGCTTACAGAGGTCTCCAGACTGGCACACTCGTAGACGCCACACACGAGCTGCAGTGTCTCCCGGACAAGCGTGCTGCACTGGCCCCATGGTGCGCGTTGCTCTTTCACATCATGACCATTCGTTGCTTTTCCTAGAGGGTGAGATAACCATCAGCCAGGACCGTGTCACTGTATTAAAACACGATAACAACTTGTACTATATGTCAAAAAGTTGGAAAATGTTACATGCTCTATCAGGACATCTTATTTTCCTTTCCGTCCGTTTTGGGAGGCTTTACAAAACATGTAACTTCCACAGTTTTGGTCTTGGAATTAATTTAATAGGATTTCTCTTTATCCTCTCTTCAGGTGTGTTAATGCAAAGGTGGGACTAGGGTGCTGGTCCTGATTTCACGTGCAGATGTAGCTTAGGGCCTCAGCTCCCTTCCTGCTGTCTCAGCTCCTGACGGTGTTGAGCAGAGGTTAGCAGTCATGGGACAGAGCCCACGCCCTCGCTGAATTTACGGAGTGAGGAAGAGGGTGACGTCCCGGCAGCAGCAGCAGCATCCGGAGCGTTGTGACCAGAGCCAGAGCACCAGTGTTGCAGCGTCTCTATGGCGTTGCCCTCCCCCGCGCCCCTGCCTCCCTGGAAAGGTCCAGAGCCAGCACCTGGGAGGCATGTGCCACTGCTTTGTGCCTCTAGTAATCTGGGCATGAAGATTCTCTTGATCTAAGTAATTGACCTGAAAAGAGTTTGTTTCTGCCATCTTATTGGGTCAATATTATTGGTTGAATTGTCTCCCTTAAAACGATATGTTTAAGTCCTACCCCCCAATACCTCAGAATGTGAGCTTATTTGGAAATAGGATCTTGCAGGTGTAACTAGTAAAGATGAAGCCTTGCAGGGTGGGCCCTTAATCCAATATGACTAAGAAGTCCTTGCAGAGACAGACACAGGGAGAACCGGCCGTGTGACAGTGGAGGCAGAGAGTGGAACGATGGCTCTGTCTAGAATGCAGGGAACACCAAAGATGGTCAGCAAATTCCAGAAGCTGGAAGAGGCAGGAAGGGTCCCCCTGCAGGTTCCAGGGGAGCAGGGCCCTGCTGACACCGCGATCTGACTTCTGGCCTCCAGAACTGGGAGACCATGAGCCACTTGGTGGCTGAGGAAACTGATAAGGTGCCTTCCACTTTTATCATAAGCCGCTGAGGTGAAGGCCCACAACTATTATTATTTAAAGTTTGAGTCATTTTCGAGAAGATTTACTGAGTACTGTAAGAAAAAATAGATTTATTGAGCACTGTAGAAAATATTTTGTTGCAAATGGGATGAAATATTTATTTCTATTCAAGATAGATTTTAATTTTTACCTTTCAGATAATTACCTGGTTGGTTGGTGCAGTCTGCTCATCCTTCTCATCGAGGACATTTCTTTCTCGGTTCACAGGACCGTCAGTCATTGTCCAGCCCAGTCTCAGATCTGGTGTCCTTCTACCCCGTGTTCTGGGCTGTTTCCCTCAGGCCCCACAGCCCCGCGGTCTCCTGGCCCCAGGGGCTCCCGCTGC
The DNA here is from genome assembly GCA_031878705.1 of Tapirus indicus. Taxonomy (NCBI): domain Eukaryota; kingdom Metazoa; phylum Chordata; class Mammalia; order Perissodactyla; family Tapiridae; genus Tapirus; species Tapirus indicus. Next base: position 169,374 of record JAVSPQ010000110.1, on the reverse strand, counting down.
CCTCAGGCCTGTCTCTCACTTTTGTCACCACATTCTTAGTCCATCCCCTCCTCCGCGGTCAGCCTTTTCAAGATAGTGGCCTGGGTCCCTGGAGTTCCCTTGGGGACCCTCTGCTCTCTCCTCGGCTGCTCTCAAGTCCCCACTCAGTGATTCTTTTATTCACCACTTGCCGAGTCGCTGGAAACTCCCCGCCATTTCCTTCCTCACATCCACTCCAGACAGGTGGTTTTTGCTCTCTCCTTACTGAGACCTAAGCCTTCTGGCAACGTCACTTGTATCCTTGCTCGCTTCCTTCCATGGTCATTTAATTCTCTCCAGAATCTTCAATCCCTCGATCACCTACTACTTCTCCCCCTCATAAATTCCTGTGTATTCAACTGAAAGTAACAGAAAAACCCAGCCAACAGGAGTTTAAACCAGTGTTTCTCAAAGTGTAAAATACATACGAGTCACCTGGGGAGCTTATTAAAATACAGATTCTTATTTGGTGGGTCTGGGGGGGCCTGAGGCTCTGCATTCCACAAGCTTCCCAGTGATGGTGATGCTCCCGGTCCCCAGACCACAAGGCTTTACACCGTCGGTGTGTATGGGCTTGTCCTCGTGGGATAGGTTCAGCATTTGCATGGTGGTCCCATTCTCTCGTTGCCCCTCTTGGTGTCATGATCCTGCCACAGCTCCAGGCATCACATCCTCAGACAGGAGGCAAGGGTTTGACCAGAGATGAAAATGATCGAGGCTTTCCCCTCCCTCTTTCTCCCGTCGTCAGGGAGGGGAACGTTTCTCAGAAGCCTCCCGCTTCCCCTGACAATTTCATTGGCTTAGAACTGGGTTACAGCTGACCAGCACTGTCAGAACACGATGGGGTAGATGAATTATGACCTCAAGAGGCTAGACATACTGGTAAACAAATTGAGTTGTCAGCAGAAGGAGGGAGGAGGCCAATAGGATAGGCAGTTTCAGCCATACCTAGTTTTCAAGTACTGTCTTGAATAAAAAAATATTTTGGTAGTATCACCTCATCTAGCCAATTTTTGAGCTGCTCTTCACGACAGTCTTCTCTCTGTCACGTGTGTCCTCTCTGTCCACATCACTGGCGCCTGGTTTCTGCCACCATCACAGTGTGATTGCTCGTTTGAAGGTGGCAGTAACCCCTTCCCTGCTGCCCTCTCTTTGCCTCTGTCGGCCCTTTCTCTACCCCTGGGATTGGGGAAGGCCACACTCAGATTTCCTTCTGTTTCCTTGAATGCTCCTTTCTTCTCCACTTCACCCTGGCTGGGTGCTTTCCCTCACCTGGAGTGGTTCTCTGCCATCTGTCCTGATGCTCCTGTTAGCTCTGAAGACGTCTGACCCTCATCTGTGGCTGCCAGTCCTCATCTGAATCTCCCTCAGGTCTTTACCTGCCCACCAGACCCTTCTCACTGCTAGCCTGTCACACCAAACCTCTTTTCTCCCAGACTGGTTTCTTTTCCCGCTTCCGTAGCTTAGGAGGAGACACTGAATTCTTCTTGGAGTAAGTTAGTGTAGCGTTTTGTTCTGTTATGTATATTATTTATAGGATGTTAAATGGGAGGTTGTGACTGATGCATCAAGAAATGAGGTGTCAGATACCAAAATGAGTTGTGATGGAGACTACAGTATGGACGTTTCAGAGTAAATGACTGAGGACTGGTTAGAGACTCATTCACACAGAGGGGACCCAAGAGTCGGGTGGCTGAAGATGGGGGTTTTGGAGGAGGGCTTGATGGATAGAGCCGCACTGGGGGTCCTGCCCTCTCCCGCAGTGGGCGGGGCCCTGCATGTAGCAGCACCAGCTGAGAGGGGCTCCCTACACCTCCCAGAGCTCTGGGGACAATGCCCGACTCCCACCTGAGGTCCTGCCTCCTGTGGCAGCAGAGAAATGGGCTCTGCCTGGAGGTAATTATTCTGTCTTCCAACCATGAGCTTTTTAAAGGTCGTGAATCTCAGCGATTCCACAGTAGGAAGGTCTGCCTGGGGTCACTTTAAAAGGGGTTTTGCCTGAAAGGTCTCACTGGCGGGTTGATACGACCCCAACAGCGAGAGTCTGTGTGGAGTGGACAGAAGGAAGAACAAGACTGAGGTGGAATAAGCAATTAGAATTCACTGCCTGTCTCAGGAATTCTGGTCAGACGTCCCCAGTAAGGGACCACAGACGTGTCTGTGAGACTCGGCCTCGCAGGCCCCAGGCCCCGAGGGTGTAATAGCAATGCTGTCAGAGTACCAGTCAGTGCAGACTCGCCTGCGGCCCCTGCCCGCCCTCCTCCTCTTACTGTCCGCACGCTGGCGGGCGGAGGGGAGATGAGTAGGACCAGAGCCCCCTGCCCTGACTTCTGCCCACAGAAAGCCCTGCTGGGGAGGGCGGGATCTTAATTACTGAACTGAGAGCATGTTTTCTCTCTCGCAGTGAAGGTAAGATTTTCTTTACCTGAGAGAGAACAAAATGGTTATGGGACTGCTCAAGTTGTCATTCAGTGGAAGAGGAAGAACTATCTTCATTGAGCAGATTCTTGATGGGACAGTAGGCAACAACAATTAAGTTGCTTTTATGGGGACACTCCACAAATCCTGTTTATTCAATGTTCTGGTTATGCATAGAGTTTAAATTCAGCTTCTGGAGCCGTGAAATCATTTTAGCAAAAAATTCCCTTCATATTGCCCCAGGATTACAAATTTACAAAAATACCCTTGCTCTTCTATTAGTTTATGTGGTTAAACCATATTTCTTTTCAGATCAAGAAGACAGTCTCAAGGGATGAGACCAATGAATACAAACAACAATGCTTAACCACAACAGACTGTTGAAGCAACAGGTAAGTAAATGTTAAACATGATAAAGGACATGTATCTAGAACATATAAAGACTTGGGGCCAGCCCAGTGGCATAGTGGTAAAGTTCACACTCATCGCTTTGGTGGCCTGGGTTTGCGGGTTCAGACCCCAGGTGAGGACCTACACCACTCATCAAGCCATGCTGTGGTGGTGACCAACATACAAAATAGAGGAAGAATGGCACAGATGTTAGCTCGGGGCCAATCTTCCTCACCAAGAAAACATAAAAAATAAAAAGAAAGAAAATAGAATAGAATATATAAAGACCTGTGACATCTTAATAGTAAAAGACAATAATCCAATTAAAAATGGGCAAAGGATCTGAACAGACATCTCTCCAAATGTGTGTTGTCAAGCACATGGAAAGATGCTCAGTGTCATGAACTGCTAGGGAAATGCAAATCAGAACCACAATGAGATACTGCTTCACAACAATTAGGATGGCTATAATCAAAAAGACAGATAATTATAAGTATTGGTGAGGATGTGGAGAAATTGGAACCTTCTTCACACATTGCTAGTGGGAATGTAAAATGGTGCAGTTGATTTGGAAAACAGTCTGGCGGTTCCTCAAAAAGTTAAACATAGTTAGCCTATGACCTAGCAATTCTACTCCTGGGTATACACCCAAAAGAAATGAAAACATGTGTCCACACAAAAACCCGTACATGAATGTTCATTGCAGCAGTATTCATAATAGCCAAAAAGTGGAAACCCAAATGTCTATCAACAGATGAATGGATAAACAAAATGTGCTCTATCCATACAAATGGAATGTTATTCAGCCATAAACAGGAGTGAAGTACAGATGTCTGTACATGGATGAACCTTGAGGACATTTGCTAAGTGAAAGAAGACACTAAAGGGCACATATTGTATGATTTCCTTCTATGAATGTCCAGAAGAGGCAAATACATAGAAACAAAGAGATAAATGAGAAAAGAGAACTGGGTTTTTTGGAGGAGGGGGAGGAAGGGGTGATTAAAATGTCCTAAAATTGATTGTAGTGATGTTTGCAGAACACTGTGAATATACTAAAAACCAATGAATTGTACATTTTAAATTGGTGAATTGTATGGTGTATGAATTAAAAATGTCACCGTGGTCCCCCAGACCCGCCGCACACGCAGGCACCAGCAGATACTCCTAGAGCAAGCAGCACTTCGCCCTGCGCCTGACGTGTGCAGAGCTTCAACTTCCAAGCTTTTCTGTCAGGATAGCAGCAGCTCGTGACAACCCTGAAGGTGGTCGAGGAAGGCATTAGGAGATGGTTATTCGCCCGTATTGTGAAAAATGAGCTGCTGTACAACGGGGGAAAGACCAAAAGCCGTTTCTGCCTACTCAGTTTCACCCGGAGATGCTCCCGCAGGCCTGTGCGCCCTGCGTGTCCGTTTGCGAGGGACTCCACCTTGTGGGACCGTCAGCACGGCTCCGGAGACTGGCCCACCGGGCGCAGCGCACGGTGCGGGGCTCGGGCCACCGCGGGCGGAAACCGGAGACCCGAGGAGGCCAGTGGGACTGCAGCTTCGGGACGCTGGACTCAGGCTCCTCAGATCCTTGTAACCAGAGGGCTGAGTTAGCGGGGAGTGTCGCGACCGTCGCCTCAATAGCGTTTAGCTTAACCGTCTTCCAGGCACCGAATTCAGAGTTCTAGGTTCTGGTTCTGGTTTTGGTTTCACTGCCCCTCCCCCACTCACAAGCTTGGAGGAAGGAACTCAGATTTGGCACATTTCAGCTAGGGCCTTTCCAGCTGGGGGGAGACAGCCACTGTCCCCCCCACGCCCCAGCCCCCAGCCAAAAGAAAGAGGTCATCTGAGTTTTTACCGAGCGGGACTCGGACTCCTAATCGGCTACAGACCCCCTGGCCACTGGACGATTTAATGATGTGCTCTTTTAGGTCCACCGAAGCTGCCCAGAAGCCTTGGCCACCTTCCAGAGGACTGGCAGAGACCAGGGGGACCCCAGAGGCCCCGGGCATTCCCCGTGGGGCGGGGCGCGCCTGACTCAGCGCCGCCGCGGGCGGGAGCGCAGGTGAGCCGCCCAGGTGAGCCGCCCGAGCGAGGCTCCCCGCGCCCCCGCGGCGCCCCTCCCGCGCCAGGCCGGGGCCGGGGGCCGAGCCCACCCGCCGGGGCGCGGGCCGCACCTCCTGGCGCCGCAGGTGGCTCCGGCCGGGCCCTGTCTCCTCCCCTTCCCCCGCCTCCCCGCCTCCGCCCGGTGTCGGCGGCACCTCCCCCGCTTCCTCCTCCCTCTCCAATCGCGAGGGAGGGAAGGAGCCGCGGCGCTTTCCTGCTCCTGCAAACTTCGGCGGGACCCGCGCCCCGCCCGGACGGCTCGGCGGACGCGTCCCCGCGCGGCCCGGCACCGGCGGGGGGGACCCGAGCCTCCCGCGCCCCCAGGCGTGGCCCGGCGCCGCCCGCCGGGACCCCTTTGTCCGCGCCGCCCGCCATGCCCTTCCACCAGAGGACAGTGCGTGCCGGGCCGCCGGGGGCCGCGCTCTTCCGCTCGCTGGAGCAGGTCAGCGCGCGCGCGCTGGTCCGCCTGCTGGCGCAGCTGGCCGACCTGTCGCGCTGCGCCGGGGACATCTTCGGCGAGCTGGAGGGCCAGGCGGCCGCGCTGGGCCGCCGCACCGCCGCGCTGCACCGCCGTCTGGACGCCCTGCTCGTGGCCGCCGCGCGCCTGGACCCCCGCCGGGTGCAGATCCGTGAGTGGCCGGGCGGGGGGCGGGCGGGCTGCTCCCTCCTGACCCCTGGCGGCCGGGCCCGCGGGGTGGGGGCGCCTGCAGGTGGCGGCGCTGAGACCCCCGGGTTCCGGAGGGGCCGGGCCGCGGGGGGGAGTGGGCACCGGGCCGGCCGTCCCACACCCGGGCCCCTGGCCGTTTGTCTCTGTGGGCGGCTGGGAGGAGACAGGGGCGCGGTAGACGGAGGCGGAGCCCGGGTCGTGGGAAGAGGGCAGGGGAAGGTGGCCTGTGCGAGAACCGGGGGACAGTACAGGTACGGATATAGGACGGCGGTTCTGGAGACTTCAGGAGGACCTGTTCCTAAACATCCGGGATCTCGGCGAGCGGGGGGCTGCTTGTCACCTGCCCGCCGCCCCGGGGCTCCTGCTACGAACAAGTGGGCGCTTTTTCGTTCGAGGCCTCTTTGTTGGCGCTTCTTTTTGTCTCTCCCTGCCCCCACTGACCCCTCGGCTCTTCGTGATTCAGAGGCCTTGACCCTGAACTCAGACTCCTAATCCCATTCATCTTTGACCGCCTCCAAGCCTGAAAATCAAGTCTCTGTCCTGACGCAGTGATCTCTCCCAACACCCATTTCATTTGGGCAGCTTAACTAGCTTAACTAGTCAATGAAGTAACTGGACCTTCCTGCTGGCCCAAAGCCGAGAAACGTTCAGTGTGATGTTTGCGTGCTCGCTCCCCTTTTAGTGCAGGGTAGATCCTAACCCCGGTGTGGACGGTAAAGTGGAGCAGGTGGATGGATTGCAGGGCGGGAGGGGAGGTGCTGGAGTAACACGCCTGCATTTCAGCAGCTCTGGACGAAATGCCGTTTCTCTTCGAAACACTTCACATGTGGTCTCCCGTAGCTGGTTTTCCATCCTAGAAAAACTTAGCTGTGTTTTAACTACCTTACAACGGGAAGAGTTCAAGTTTTCAGTACTCTAATACCAGTGAGATGGCTTGCTTTAATACATGTTTCTCCAGGTTGTGACGTTACCACGTGATGGACTTATATTTTACAGTTCATCTCTCTGATTGTGCTGTCAACACATCCTTATAAGTCGTGGACAGTTCCCAGCCGGTGAGAGTCCTCCAACCTCCCCCTCCACCGGAAAAGACAAAACTCAGAGGAAAAAAATCAAACAGGTCTCATAAAGCTGTTGGATGTAAACAGAATATATTTACTTAGTGTGAATAATGACCTCATGTGCCAGGATACACTGTCCTGGTGGAATGTTGTGGTCATCTCTGTGCCTGGTCTGTGTAGGACGTCTGTGTGGGTGAACGAGAATTCCGTCCTTGGGGAAAGATGTGATGAGGCAGATCTGCTAGGTGAGCTGATCTTTTGTGGGAATTAGAAAACAAGAAAGAACTCCCTGAAGGTCAAGAACGCCTTCTTTTGCTAGTTTTGTTTTGCATTTAACCATATCACATTTCTCTCTGCGGCCATAAGCACCAATAGGCTAATGTCTTAGTCAAACTCCCCCAAATTCCCTAAATTAACTAAGGTTGTTCTAATTAGTGACTGAAATAATTCTTTTTAAAACTTTTCACAAGTTTGTTTGAATCTTAAATGGCTTTGATTTCATACCAGAAAACCTGGCTCATCATTTTTTTTTATGATGGAGAAGGAAGGCTTTCATTGAACGTAATTATGTCTGAGAGTAGAAGAACATGTGTAGAGAAGAAAGTGAACTATAAAAACTAGTTTTTGTGGGTTTTCACCTTCATACACGTTACATGCTAAAAAGCAACGAAGCGCCTGTGCATTCATTTTATTTAGCCTCTGTTAGGATTTTTTCTAAAAAATGCATCTAACCTTGTTCCTGTGTAAAAGCAACATTTTGAAGTCATTTTGGTGCCCTTTTAGGCAGGTCTTCAGAATAACATACTTCACTAGAATAGACGTGTGGACTTTTAGACTTGGAGTTGACTGTAAGGGCCGTCTGTTTCATGAACTCTTAACAAGAGAGGAAACTGAGTGGAGAGAGTTGAAGTGATTCACCCTGGGTTTTGCGGGGGGTTGGGGGGGATGGCACAGCGGGCTGGAGCCCAGGCCCGCTGATTAGATCACCTGCTGTCCTACCACGTATGTCCTTTCCCTTTAGGATCTGGGGGAAATGCTGAACAAAGTTCAAATGCATTCCATAAACAGTCTCAAGGATAACTATAACTGTTAATTTCATCCTTCTTGTCAGATGAACTTTTTAATGTCTGCCAAGGAGCAAGTAACAAAACTGAGTAGTTTACTGGAAGCCAAGTGCAGAGGGAGACTGCGTTCCTCTGCCTGCTAGGTCTCTACCAGTAGTAAAGGGTGTGAGTGGAGCTGTTTGCAGAGGCAGCGCTTTAGTCCTTGTGGGCCAGCCCTGCTGGTCTCAGTGACTCTAAGTAGTTCATCAAGTTTGCCATTTCTCAAAATCTCAGAGGTAGGAAGACACCCAAAATAATTTTTTGTCGTAAGTTGGAGTGAATGCATACTACTGTTTTCCTCCTGCTCATCCTGAACGCCTCCCTTAACGCTTTCCTTGACACCCTGGGCTGGAAGGAGTGCTCCCATGGTGTCCATTACGGGCACCAGGTGTGTCCCTCCATCGCCACACTTACCAGTGTGGACTGAAACTGTGTTCCCTCCCCTCTGCTGGGTGGGAAGCTCGAGGCCAAGGATGGCTGCCTCTTTGTTTTTCCAAAGCTCAGAACAGTGCCTGGAAGGTGGCAGTTCGGTAGAAATTTGGACTGAGCTAATGTTTGGTTTCTTGGTGCTCAGTGTTGGGGGAATAATTACACAGACTTTCAGGAGGGACTGCTGTACTGGCTGCTGAATCTGAGTGAGCAAGACAATTACTTCAAAAACAAATGAAAAAGTTTCTACCTTCGTAAGGTTTTGTGCTTGACGACCAGTCCGCTTCTTTCTATCAAAGTCAAACTTCATGAATTTTGCTGACCCAGCAAGTTCTCACTGAAAATAGTGACAGTAGCCAGAAATGTGGAGAGTTATGTCTTGGCTCTGTAAATAATCAAAACAGACCACAGAAATCAGCAGACGCCCAACCTCATAGTCCTGTTTTATTTTTAAGACTGGTGTGATTTGTTCCTTTTCATAATTAATAATAACATTATATTTGTGCAGTGCTTTTATGATTGAAAAAAATGTTTTTCACATTCATTATTTGACTCAAAAACCTTGTGAGGTAGCAAGGCCAGATTGTGTTATATCCATTTTACAGACAAAGAAGTGACAGTTCTGGGACTAGTAAGAGGTGTACGTAAGACAGACATTGTCTTCTGATTTCTGGTCCCAAACTCCTTCCACTTCACCTTGAAAGTACTTCTTGGGGGAATATGAAATGTAATTGTTGAAACAGAATAGGAGAAAAGATGATTTGCTGGCTTTTTTTTCTTACAGTTCCAGAAAAGCAGTAGTGTTCCTTCCAGAGGTGAACTTCTGGGAGTTCACAGAGGTTTGTTGTGCTGCCCGACTCCAGGGTGGGGTTCACACGTCCGTGCAGGCCATGATGCTCCTGTGGAGTCGATGTGGCTCGGCCTGTGCACCTGTTATGGATGGCCCTGGAGGGATGTGTGGAGTCTCCTTGGGGACATGAGTGGTGTTCAGTTAGCTGGTGGGCGGGAAGTGGTGTGGGCACTGTCTCTGCACAGACACGGTGTGATTTATAGTACCTGTGCTAGGCAGACGAGGCCTGACACTTTCCAGGTAGTGCTCGAGGTGTCGGCTGCACTCCTGTCTCACAGTGGCCTGTCCCCTGACCCACCCAGAGGGTTGGCTGGTCCTGATGTCAGAATAGCTTTGCTGCTTCCTTAGAATGAACTTTTAATGCAAGGTGCTGGTCAGAGTTCTAAAGACAGAGAGTAGACGCTTCTCTGCTCTTTTCTTTTTTAGTGAGGAAGGTCGGCCCTGAGCTAACAATTGTGCCCGTCTTCCTCTATTTTGTATGGGGGATGCTGCCACAGCATGGCTGCTGTAGGTCTCCACCCGGGGTCCGAACCTGGGGCGCCCAGGCAGAGTGTGCTGAACTGCACCACTAGGCCATGGGGCCGGCCCTTCACTCTACTTTTAAGAGCAGGTTGTGTGATTGTTTTTGTCCCCGCCTGCTAGTAAATGTCTGTATTTCTTGTGAAATTGGCATAAGATTTGCTTTTGTTGAAAATGCCATCTACTAGGGAGGATGTTGGTGGGGTGTGCTCTCCACTCGCCTCTGACCCCTGGAGGGTCCCTAGAGGTACTAACAGAAATTGACAGCAGCTGAGCAGCAGGTCGCACCTCAGGCTGGAGGCCTGGCAAGGAAGCGTTTTCCCACACGTGCCTGCTTTGAGAATTACCTGGAACTCGTGTTGAAGTCCTGGGTCCCAGCCCTTCCCGAGCCCTGCTGGGCAGAGTCTCTGTTACAAGTGTGGCCATGCTCCTGGGGCACTGCCAGGGGCGTGAAATAGACAGGAGAACTCACTGGCTTGCGGTGGGAGGCTTGAACCTGGCTTCCTCTCTGCCGTTTCTAATGCAGATTTTGAGCAGTTTATTCCAGGCCTTGGTTTCCTTGTCTGTAACAGAGGCTTTGACTCAAGTAACCTCTTCTGGCCTTTCCAGTTTTGGCATATTGTGATTCTAATGGGGGCTTACTGTTTGATAACAGGAGAAGCCCTGATGACCTTGTAAATACGACTTTGATCAGTAATCCCTTTCTGATTCTTACGATTAGGGATTTAAAAAAATCTTCGTGTCTGAAATAAACTCTTCGTGATGGTGTGGACTCTTCAGTTTATATTTTATCCACGCGGAGCGTGAGCTTCACGTCTTAAGAGGTTAGTTGTTTTCCAAACGGGTCAGGGAGGAACTTGTTTCAAATTTGTGTGTCCTGTCCACAGTCCATTCACAGCTTCCTCTGCATCTTTAAAAATGCTAAAACTGGGGCCGGCCCTGTGGCATAGTGGTTGGGTTCACACTCTCCCCTTTGGCAGCCTGGGTTCAGATCCCGGGTGTGGACCTACACTACTTGTCAGCCATGCTGTGGTGGCGTTCCACATACAAAATAGAAGACTGGCATAGATGTTAGCTCAGGGCCAATCTTCCTCAGCAAAAACAAAAACAAAAACAAAGTGCTGATGTCATTATGGGAAGAGAACTGTTTACAGACATTTGCCATATGTCAGATTTCTGAAAAAGAGAGTTTTTTTTGGTCTTGTTTTTTAACTTACAGGAGTGTATTGTTTAAGCCAAAACATCAGTCTACTCATTGACTCTTGGGTATTGAAGATATATTTACGTGGCTCAGAAAGCTACCTAGATTTAGGTCAAAATGATTAATCTAGCAATAATCTAATTTTCTTCTATATTACAGGAAAAGTCAATATTAGAATTTCATCTGTATTGTGTTGTTTTAGGATTGGGACTAGCAAATGAAAAACATTTTAAAAATGAGAGAAATATTTGATTCTTAATATTTTGGGAAAAAATTCAGAAACAGAAAAATAATGCAGTGTTTTCCGCCAGCTGTTTTTTTAATATCTTTTAAAAAATCGAGTTTTAAGTATAAAATAAAGTGGTTTGCACCTAACAAGGCACCTAGTAGTTTACTTATTTAATTCTTTTTCTTCTCAAATTGGCTTCCATCCTGGAAGGACTGATTCTGCAGGATCTGCAGTTCAGAATCAACGGGATGGTGCTGACCGTCGTCTCGTGTGCACGTGTCCCATTCGTGCTCTGTGCTTCTCCAAACTCCTTGGCTGCACTTGGGACAAATGTAGCAAAAGAGATGGAGCTCTGTCTCTGGATGAGGTCCCAGCCTCACCCTGCTGGTGGGTTAGGTGGCGTGTCTGGAAGTTTTTAGTGTCACGAAACATGAAATGACGTCACTGGCACCAGTGTCTGGGCAGCAGCACAGTCCGGCCTCTGGGGTTGGGCCGTCCTTTTGGTGACTTTGTACGGCCTGGTAATGCCAACACTCGCTGTATAGACCATGCCTTCAGTACGTGCAGCAGCACTGGGATGTGGGTACTGTTATTATTTCTGTGTCGCAGATGATGTGATGAAGGCACAAGTAATTTGTCTGCCCACGTTCGCAGCTTGTCAGTGGTGGGGCTGGGGTATAAACCCAGGCGGGTCCGTCCCTCACCATTTCGTCTCTTCAAGTAATGACCTTCTGTACTCAGATGAGGGAAATGGATGCAAAGAAGATACAGCGAAAGCCTGTCAAATAGCGGAGGGAAAAAAACCCTGTCTTTTTGGTCTTTTCCCTTTTCCTTCTCTTTTTTGTTTTGAAACCTCTGAGACGACTAGCAGACTGCCAAGAAATTTGAGACATGCGTCTGAAGCACTGACACAGGGCTTGGCACGCAGGAACGTGTATTCAGCAGTTACCGTTGTTTGGATGACGGTGAAGGCTGAGTTAGCGTCTCTGCACCCTGAAGTCCGTGGACACAGATGGCTGGTCCCTGTGAGGCTGCTCAGCTGAAGCCTGGGAGGTGAGAGCTGACCGAGTCCAGAGGAGAGCTTGCGTCAGAGAAGATAAAAGTTCTTTTGGTTTGAAGACCAGAGAGTTCTGCCCAGGGTATATGGTGTATGTGGTTATACTTAACATGTTAATACATATCATACATGTGCTTAGAGTAGATGCAGTTCCTGGCAGGACTGTGTGAAGGTGGTGGTTTCTGTCTGCCTCACAGGGTTGGGGGTGGGCAGCGGGCCCTTCTCCTGGGGCCCCTCTGTAGACAGTCTCCTTCCCAGAGCCCCTTTCACCTCCGTTTCCCCATTGCAGGACCTGCAGACTGACTTCCAAGCTTTAAGAGCTTCCCCTCTGCCTCGGTTGCCCAGAGCTGTCAGGGCCTAAACCCCCCTCCTGCCGGATTCCGTGATCCCACTCAGAGCTTGAGGGGCTCAGCAGGGACCTCAGCCTTCCGGGGTCATCTGGACCTCAGAGCGGTTGTTGGCACTTGCATTCAGCTCGGGTTTCCCACACTTTCTGAATCATCGGGGCACTGGGGGCTTGTTGAAGAACAGATTCCCGGAGACTCTGGAAACTCTGAGTCAGTGAGGCTGGGGCGAGGCCAGGACACGCCTGGCGCAGGTGCCCCAGGTGAGTCTGATCAGCCTGGTTTGGAAACACCAGTTGTGTTGTTAGGAATCTTGTCTGCTGAGGGCGGCAGGCTGTTCCTCCATTCATGAAGTCTTTTGGGTTATTCTGCTGCTGCTGAGCTGGGAGGATTACAAGATGGATAAGACGGGATCCTTCCTTCAGGTACTTTACAATTTCGTGTAGTTGGTTAGATATGCAAGTAAACACTCAGGAATAGAATTAACCATTATTTACAACATTTCTAGGAGAAAATCTCCTCTGAATTCCAAATTACTGATTTCAATTGGATTTTTAGAAGATATCTCACTTATAAGACCTGCCTGTAAATCTGTGGGACAGGGCACTCCCACACATGTAAAATACTGATTTTAAATGTTGATAGCATATTTTATCTAAAAATTATATTCTGAAAAACAGATGTAAACCCTTCTGGGATAAGATTTTTTTCTTGTGGGATGGTGGAAATTTTCTTCTGTTAGTACGGCTTTATTTTTGTTTTTTCTTCTAGTTTATTTCACAAGAAATTTCCCTCTATGTAGAAAAGCCACATCTTGCTTTGGGAGGACAGACAGCTGTTGCAGGTTGTTCCTGCAGGGAAATCCTCTACTGCACTTCCCTCTACTTTTCTCCCTTCTCATCCAAAGCTGGTGAAGGTGTTATGAGTAGCATGCGGGGGACTGTGTCGTAACTGGCTGGTTTAAATAGCAATAACACATGTCGGATATAATGGGGCTTTCTGTGTGACACTGTTAGACATCTGATAAAGTGTTCTGAGACCACGATGGATAGCAAAGGAAATTGAATTAAGCAGGGCCTATGCTGTGCATGGTCAAATTATGGCTGATTCTGTTGGCATCTGAGAACTGCTGTTGACGTGCAGTGAGGCTTCCCAGTGGACAGATGGTCTGGCTTCTGTGACCACCGTCCAGGCAGGGCGCTACCCTCTCCCTCTCCCACTTTCCACTTGTGCTAACGAGCTGGTGGTGGCATCTCAGGGAGCTCCGGGCAGCCTGACTGCACAGCCAGTGTTCTTCACCTCTGTGTAACGTGAGGGCTGAGGGTGGTGGAAAATTATGATGTAGCCCAGTTAATCGTAGCATAAATTGTCACTGAATTTATCGAATAGGCAATACATCTACATTGTTGAAAAAATATATAAAAAGTTATGCATTGAAAAGCCTCGTTCCTGCTTCTGTCCCCTCTCTGTGTGTCCTCCCTCCTCCCACTAGAGGAGCCACTGTTACTAGTTTCTCTTATTCTTCCAGTTTCTTCATGCAGACATAACAATGCTGATTTATGATATTTTTCCTTCACATAATTTCTGGATTATCCTGTTGCTTTTCTTTATTCCTATATATAATCTGAAGGGGTTGTTTTCATTATTTTTCTGTATGTTTTTTAGTTGGTTTCATTTCTATTTGTGAATTCCCAGTTAACCTGTTTGTTTGATGTTATTAGAGAATGCAATTGATTGGGGAAAAATAAGATTAATTAACACTGAAGTGGATTGCAAATTTAAGCTTACTCTTAATTTTTTTATTGCTGATGCTTTGATTGTAGGTATATTTTAAATATGAACTTCCCGAGAGATGATTAAGCTTTTCCTGTATTGAGAAAGGAAGAGGGAGGAGGGACTTCTTTTAAACGTCTGCAACAGCACAGTGTAAGTTGAGTTTATTTAGAAGCGGGCATTTTCTGCCTTTTATCTGGATGTCCTGCGTGCTGAGTGTGGATTACTTCCTGACTTGGAAGGGGACAGTTGCTGATACAGGACTGCATTTGAGTTCTAGTGTGGAATGTTCTACTCCGAGAGAGTGACTTCATTAGCTGAGTAAAACATTGGGTCACGAGGTCCGTGTGGTGTGTCCCTTGACTGCGGAGCTCAGGGGTCCTGTGACCCTGCAGATGGTCGCTGACAGCTTTGAGCAAAGCAGCTGTGGTCATTTGAGTTGTTTTTTTTCCTGGTTGTTACTCTGCTTAAGACTGAACGTTGGGGTTGAATTAGTATAGAAATGACTAATTAACGCATCATTCATGAACGTAGACTCAGAAACGTAACCATTGAATTGCATAACCTACCATGTAAGTTTTGTGTAAATAAAAGTACATTAAAAAAGCTTTCAGTCTTACAAAGTATGCCATAAAATAGTTCTGATTATAAAATTAATGTATATTCATCATACTTTTCAAACCTATAAAGTGCAGAAAATATGAAGAAGAGAAAATATTGCAGCCAGAGAGTGTCCGTGTCCCCTCTCTTTCACTAATCTGTCCTTGTGTGGCTCTGTCTGTGCCCACGTGTAGCAGCAGAGAGCATTTCAGCAGACGGGGGCCGCCATTCTATGTATATAGTTTTAAAATGTAGCCTATATTGTGAGAATTCCCCCCGTGTCGTAGACATCAGAGGCTGTTTTAAATGGGAGAGGCCTTGGGTGCCTCTGTGACATTCTCTTCTTTTGCTTTGGCTCCCAGGTGAGGTCCTTATGACGTTCCCGGGGCTGTCCACACACGAGCGGTCCGGTGCACAGACGGTTGTCCTGGTGCTTCCTGGAGTTCCCCGTGATGTGTGCACTTTAAACTGCGCTTGTGAGGTGGCACCTGGGAGGAGGTGTCGGGTCTGTCACTCTGTCCAGGAGATTGCCGAGTCTGGCGTCATCCCCACCTGGAAAAATGCACCGTCTGTTACGTCTCAGATTGTTTACCCACAAGGATGGTTCTCCGTATCTTTGCAGTGAACAGGTCATCCAGTCAGAGGTCGCTGTCGCCCTCCTTCCTTCTGGTTCTTCAGTTGAGCGATGTGCCTGATGTGCCCATTGTACTTACAAAGTGTTATGCTGCTGTTTCTCCTCTGAAGTTACATTTCTCCTTTTCCCTTGGAAAACAAATAAATGTTTCCCTTCCCCCTTCACCTGAATGGCGACCAGACGTCGGTCTCAAGGTTTCTCCCTTGGTGGGCACCTGCTCTTGGCCACATGTGGGGTTTGCTCAGAGTGAGCTCAACAAGGTTTAAAATGAAGGTCTGTCAACTATCTCCTGCTCCAACTTTGGTTCTTGTTTTGTGGACAGATAAAAATAAGCTTGTTCCTTTTATTCTAAATGTTGGGTGGTTTAACTGAAAAACATATAGTAATTAGTAGAGCAATGAGGCTGGGCAAACTCACCCATGATAATGGAGGCCAGGAGGAAGGGGTGAGTAGGGTGGGAGAAATGGGTGCCATTAGAACATTTTACATGATCTAGATATGCTGTTTGCCAGTTGCAAGGTCTGCTCTATAATAATATTAATAATAATTTATATTAACAGTAAGGGAGAACATGTATAGCTAACATTTATAGGATATGTACTATGTGCCAGTTTCATTTAATCCTCATAAAAACTGTAACAGAGACATGTTGCCAGCCCCGTTTTACTGAGTGGCACAGACATGTCAGGTAGTTTGCCCAAGGTCACACCACTGGTAAGTAGTAGAGACAAAATGTGGTGGAGGTGAGGTCTGTGTTAAACACTTTGAGTGATTGTAATTAATTTTTGTGAACTTTTAAGTTTAATATTGAAAAATTTCTGAGTTTGGCAAGGAGTTGATAGGTGTTTTCTGTTTTATTCTGGTAGGTGTTTTCTGTTTTATTCTGGTTATTTTAGATCGTGTGGCACCAGCCCAGGGCGTGACCTGGGAGGTGAATTAGGGGAACTGTCAGGACGTGACAGTGCTGTTGAGTCTGCTGAGAGTTGCACGGGTTGTCCTGTCTCTGAGCTGCACTGATGGAAGGTACTCTGCTGTCTAGATACAGAGTCTTGTTGGTGCTTCCCATCGTTCTGGCCTCGTTTCCTTTGCCACACATTCATGATCAGTGTCAGAAGCGAGGTGCTGTAGGAACACATTCGGTTTCTGGCTTATTTTTATTTGGAATGTTAGGGGAAGGATTCTCTCCTTTCCCGTCTGCCCGAGCCTCCTGTGTTTGAATGCTCTGACTCTGAAGTGCTGTGCCACGCCTGTACCTCGAGGATGGTGCTTAGTTTACTTGTTAGAGATGGAGGCGGCGCAGCCGGGGTGAGCCCAGCTGGCTGTTTCTCCACTCTAGTACATTTACCTGTACTGGTGGAAAATACCTTTAACTACGTGGTGCTTGCTGTTGGCTCCAGCAAGAGAATTGTGACCTGTAACAATTAACTAAATCCGCAGTCCTCAAAGTGGGGTCCCTGGGCAGTGTCATCAGCATCTCCTGGGCACTTGCTGGAAATGCGGGATCACGGCCCTACCCCAGACCTCCTAACCAGAGTCAGCGGGGGTGGGCCCAGCAGTCTTTGCCTTGAGCCCTCCTGGTGACTCTGGTGCTGAAGTCTGAGAACCCGCGTGCAAGCTCAGCCGGCCCAGAGGAGTGAAGCTGCTTAGAGGCCTGTGGCCTGTGCTGCAGCCGTGAGGGGCTGCCAAAGCCTGATTCCCAGAGGGCTCCTGGAAAAGCTTCTGCCTCTGGTCTGGGACAGCGAGGCTTGTGAACTAATATTCGTTACCGGACGATGTGGGAGTCCTGCTGTCAGATCTCGAGTCCCTGCTGGCTGGTGCCCTAGGGGCAAGCGTGCCGGTGCCCCTTCGCTGTTCGGGGATTCATAACCTGGCTGCTGGGCTTGCTTGTCCTCCGGGCTGAGGGCAGCCTCTCTGGTTTCCCTCCTCCCAGGGACTTTAAACAGCATCCAGAGAGCAGGGAGGGGACTCACCACAATCACAGGGTAGGGACATACTTTCTAAACAAAATCTAAGGAGGGAGGGTCATTCTTTCTAAATACCGATTACGTAAAACCCCATCTCGATATTTTAGTGAGTGCCTCCTAAAATCATAACCAGGAAAACTTGAGGCAGACGTGGGGATTTTACTTGTGGACAGGACATGCTTGTTTGAATAAACAGGAGGAACATTTTCAAGCATGAACGTCCTGACTGGTTGGTGTTCTGCTGCTGGGGGTTGAGTCCTGTATTGCTTTACCCAGTATAATTCAGCTTTTCAACTGATTACTTTATTTATGTGATCTATCCATAGAGTAGCCATTAGTACAATATAATCCTCTGTAATTTGGAGAAGTCAAAGATAATTGAAGCAGTTTGATAGAAGGCAGCAGAGCATAGTGGTTAAGAGACAAGATTTGCTAGCTGTGTGACCTTGAATACCTTACTTAACCTTTCTGTGCTTCAGTTTTCTCCTCTGTAAAATGGGCACTGTACTAATGGTTGTTGTGTGAATAAAGTGAGATTTTACACAATGGCCCGTAATGAACAATAAATATTAGCTGATAGATAGTTTGCACTGACCCTTACTACTTTTTTAAACTATTTGTACTTTTTTTTCTGAGTGTATTTTGAAATCTAAGTGTAAATAAAGTGTAAGACGTTGGAATAAAGGATTGGACTTGCTTACTTGGTTGGCCTCTAGCAGTGTAATTTCCTAGTGAGCGTGCTGTGTTCTGGTTAATTGGGTTTTCTGGAGAGCTGAGGGTTGGGTTTGACAGCCGGGCTGACTGTAGACCCAGGATCACTTTGGACGTCAAGATAATTCAGTTCTGAAGATCTGGACTGCTAGATGGACTTTATTCAACATCTTCTTTAAAACAGTGTTTTGATTAAATATGAGTTTAATCAAATTAATTAATATGAGTTTTTTTGATGTCACTTTCCTCTTCAAATTGAGATCAGATAAAGTCAAGTGAGGGGTTTCAGTTTGTTGAGCTCCGGTGAGCTGGTTTTATTACACATGTAATCTCTAACTTAGAAAGCTGTCAAGTTACAAGGCTAATTTGTAAGTTGTTTTGAACTTGTAATACATTTCCTCTAATAAACCGTGTTTCCAAAGCATGACCAGACACAGGGCAGCCCCCAAAGCCTCTTCCACATGAGAAAGAGGTAGCGCAGGCCTGCTCACACGTCAGGATTTTCTGTGGGAAAATGGATTATAAGTGACAGCCAAGGATTCAAGGTCACACTTCTATGTCCTCCCAACCCTTCCCTAAGCTGTGTGACCCTGGCTTCGTCTATGCAGGAATGATTCAGATCAGGCCTCCAAATTCCTGTTTTTGGGGGGTGGCCCCTTTGACGTCATGACAGCGGGATGGGTGAGTGTAGAGCTCTGGGGCTGGCGCCCAGGGGCCTGGTGTGTGACACTGAGCACCTTGGCCCTGTGCCCAGCAGACCACTGCTGCGGGCTCTTGCTCCAGGAGAGGGGTGCCCGCAGGCTCCCTGTGCAGACTGTCATGTCTGAGTCTGCAAGCAGGGCTGCTGCTGGTGCCTCTTCTGACTTTTCCTGGCAGAGTTTAAATGGAAGAGGGTCAGCAGTTTTAAAAGCCACTTCATTTTTCTCTGCTTTTACTTACCTCTATTTTATGTGGATATTTATTTCCATTTGATTTCTGTTCAAAGATTGTAGGTTTTTTCTAACAAACGATATGCAAAACATTAAAGATCCTTTCCACTCCTACTGTGCATTCTCTGTAAAAGGATCTGAATTGTTTATAGAATCCAGCAAGCTTTTGGTAAGTACATGTGTTAAAGCGTGTTGAATGTGTAAAGAAAAGACAGACTTGAGCTTGTTAGAAATCATTCCTAAGTACCATGTAGCTTCGCATGTCAAGCGTGACTTGAGAAGGTTTTCCCCAAGTGGCCGTGTCTTAACAGTTTATGTTCCTGAGGGAGTTCCTTGGAAGGAATTAAAGTCTGGGAGGTCACATTTTTCTTTCAAGTTGGATTTCCAAAGTGAAAACGAACTTCTGGTTTTTAATGTGAACTGAAAGAAATTCAGTGACGAGCTTTTAGAACCCCGTATGACTGTGTTGTCTGGAACCGGGTTCCCCGTCTCTGGAGCCAGAAACGAGCCCCGACATTGTCTTTGTAGCTGTAAAGATGAAGAAGGAAAGGGAAGAAGTCACAATGCGGAGTCTGGAACCTCCTCCTCACTTACGTCTTAGCTACATAAGTGTCCGTTTGTATCAGTGGGGCAGGAGCAAATAACGAGTCTTTTTTCTCTAGTTAAATACCACCCCCCTGAAATCATTTTGCAAATTCTCATTGAAAGACTTTTTCACTGAAAACATGAATAGCTAAAATTTAATATTTAGCATAATTAGGAAATATACAGTTTTTACGGTGAAATTCCAAAGTGGCATATTTGGTTATTCTGTTTTTTCTTGATTATTTGAGCTAATGGAGAAGAAGTAATAGGAAAAATCTACAAATATTTTTACTGTGCTCATCCAGCCCAGTAGGAGAGGTGGGAGCCGGGGTCTTGGTTCTCTAATTTCTTCTCTCAAGCCTGTGAGATGTCTTCTGGGTGGAGGGGACGCTCCACTGAGGGCTGGTGGAAGGGAGCAAAACCCCTGGATAATCAGCAGCGGACTTGCTATGTCACTGCCGAGACCAGAATACCACTCCACTCTCCTGACGCCAAATGTGTGGGTTTCCCTGTTACAGCCAGCAATTCTGATGTTAACTCCCTGGGGCTCGCTCAGACTCCACAGGTTAAGGGTTCAGTCCCATAAGACTGCCACCCCCAGTTCAGATGCTGGTTACAAGTCTCAGGTTGTCACCTGTTTTCTGACCAACTGGCTATAAATTAGGGGTTTCCACCACCCCCTCCTCAGGTTTGATAATTTGCTATAAGCTCACAGAATTCAGGGAAACACTTACATTTATGGATCTATTATAAAGGATATAGACGAACAGCCAGATGAAGAGGTGTACTGAGTGAGGTTCAGAAGGGTCCTCTGGACAGGAGCTTCTGTACCCATTGAGTTGGGGGTACATCACCCTCCCAGCACATGGATGCATTTGCCAACCAGAAGCTCTGCAAACCCCATCATTTAGGGTTTTTAATGGAGGTTCCGTTACATAGGCATGATTGATTAAATTATTGGTCGTTGTTGATTGAACTCCATCTCAAATCCCTCTGTCCTCCCCACAGGTGGGGCTGAGGGCGGTGGGAGGGTTGGGGGGCTGAAAGTTCCAACCCTCTAATCATAGGGTTGGTTTCTCTGGCACCCAGCCACCACCATTAACATAAATTCCAGTAATTGAAAGGGGCTTGTATGAATAACAGAAGACCTTCCTCCTCTCACCTCTGTCTCTGGAAATCCCAAGGATCCTGGAAGCTCTGTGCCAGGACCCAGGACAAAGGCCAAATAGACATGTTTCTGATATCACAATCGGCCAGAGGGCCGCTCTCATACTTACAGAGGCTTCGTCATTCTGGGGCTGCAGCGTTTCTGTAGTGTTTTCAGAGTCTTCCCTCTTCAGTCATTCCTTGGTTCATCAAATTCTTCTTGCGTTTTGCTTCCAGATGACTTTCTAAAACAGTCTTCTTCATGTCACTTCCTTAGTTGGAAACTCATTACCTGTAAAGTCAAGTCTCAAGTCTTGACACACAAGGCACATTCTAGTCTGATACGTGACTGCCCGTGGTCAATAGATGGGCTTCTTGGTTCCATCCCTTTGTGGATTGTGTGACCTGGGCCAAGTCCCATCCTGTCCTGGTTTCCTCTTCTGCAACATGGCGGGATGGTAATGCCCAGCTTCCAGAGTTGGGTGATGATCAAATGAGATAAATCTTATGAAGAAATTTGATAAACTGAAAGTCTTATAAAGATCTAACTTATCTTTTATTCATATTAATAAATGTCTAAGTTTATCTTCTGTTTTCTCTAGCATAACACCTCCTTCCCCCCTGCTGGGCTGGTTTGTCACTGTTCTCTGAATATAACTTGCTCAGTTTTGCACCAAGGTCTTTTGTTTATCTCGCATTTAGAATTGATAGAGAGCTGGATTAGTGATTGATTGTTTGACTGGCATCTGCTGTGATTGGTCAGGGCCCCACGCACGGTATCTGTGCTGAGCACGGTGCTGAGTGTTTGAATGGCGCTCCTAGTTACAGTCCATCCTAGAATGGGCTGCCCTTTCCTCTCCATGTGTCTGAAAAGGTAGCTGTGTCTCTGGGCCACTTCAAAATCCCTTTCTTTCCAAATGTCTCTCTTTTCTACTTAAATAGAAAATGGTTAGAAATTGGAAATTAGAAATTAGAAAATGGTTTGCTTTTCACGTGTATCTCTCTGAAGTCCAGCTGGAACACGAGCTCCTCAGGAATGGCAGCTCCTCGTGCTGCCTGAGACCTGGTCTGTGCCCGCAGCGCAGACGTTCAGACAGAGCCAAGTGTGCGTCAGCGGTGGGGTGGACGGTGCTGGAATCTGGGAGAGTTCACGCTCCAGTGCTTGACGCTGACACTTGAGCAGGTTGCAACGCCTCTGAGGGCCTCACTTTCCTCATTTAGACCATAGGTGAGTGAGATCCTGTGGTCTCTAGAATCCAACGTAAAAAGAGTTTTGGTTTTTGTTTTGTTTTTAAATTCCCAAGCAGCTGCACAAATTGTGATGGTGTACACGTCAGGTAGAATGGGTGAGTAGGTAAGGACTGAATTCCTGGTTATTTCATTGTATACTGTGACTTTGGTCACTGAATGCAGCCAGCGTTTCTCTATTTTGGGTAATAAAAGGAAGCTATATTTTCCTTGGAGTCTTGCTTAAAGTCGAAGCTGTCCATGCTGGTTTAATATTTGGCATATGTGTCCATTATAATGAGTCCTTTCTGAGTGGCCCTAAGGTTTTCACCCAGTCTATAACAGATATTAGAATATGTTTTTCTGATTTCAGAGGAAGAGTTAAATATTAACTGAAAATTATGGAACTGTATCAGTAATGAATGTCCATCACAGTCCTGTCCCCAGATATAACTACTGTTGGTGGTTGGTGTATGACAGAAGGATTTGAAAATCATGGGTATTTTCCAATTATCAATACTCATTTGATATTTCCCTTTCTAAATTAATGTTAATGAGAGTATGGAAAGTATATGAAAGTAGAGAAGATAATGAACAAAATAAGGACACATCCTCGAGCAGGCACTTAAAGGGTCTGGAATTCTGTTAGCTGTTCAGCATCTTGACTTACTTGCGATTTGGTGAGTGAATGAAATTCTAGAATAGAACTGAAAACATTGTGGTTGACCAAATACTGAAATTTTATCCTCCTGTTCTTTAGAATAATGTCTCTAGTATATGCATTTCTGTTCAGTCCTTTCTGAGAGAAATTGTGTGGTGTTGAGTGGTGGTCACACTCTCCTTAAGTTTTATATACGGCAGAACAGGGGCTCCGCTCGGACGACTCTTGCATCGTCTGATTGTGACATAACAAGTGCAAATCCACAGTTTTGATGTGGACTAGAAAGCAGTTCTCAGTGCTGAAGTTTTCTGTTATTTCAAACTATCTTTTAACAATGCCAGAAGTTGCTTCATTGTGTTTTTTTAATTCTTTCTTTCTTTTTACATCTTATTGACCAGTTGTGGAATGAAATATTCTTTAATTTCAGTAAGAAGGGCATCGCTATATGGTAGAATACAGCTTTACCTGTCCCACAAAAAGCCTTCAACTGAGGAATTGATTTGTAGACTGCTGTTGGACTCAGAACTCTGAAACAGCCCAGGAATAGGCATTTTAAAGTTCTACTGTGGTTTTTCTTGTTGTGCTTGTGCTGTTAATTAAGTTCAGAAAGGGTGCTCTGCCTGCCTGTTCCCGCACTAAGCTGGCCTTTGTTGAGGAGCCGCCATATCAAAGGGTGTTGACAGCAGTAGTAACGAGGGCCCAGCATTTCCCTGGCACACGCTCTGGAAAGCCAGTGGTTGCAAATGGACAGGTGCAGTTTGACATTGAAAAAAACTGACAAAAATATTCTATACCTTTCAGTGAAAGCATTCTTTTCGTAATAGTCACGTTGAGAGCGTGTGTATTTAATCCAGTGCTGCTGGTGTTGCTAAAAACATTGTCGAATTGAAAAAGAAAGACTCTGGAGTCTGTTAGCATGTTTGTATTTGTGCATTAGTTGTATGATAAATTCTCATTGAAGAGATTCCAGTGTTACAGAATTTTGCCCCCATCCTGCTCCCCGTCCAGAGTCCATCACAGTCCTCCCAGCCCCGCTCTGCACGTCGGCACTCATGCACACGTTCCTCTGTTTAAAAGGGCGATGGGATCGTATCGTTTATAAACTGTGACTTGAGGGTTTCTTCTTCTAACAGTGTGTCTTGCAGTTTTCTTCCTTGTCGTATAAATTTACCACATTTTCTCTCATGATTACCTGGTTTCCTGTTGTATGAATGTTACACCTTGTTTGCTCATCTTCCTGTTGGTAGACCTTTGGGTTGTTTTTCAGTTTTTATCATTTCCAGCCATGACGCAGTGAAAATCTTTTCACCCACTCATTGTGCGGCAGTGTTGGCGATATCTGGCTTTACTGTAGAGCTGCCTTTTGGGGAGAGTGGATTAGGGTTTTGGAAGCAGCCTAAAGTTAATGGCAAAAACTCTGGTGATAGGTGTGTGCTCAGCTCTTCAGGAATTTTGGTATTGATAGAGTGAGAGTTTCCAGCTCATTCCTGGAATTAAGTTGATATTGATCTGGCTGTATTGGTCCCTGGGGTGGGTGTATGTGTGTATTTAATTCACCTCTTTATTTTATAATCAGACCGTTGTACTAGATGTGGCTTTCAAATTGTGTTTAGTTATCATAGATGATTTTTCTAAACCTTTAGTTAAGTAAATGTATTTTGATTCCTCATTTGATTCCCCCAGCTTATACTGGCTGTTGTTTTTGACTGGATGGCCTTTCCTACAATTTGTCGATTTGGCTGAGTCTGCTGACTCTCCTGAGGGGGTGGCATGAGCTGCATCATGGCCTGTCCCAGTTGCCCTGTCCCTCACTACTCTCCTGTGTTCCCACAGCCCACCCCATTAGAGCATCGGAGCCGTACGTGGTGTCGGCACTTTGCTGGGTGTCCTTGCAGACAGGTGCCTTGAGGGCTGGCACTGTCTTACAGGTCGTTTCATTCCCCAGCAGACACAGTGTGTGTTAAATGCATGACCAAAGGCAGTGTGGGGATAACCGCAGAGAGAGCCTGGGGCTTCACCTGGGAGGGATGTGGTCACCAGGTGGAAGAGCTTTGTGCTGAGTTCAGTGGGCAGTGGGGAACCCATGGGGTTTGAATGGAGGGTGAGAGGATGATAGGTCCAATTAGGAAGATGAAGTGTAGTAGTGTACAGGATGAAATATTAGGAGTTGAAAAACAAGGATATGGTTAAAGTAGTCTGGCTTGTGTTTGTGTAATAACAATAGGAAAAGAAAGGAGTGAAATTTGGAATACAGCTTACCACAGTTAACAACTGACCGGGCTCAATGTTCATTCAGAGAACTTCCCGTGCAGCTCCATGTGCCGGGCGCCGTGTTGGGCATCGGTGGTCAGGTGCAAAGGGTGAACACGAGCCGAGGGCCTGAACCTGTGGAATGATGATCCATCCGCAGACACTGTAAAGCCAGGAAGGAGGAAGGGGTTTTCTTGGACAGTTCTGTTAGCTTTTGGACTAACTTAGGAGGACTTTGGACTTTGGACTAACTAAGTTTAAGCCTCCAGGGGATATTCAGCAAGGTATTGGCAATGTGAGTTCTTTTGAAATAGATTTTGGGTTTAATCTGTGTGGAGGTGATAATTGAAGGCACAGAAGTGAAAAACTAGAGAATTGGTTCTGAGTTGCTAGACAGTTAAGTTGATCTATGTCGTGGCGTGGTGCAGAAGCCGAGGATTTCTAGAGCCCTCCTCCTCGAGCTTGAAGATCCATCAGTACGAGGACTGAGAAATACATACTCAGTTTGGGTCGGAGAAAAGGGAAGATGGAAAGCAGACAAAATGAATGAAGACGAAGGGCTGAAGAACTGATTTTATTGTGCCTGTGATTCCACTTTTCTGACGTGGCTTGTGTGATGGGTAGTTTTACTTGTCGGTGTGTCTAGGCTGTGGTGCCCAGATGTTTGGTCAAACACCAGCCTGGATGTTGCTGTGAAGGTATTTTTTAGATGTGAATAACATTTACATGAGTGGACTTTGAGTCCACCTGGTTTCCCCCCACAATGTGGGTAGAAGATCTCATCCTGTGAGCTGCAGATCTTAAATAAAAAGACTGAGGTCCCCAAGGGAGAGGGAATTCTGCCTCCCGAGGGCCTTCGGACTCGAGCTGTACCGTTACTTCTTCCCTGGGCCTCCAGCCGACCCTGCCGATTTCAGATTGCCGGCTCCCAAATCGCACAAGCCAGTTCCTTAAAGTAAGTGTCTGTCTCTCGACAGAGGGGTGGATACAGACGTGCACACCCCACACCCTGTGGTCTGTTCTCTGGAGAGCCCTGACTAATACAGGTCTCAGCATCACTAGAGCATGATGCTTGGTCAGGATTGTTGAGTCCTGTGACACAGCTCTCCTCTTCTCCTGCTCAGTAAGTGCTGTGTGTGCCCCTAGAGCATTGTCACTGTTGGCATGCGTGCTGTTTCCCCAAACGAATCTGTGAGCTTCCTGCAACCCAGTACCTGCTCCCACCAGCTGGTGTAGCTTGGGTAGGCAGCCTCCTTGGCAGGTAAGAATTTGAAACGAGTTGTCTGTTGAGTGAGAGAGTTTAGCTCTGACCTGATACTAGAAAGAGGTTGAAAGAAGCACCAAAATGGAAAGTAAGTGTGACCAAAATCACCAGGAGAAGTTTGGAAGCACATGGCAGCATCAGAGTCTTGTCCTGGATGGCAGGTGTGAAATGTCCAGTGGTGGTTGGGACACCACAGTGAACCATTATCTAGTCAGTATGTTTTTAAATTTGTCAAATATTTATTCACACATGACTTCAACAGACATAGCCAGATAAAGCCAGGCTTAAAAATATTTCATAGCCGGGGCTGGCCTGGTGGCACAGTGGTTAAGTTTGCGGGCTCCGTTTCGGTGGCCCGGGGTTCACGGGTTCTGATCCCAGGCATGGACTTACACCACTTATCAGCCATGCAGTGGCGGTGACCCACATACAGAATAGAAGACTGGCGTAGATGTTAGCTCAGGAACAATCTTTCTCACCAAAAAAAAAAAAAAAAAAAAAAATTTCATAGAGACATTTTCAAAAAATCACAGAAGCATCAAGAAGGAAAAAGAAATGCTTGTAACCTCATTACCCACAGTTAACTATGACGGTTTTTTGTGTACTTAGAATTTTAATATACTCAGACAGATACAATGATAGTGTATTGTATATGCTGTTTTGTTACTTGCTTCTTTCAAATAAACATGTCATTGCTCTTTTGCTGGTATTAACCATACATTATTATTTTTAAATTTACTCTTTTTTTTTTGCTGGGAAATATTTGCTGTGAGCTAACGTCTTTTGCCAATCTTCCTCTTTCTTTTTACCCCTGCTCCCAAAGCCCCAGGACATAGTTGTATATCCTAGTTGTAAGACCTTCTAGTTCTTCTATGTGAGCTGCTGCCACAGCGTGGCTACTGACAGCCCAGTGGTGTGGTTCCGCGCCCAGGAACCGAACCCAGGCTGCCGAAGTGGTGAGAGCGCCGAACTTTAACCACTAGGCCATCTGGGCTGGCTCAACTATACATTATTTTTAATACCTGCATAGTATTCCATTACAGGGACCTATATATTACTGAATCCCCTTATTACTGGACATTTAATCTTGCTCTCTCTCTTTTTTTTGCTATTTCAACATGGGCTCAGTGAACATGTCTGTCCGTGTACCTTTGTGTACTTGGCTGTTGTTTCCTGAGGATGAATTGTTAGGAGGAGAATGTCTGGTCACAGGTGGCCAACTTTATTTTCAAAGGAGGTTTTTGCTGGATGTTACCCGGGTGCCCTCCAGAAACGTCTTAGACACACGTGGCTCCAGTGGTGTGTGCGAGCTCCAAGATGTGTGTTCTTGAGACATGGACAGGTATGTGACTGATGGAGTTACTGTTTCTTCTAGGACAGGTTGCTCTTTCTTAAGCCTTGAATATTCTGCATGAGATCTTGTTCACCCTGTTAATTTATCCTGGTGGAATCACTGATAGGCTTAGTAGCTACGATGAATCCATGCTTGTTGGAGCACCAGGCTCAAACATCCAAACATGAGCAGCCAGCCGTGCAGCGTTCCTGAGTGACTCACTGTGGGAAGTGGGAAGAGATGGGAGGAGGCAGTCAGATGGCTCTGCATCTTCTTTAAAGGAACCGCAACACAGCACGTAAGACCAGGGACCAGCCCCAGCCCCAGCCCTTGGGGAGAGAGAAGAGAAGTTAAATCTGGAACGTTGTCGTCAGGTCCCAAACTCTGATAAACTAGTGGTTCCCAAGGACCAGGATCCTGCCTTTTCAGTTAGTGTCTTAATGTGTCGTTGGCAAGAAATGTTAAAAGAGTAATAATGTAGCCCCACATTGAAGTTTTCTCATATGGATTACAATTAAACTATACTTGTAATGTTACTTAATGATAATCCAGGAACCTTTTGGAACAGAAAGGAATCTGTGAAAACTATGGTGCTTATTCCTGTTTTTTGTTGTTGTTGATGTTGTTCATAAAGCCAAATTTATTTAACATAAAGGACTGTCACTTATTCTAAGATCTTTTTTTTTGGTGAGGAAGACCAGCCCTGAGCTAACAGCCGTTGCCAGTCCTCCTGTTTTTGCTGAGGAAGACTGGCCCTGGGCTAACATCCGTGCCCATCTTCCTCTACTTTATATGGGACACCGCCACAGCATGGCTGACAAGTGGTGTGTCGGTCCACACCCAGGATCCGAACCTGCTAATGCTGGGCTGCCAGAAGCGGAGTGCGTGAACGTAACTACCGTGCCACCGGGCTCGCCTCTAAGATCATTTTTTTTGAAAAACAAGTTTATTCAAGGAGTAAGTTTGTTTTCTCATTGAAATTATTCAAAACTCGTTTTTCCTACCTAGATTTAATTCATTCTCCATGTACCTCAAGGACATTCTAGAAACTTCAAATTTCTAGCCAGAAAATGAAGACATGGTTTCATTGGATCAGTCCTGGTGTTCTTATCTCTGTTTACTGCTGTTACCAAATGTAATAAAAGGTAGATGTGTAATATGAGAGATGAAATTTAAATTTTCTCATGCTTAACCATTTTTATTTTTTGAGTAAACATTTATTGGAATTTTGAAAATGTATGGATAAATTTAAAGTAGTTCGCATGGTATCTATAAATTAAGGGGGTACGTGGGACTGAATGAATCTGGCTTTCTGTGTCTTGGGTCAGAGTTCTGTTTTTCTTTCCCAGAGTTCAAGGGAGGAGTACTTTATAAAAAAATTTCTGTGGAATCACGTTTGTGTTTGTTCCTTAAATATTCAAATGGAAGTCCTAAGACACACGTTAACCTGAAATTCTCTGTGCTCAGACTCAAGTTGGAGATCATTGAAACCTTAGACGATTAAGAGGTGGAGGAAGTGTAGACAATGGACAGATGATTTAACGGTGCTGATCCTGGGTGTGCTGCTGCAGAGGGGAACCACGTAGGTGCATTCCCACTGCCAGGTGGCGTCAACACTGCTGGGTTAAAACACTGGGCGCCTGGATCTTCAGTTGTGCAGACTTTTTAGAGAAGATGTAGTATTTTGAGTCAGCAAAGGAGTAAGAGCAAGGTGGGGCGTTGTGTGAAGGAAGTACAGGACGTCAGACAGGTTCTGCCTTTAGGAGGGGGAGGGAGGGAAATACTCTGGCTCTCTTAATTAGCTTGTGGTAGTTGCCTGACTTCAGATTACATCCAGTTAATGTAAGAAGTCAAAATGTCACCAAGTGTTTTTACGGAGTATTTTGGTAATTCCCGTGCTCTTCAGTCCTCAGTGAGTTGGCTGTTAGTTGGAGCGTCACTTTCTTAACTCCAGATCCGTAATTTGCCGGGAGACGCCCAGGATTGTCTTGCCTTTTCTATGGTTGTAGAGAAATATTAATTCTCCCTCGTAGCTGCCATTCAGAAACGTCTGAAATTGTTTGTATCTTCACTAGTGGTTAGAAGTGTGAGAGGGATTTTATAGGATGAAAGCTCAGAATTACAGTAAGTATCTCAGTCATGACAGGCATATGCTCCCTCCGTGCTCTCTTGGCTTTTGTCGTCTGTGTAGACACTGAGCATATGGTCCCGCCCTGTCTTGGTGTGAGGAGAACTTAGCTTATCAGGCTGTGGATGTCATGTGTGTGGGAGAACAGGGTGCAGCGTAAATTTAAAAGAAACATAGCATTTTCAAGGTTCTTCTCCTTCCTGCCAGCTCTAAGAAATCCTTTTATCATTAGAGTGGATTTTGTCAAAGTAACTGAAATTCTTTTCATTCCAACGTAAAGTTAGCAGGCCTTATACAGCCATAACAGAACTCAGTGATACACAGGCGTCAGTCATAGGAGACGATGGTAGATAGCAAAGGATTCTTGCCGAGGTGGTTTATGATTTCCTCATCAGATACTCTTTCTTAAACCATATGTTCAGAATGTTTTTTTCTTTTAACATTTCCAAGTATTATATCTTAAAACTCCTTTTTTTTGCAGTTGTTTTCTCACTGAAATTATTTATAAACTTTTCCTTACCTAGAGTTAGTTCATTTTCCAGATATTTCAGGAACATTCTAGAAACTTCCAACTTCTACACAGAAATTAAAGGCGTGCTTTCATAGAGATGGGGGTTCAGCCCTGGGGTTTCTCTCTACTGCTGTTAACAAATGTAATAAAAAGTAAATCCTTTTACAATACAAGTAGAAATGAAATTTATATTTTCTCATGTTTGATAATTTATATTATTTTGAAAAGTTAAACATTGGTTTTAGTGCTGACATCGTGCAAGAACTGTATCTCTTCTAAATGCTTGGGCACTGGCCCTCGTTGAGTGGAATGACTTTCTCTGGTCTCTTTGTAAAGAGGAGTCTTTGGCCCTGAGTTTATACTGTCGTCCAAGGCCTCTGATAATTTGCTTATAAAACTTTTCTGAAAATTTATATGAATTTCTTTTAAGAATTATGGAATAGATAGTTTAAATGTAAATAAAACCCCCAGTAACTCCAGTTCTGTAAACTCTGGTTTTCTTTCCGACAGAACAAAACCTGTGTTATTTTTCAGCTACCTGGATATAGGTATTTTCCTGTTGCTGTTTTGGTAAAACATGCAGCCTTCTCAGACCTACTCATTAGTCCGTGGGGTCGCCCAGTCATGAGTGTGTTTGGTCTGTAGAACATCAGTGTGAGTTGAAATTTGAGTGTGTGTGTGAGCTTGTGCACGCGGAGTGGAGGACAGTGCGTGCAGATTAAACAACAGTAAGTCAGGCTGAAATCCTCTATAAATGAGGATTGACTGTTGCAGCTGATAAATGTGGAAATATGTAATTAAAACGTGGTATGCAAGGAAGGTACGTTTTCTTCATGGTTGTCCTCTTACGATCATTTGTGGTGTTGAGCACCTGCCTCAGGTTTCTTAGCAATGTCTTCTTAGCTGACTCATGAGGATGCGCCACTGATGTGATCCAGAAGTGTTCGTCTCCAAAGAAGGGAAGCCCTGGGATGTGAAGTCTGGAAGTGGAATGCCGATTTTATTTGGGGATGAATGCCCTGAAAAGTTGGTTGCCGCTGTGCCTGTGTGCACTGTCGCAGTGGCATCAGCAGTCTTGCCTCGTCTCTTGCCTCATTTATGTGTGGTTTTCTGACCTTGATCAGACCGTCATTTCCCTGGATTATTCTGGATCCTCGCACAGTCTCAGCAGCAGGATTCCGTGCTGCGTGTGTGCTGCATGTGGTGCTCATTTCCCCCAGAGAGGATGTGTCACTAGGAATGTTTTTGGCTGCAACAGAAAACTCCTGTGCTGGGGTCAGTGGACGTTTATTTTTCTCAGGTGACAGAAGGTCAGCAGGTGGGCAGTTGGGGTCAGGCAGCTGCTCAGCATGTTGTGGACCAGGCTCCTCCTATTTGGGGGGCCCATCTTTGTCATGTGGTTCTTCCTTAGAGATGCTGCATCTCCGGGACTTACAACAGAAAGAAGAGGAAAAGGGGAGGGCTTTCTTCTCTTAATGAGGCTTTTTTGGGGGAGGTGATCTCTTTCTGGTGACTTCTACCTGCGTTGCATCGTCGAGAACTGTGTATGTCCACCACTGGCTGCAAGGGGCCCTTGTGTTTTTATCTGGGCCCGTGGCTGCCCTGGAAAGTAATTGGTGTTGTGTTAGTAAAAAAACAGGTGAATGGGTCCTGGACTGGCAACACAGTGGGGCCACAGAGCACTGTTATTATTCTGCTGATGTTATTTGGATATAATCCTTTGGAAATAATTGCTCACATAAAATGATAGTACTTTATATAATTTTGCTTAATTCTTTTAGTTTCAAAGTTATTAGAATGCAAAAAACTTGGTATTCATTATATTAGAAAGGAAAGACCAATGATAGTTTTGCTTTCAACTATTGCTGTTGAATATGACCCATTTTTCTCTGACTCATCTCAACACTATACAATAGTTAAAGCTCATGCCCAGTTAGATATTTCTGTCAGATTTTTAAAAAACCATCACTCAACAGCCTCTTACTGAGCAGCAGCTCTTTGAGGCTGAGTGATCGGTGGATGAGACTTGGCTTCCGACCTCGCAGAGCAGATCTGCTGGGGCAGGTCGACCAGCCGCTCCCTGTAATGAAGGGAGCACAAGCTACAGCCCGACGTGGGGTTGGAGGTAATGCTTTACATGTATTGTGTGAAGAGGGTGACAGTGAGGACTTAAAGCGTAAGTAGTGTTCTCATTTAATTTCCACATTCTTAATTGTTTTTTTATGTATGTTTAATAGTATATCAAAGAAAGATCTTGTCACTAACAGGAGGGAAAAGGTGTTTTATGAGTAAGCACATCATTAGAAACGCACTATTACTCTTACCCTTTCCCTCCTTGTTTGCTCTTCCGTGGGCTCTGCTCAGTCACAGTTCTGAAAATAGCCACTTAAGGTTTATGAGTATATTATGGATTTTAATTTCTCCAAATAAAATATTGTTAACCTAATTAAATTAGACCACTAGTACAGAAAAGAAGGTATTTTTTTAAATCAAACAGTATTGGAGCTCCTGGAGTAGAATTTGTAAATCTCTCTTTGCACGTGCCTCGATTCACTGCATTCACATGCACCCCTCACATCTGCACCAGTGTGGTTGACTTATTTTCACACAATTACAGTCATTCTGTGTGTATTGTTCTGTAACTTTCTTTTTCTTATAACACCCTTTTTTGATTCTTTTCTCCACAGTACACATGGAATAGTGGTTTTCTCAATCAAGGATGGTACCACCAACCCCCAGGGAGTATGTTTAAATAGGTGAGGGCATTTTATGAAGAAATGTCCTGCCCAGGATGCCAATGGCATCCCACTGAGAAACAGTGATGTAGAAACACCTTGTCTTTCTAACATTTCTTTATGTAATTAAAACATGTGATTGTACCATATGTATTTCCTCACTGATGGCCACTGTCTTTAAGTGTATATCTTTGTGCGTCTGTGGGAGCCCAGCGTAAGTTACTACAAGAACTGCTGGGCCAAAGACCGGGTGTGCACACTTAAAATTTAGTTATGGGCTCCCAAATCCCTCTTCAAATGCTGGACAAAATTACAGTCCTAATAGCTGTGCACACCTTTTCCCACATCCTTCTCAAGACTAGATATTATCAGTTAAAAATGTTTTGCCTATGTAATAAGAAAAAAAAAAGTCTTGTTTAAATTTCCATTTTCCTGTCCAGAGAGGCCTGTTGTGGAGTTCTCACATGGCAATAGTGACTGATCTGCTCTGAGAGGTGCCGTGGGTCCCATTGCCCTGGTGTCCTGCTGCCTGGTTCACTCATGTCTCAGAAACACACCTGATGATGAGTCAGTCCCCTTTGGAGTGTCTCTTCAGTCTCCTCTGCAGGGGTGTCACACCGACACTGACTGGCAGAGTGATTTTTAGGAAGAACTGTGAATTGGTGTTTGTATGGAGGGTTTTCCAAACTCTGGGTGCTGCCCAATTAGTGGCTCAATGAAACCAAATTAGGGATCATGAACAGCATAAAAAGAGAAGTAGAGGATATTGGAGAGTCATGTGTAGTAAAGATAAGACCTGTTTCACGAGACTTATTTCGTATGTATTTCACTGTGTGTTGTGCGTGTGTCTGTGTCTATCTGTGTGTGTATGAGATTTAATGTCTGACAGCTACACTGTGATGTGAAATCTCTCTCTGGTTGAGGATTGCTGGTATGGACGATCTTGGCTTTAAAAATTTATTCAAAGCACAGTTTATTTCTCTCCTAACCGAGGCAACAGTTTCATAGTTGGCTGTGGCATTTAAAAAAGTAAGTTGCCAATAGTACTGATACTTTGCAAAAGGTTAAAGACTAAGGCTTTTAGAGGGGCTGAAATGCTTGAAGATAGATATCACCTCGTTGGACTTGGAGATGCAATGGGTGTGGAAAGCCAAATTGGCTTGGGTTCAGGTTGAAGAATCAATGAGTTACACCTGCTAAACTTAACTTGACTAAGCGAGGTACTTTATCTGTGCCCAGGACAGTCATGGCACTTGACTCTGCAGCAGCTGTTCACTGTGCAGGCAGGGCGTGCAGAGGAAATCCTGATGCTCACCGGCCCCCCTCCTCCCTGAGCAGGCACATGTGCAGCTGAGAATGGGGGCTTGAACTGATTTTGACTATGTATTTAGCTTCCTCAGTTCCAGTGCTGATCTTATTGTTGCTTAGAAAATTACCTGTTGGTGATTATAATAAATGGTGGTAATTTAAAAAAAAGCCATGGAATACTCTGCATGTGGGTGTATTTAATTACCTGACAGGTGTTCATATTTCTAGAGTGTGAAACTTGTGGGTAAACAATGGCCTTTCTTTTACGAATTCTGCCCATGCTTGGTGTTTCTTCCCTCTTACAGCTGGGTTTTTCCATCACTTAGAGAGCAATAGTGATGATTACTCTGACTCATTTGTGTTGTAATGTGTGTTCCCAGGTGCTTACATTTTTCATTTGTTTTATCTCAACCAAATCTAATTTTCTTACTTGTTCTTATTCAGTAATTCCATCTTCATAAAAATGATATGAGTGGAAACGTATAATCTTATTTTCTGGATTTGTAAATAATGACTTTAGAAAATTTGTGCTTTAAAGTTCTGTGATATAACCATAATTTAATTTCTTTCAAATTGTAGGAAGTATTACTACTGATACATTTTTGGCAAATGTAAACACTGAGTAATAAATACTGTCTCACAGATCAAAGAAGATGGAAGTGAAAGTTCTTTAAACACTATCAACCACCACTGATATTGTTGGGCACTAATGTTCTGTATTAACATGAAGCATAGAGAGGCATTGTTGACTTTGAGCATCCTTATTGTGTTACTTTAAATTTAGGTAAAAATGTTTAACCCAAAAAATGTTGAAAATAATTTTATATATATTCTTATTCAGTCCAGTCCTGTCTATGAGATGGCATTCTGGGGATGGAGCATGAGTGTCTCTGTCCATCTCAGTGTTTGCTCAGTGGTGCTATCATATCTGATAACCTGTTGTGATTTTGGATCCGCATCTCCTGTTCACCTAACGTAAAGTTTGCTTGTGCAAGGACCTGAGCTCTTTGCTCGTGGTGGCTCTGACAACTGCCTTTCTGTAAAGCATCTTGTGGAACTCTGTTAATTAAATAGGAGACAAGTTTACAGTTTTCCTCTGGGTACACTTTATTACTCTTCCTCCTCCTTGAAAAACATTCCTCTGCTTTCAGCTTTCATCCAAGGAGGCTGCAGCATCAGGAAGGAGAAGGGAAGGTGTGTTAGATGAGCCTGAGGGTTAAGCTTCGTTCACTTCAGTCCTATTTTGTCAACGTGGGTCCTAACTTAAGATGCTATAAATGCTAATGCCACCAGTTGGCTCCATGAAAGTGTCTTGCATATTGCAGAAAGAAAGTCTTCTTA
This sequence comes from Tapirus indicus, assembly GCA_031878705.1. NCBI lineage: Eukaryota > Metazoa > Chordata > Mammalia > Perissodactyla > Tapiridae > Tapirus > Tapirus indicus. The sequence goes on along the minus strand of JAVSPQ010000110.1, from coordinate 133,895 downwards.
GTAGATGTTTAGAAATAAAAAGGAAAGCTAATGTCCTGACTCATTATGTCCCATGTGTGAAATTGACATATTTTGTGAGTTTCTTTGAATAGAATTATTTGTGCTCTCAACAACCTTTTTACTTCTTCTCTTCTTTTTCTAAGATATGCCCTCTCCAAATTTAAATAATAAATTAAAAGGACTAGTCAACATTTGGAAAAAACTGAAGAAATGCCAATTAAAGTCAGCTGTAACATATATGATTTTTCTCTTTGAAAAGATTAGATATTACGTTATGTTGGTTGGCATGTGTTAAGGTTTAGCAGATGGAGTTTTGTGGCATGTTATCAAAATATGAAATGATTTAAAACAACTGTGGTACAAATAGATCTCGCTCTAATTAACCAAGACCCACACAAAGCCTGTCAGAAATAGAATTCCAAGGTTCTTTGCAATGGCCTTATAGAAGGAGATAAAGATCTCTGTCGTTTGCAGGTCTAATTAGTGGATGGTAGAGTATCAAGTTTCAGGACGGCTTCATTGACTTGCGGAAGTCAAGCTGCTGAATGACATGGTAAATGGAGTGAGGGTGCTGCCCTCCCAGGGAGGTACTAGAAGAAGCTTCAGCACCCACACCTCCCAGGCCGTGGTCTGTGAGGGGGTCTGGAGGTCAAGGTTGAGGCCTGCCTGCAGTTGTCTCTTCACTGGTTCTGCTCCTTAGCCTGACAGTCATCTACTGGCCGACGTGGGCGTACTGTGTAGACTTTCCTCTAATAACCTGGTGTGTCCTTCTCCTTGTTCAGCTTCTTGAGGGTTATGTAATGCACAATAAACAATGGCTAACTAAGCTTCTATATGCAGCTCCTTAATTTTACTAATAAACGAGCTTAACGATTTAAAAAAAAACACAAGGTACAGATTTTCACACCACGTCTGTTCGGTTTTGCTGTCCTGTGGTTGACTGTGTTCATCTTACCAGTGAGGATTTCCTCCACCCCTTCTACCACCCCCATTTATTGTCTCTCTTTCAAATATTTTGCCTAAAAGCTTTTTTCATTCTTGCCTCTTGCATGGCACTAACCCGAAGAATTACGGTGTAAGTTTGGAAGGTGGAATATAAATTGCCCTTATGGTCTGTTCCATTGGGGAACTCCAGTGAACTACTCTTCCCAGGGTTTGTGCGTTGTGATGGGCCCGCCCTCTGAATGTGGGTTTGGGCTGAGACTTTAACTGACAGAATCAGCAGAAGTGACACTGTCAATTCCAGGCCTGAGCCTTAAGCCCCAGCAATTGCATATAAGAAGTCTAGTTACCCTAATGGAGAGGTCACGTGGATGGGGAGAGGCCCTAGGACTACCTCACAGAGAGAGGCCTGGCTCTTCCAGCGTACTGTCTGGTCCCTGCCAGCTCCATGCAGCTTCAGGTGACAGCTGGCAACGCGAGTTGAAGGGAAGAGCTGCCCAGCTGAGTCTAGTCTGGATTACAGAATTGTGAGCAAATAATTGTTTTCTAAGTCACGAAGGTTTAGGATGGTTTGTTATGCAGCAGTAGATAAATGAAAATACACCTATGTTGATGTACATTGATAAATGCATTTTCAAGGCTACTTAGTAATATGTAACTTGTATTTATGTGCTAGAAAAGTAAAATATAAATTATTGCTAAACAGCTGTTAATATAGATTTATCAATGTCATGTGCCATTTACTAATGTAGTTACATCAAGAGGGAAAGAAATGAAATAGCCATTGAAGGGATTTGAATGTTACTCAGTGCTGTCATTAAATACAAGCTTTCCCATCACAACTCTGTAAAGTGGTGATGACATTGAAAATTTGGCAACCATTTAGACCACAAAGTTGGAAGAGAAATGTATGTAAGAAAATTAAAAATATTATTTTTTGATGGGATGAGTTTTTAAGTTCCTTTTCCTCCCAGATCTTTTTTCTTTTTCGATTGACGTTTCAAGCTGAATGCTCTGTAGGTTGACTGATTACAAGTGTTTTCACTCAAGCACACGAGCTTCTAAATCTGCCTATAAGCTGCTTTCTTAAAAAAGTGAATAAGCTTAGGAAATAATTATTCCTCAAAGTACACAAAACTCTGGAGCAAGCTTTTGTTCTGTAGACAGATCTGATTCATCAAGAAACATCAAGATAATTGTCACGATTTAAATTTTTGAAAGAAACCAAGAAGCCTTTGGCTCGAGTATAAAACTTTCTGTTGCTTTCTTGGCGTAGTGCCTTGAGTTGAATATTTTGTGCTGTACGTTGCTCCATTTTTTGTTTTGTTTTGTATTTTTGCCCCTGGGACAGGAAACTACAGAACAAAATATATTCATTTTGGTAACCCATGCTGGTCCTTTGGTGACTCACTCTTCTTGAGTGATTCGTACAGAAAGGAGAGCAGACACTTGAATGCCGCTCTCTAGTGGATGCGGGTGACGAGCCAAGATTTTGTTCTTAGGGAGCCTTTTCCCACCTCTTCCTCAATGGACAGTCCTCGATTGTTTTTTTCTACCCCAATTCCATAAAGCATTGATAGTAACTTTTAATTCAAGTATCTATGATATGCTAAGTCTTTTCAATATATTATTTCTAATCCTTACAACAGATCATTTGGAGTTAAGAGTTAAAAATATTGGTGTAGTTAATTTTCCTGTAATTTCCTATTGAAAACCAGTGTAACAAGGGATTTATGTGGTATGTTAAGAATGTTTAGATATTTCTGGAATTACTGAGTTGGAAGATGCTTGAGTAAGAAAGACGCATTGGAAAGGCTTTTGTATTCCTATAATTATATGACAAGAAAAATTTTAAGTTCTTGGGAACTGTACTGAGATTCTTTGTTAACTGCTCGTATTTAAATTTTTTCCCCCACCTGAAAGAACATAAAGAAATTTTGGTTCTATGTTTATCTTTTTGCTCAGATTATATCATACTCTATCTCATTCCTTTTTTTTGAACTTTAAGTAATATCTAGAGAGAGTACTTATTTTATGCCAGATATCTCTTAAATTCTTGGGGCACCTTGATGAACAGAAAGACCAAGATCCCTGCTCTGGGAGGTTGGCACTGTAGCCCTGGAACAGACAGACAATAAAAACAACAAAGTTTATGCTGTGGGGGCAGGAACGCAGACTGTGCGGTCGGGGAGCGAGTGGGCTGTGGGGGCAGGAACGCAGGCTCTGGGGTCGGGGAGCGAGTGGGCTGTGACTGTGAACAGGTGAGGAGGCTCCTGAAGAAGGGGCCTTAGTGGAGCTGGGGGAGCAGGAGGGAGTCCCGAAGGTGCTCGTAGGAGAGCTGTCCCTTCCCGGCAGAGTCAGGGCCAGGCTGCTGCTGCCTCTGAGGGATGCTTTGGTGGTTGGACTTGGTCCAGGTTGCTGCTGGATCATCTGGTGTTGATGCACCTTGTTGGAAATGATCACCGTGAGTCACTATGTTAGCCTGTCATCAAATCATAACACCCGAGGTGGGCCAGCCCCTGTGGCCTAGTGGTTAAATTTGGTGTGCTCCGCTTGGGCTGCCTGCTTTGGTTCCCCGGACGTGGACCCACACCACTCGTCTGTCAGTGGCCATTGCGGTGGCAACGGCTCACATACAAGATAGAGGAAGACTGGCAGTGGATGTTAGCTCAGGGCGAATCTTCCTTAGCAAAAAATCAATGTGACACCAAAGAGAGAAATTACCAGAATAGAACCACATCCTAAGATGTGACCTTGAAACATTTCTCTTGTCCTTTATGGTGTGGAGGGCCTATATAAATCCTGCAGTGCCTCAGGGACAGGTAACTTGTTCTAGAATTCCTGCGCAGGCCCCAGAGGACTTTTATTTTTTATTTATTTTTGTTGTTGTTGAGGAAGATTCACCCTGAGCTATCGTCTGTGCCCATCTTCCTCTATTTTGTATGTGGGACGCCACCACAGCATGGCTGCCCACGAGTGGTGTAGGTCCACACTAGGGATCTGAATCTGTGAACCCAGGCCGCCAAAGTGGGCGGAGCACGCGGAACCTTAAACCACTTGGCCTGGAGGCCTTTTAGATGTTTAGGATTCAAAACCATTGATTTTGCTTTCAAGGTTAGAGACCATATAAATCAGCTACTTAGAATTAAAGGAGTTGGAGTATGTAAAATTCCTTAAATCTGTGCCTATACTTAGTAAGTACTGTGCAAATAGTAATTGAATCTGGAACCAGAATTTTAAACTAGAAGATAAATTATGATATTTATATACCTGTATAGAAAATGTGTCAATTTTTAGATTAACTTTTTATTCAAAAAGTAATAATATGTCTTTTGTCTCACCTCCATTTTCTCTCTTATCCCCTTCTTTCTTTATCTCATAGTCCCTGTTCCTCCAAATCAAAGTCAGATTTTGAAATAATAACAGGAATAATAACACAGCAATGCCTATGTTTCCTTTTTGAAAACATTGCTTTCTTTGTGTGTTGCATATTTGCAGCTTTTCATACAGATGGATTTTTAAATTGACTACCTGACACTTTGAAAGGAATCGCTTCTTACTGAATATTATATTATGAAAATAAGTGTTTTTGAGAATTTTTTTGTAGTCTTCTTGTTCTGTGATTTCCTTTTATAAGTGACTAATACATATAAATTTGAGAAAAGTTCTGTCTCTTATTGAAAGTGTAAATCCTCTGATTCTGTTACAATGGTACCTAATCATGCCATGATTTTGATGGCTGAGGTCTCTTTACTAGAGCGCACAGTGTGCCAGGGGTTGTTGGTGTTAACACAGGTGTATTACATCCTCCGGGGAGTTTTACACACCTGTGAAGGAGGGTGGGTTTGAATATTGGCCCTGCCATTTTAAAGATATACCCTTATTCAGGTTAATTACTGAATTCTGTGAGACTCAGTTTCCCCATCAATAAAAAATAGAGCTAACCGTATCTACATCTTCAGAATCGTGAGGAATAAAGATGGTCTCTCCAGAACACATAGCATGGTGCCTGACACACAGTAGGTCCTCAGTGAATGGCAGCTGCTGTTAATAAAAATGACCATCTCCTCACTTATTAGCTTTTGTTTTGGCTTGGGTTGTTTCCATCTTTGAGATGTTTTACCTAAAATTTTAAGTGTACGTATCCCTACCCTGTTCTTCAGCCTTTTGAAAATAACCACGTGTTTGATGTGTGTGTCTATGAAGCAGATCCCGTGTTTACAAGTCTGAGACTAGGATGCTTTGAGAATGATCTCCTGTAATTATCGTGTCTCCTCTGAACTCCTGAGTCCCTCTTTATTCTTCCTCCCTGGTACCCAGAGCCCCCTCCCCTGGGCTGGGCCCCCTCTGGATCCCCCCACAGTCCTCCCTCCTCCCCTCCCCAGCCCACTGCTCCTTCACTCTGCATTGTTGCCTGACCAGATTTTCTAAAAATACCACTGTGCCCCTTCTTTTATTTTCTTAAAAAAATCTATATTGGCTTTTGTTACCAAGTCTGAAGTCCTTTGCCTGAACTTCATGGTTCTCTACAGACTGGAGCCATCTTCTTTCTCCCTTCAGTTTACTTTTCCATGATTCCTAGACCATTCAGTGGAGACTGCGCACAACTAAACACCTCACGTACCTTCCTTCTCTGAAGCTTTTGTGTGCTGTTCCTTCCTCGTCTTCTCTACCTGAAGTCAAGCCTGTTTTGTAAGATTGTATTCAAGTTCTGTGTTCTCTTCAGTGTCTTTTTCTGACCCTGGTTTCAGTGATTTAAAACAATTTTTTATTTAAAAAATTTTGTGTGTGTGTGTGAGGAAGACCAGCCCTGAGCTAACATCTGCTGCCAATCCTCCTCTTTTTGCTGAGGAAGACTGGCCCTGGGCTAACATCCGTGCCCATCTTCCTCCACTTTATATGGGACACCACCACGGCATGACTGACAAGCAGTGCGTTGCCTGGCGCCCGGGATCCGAACCTGCGAACCCCGGGCTGCCAAAGCACGAACTAAACCGCTGCACCACCAGGCAGGCCCCCCCAATTGTTTTAATGTATAAAAAAAATTAGTGTATTTGTAAAGTACTAAATGTTCACTTCAGTCTTACGTGTTGAGGAGGACTATAAATTCTTGTAGAATTAGGTATTCTGTAACAGTGTCTAGCCAAGTGCCGACTATTCAGTATTATTTGAGTGATTTGACTCTCTAAACTCCTAATTTCTTTAAATGATTTTTATATGAATTTGGAGGTATATTATAATATGGTTCATAAGGAAATTTAATCAGATGTCAACCTGAAAGACTATTTAAAAAACAATAATCACTTGGAATAAATATACAACATAGATACTTTAAGCTTTTTTTTCTTCTTGTAGTCTGAAATGATATGTTAGAGAACATGGAATTTGTTACCACTTCAGTTTTTTAGAGCTTGATAGGGAAAAAAGGAAATATTTCTCAAGTAATTTGCAAACAGTTTAGATTTCTCTGATATGAAAAAGAAAGACAAGGGGAGAGAGGATGAAATGGAAAAGACAGACCATGACCCAGCTAACGTGACTTCCTCACCTTGACTTTCATGACCGTCTCTCATTGGTAACTATAGAGCTTGGTGCTTGGTATTTGCCTAATGGACTTTTAAAAATTTACTTTTTACTAAGGTGTCATTTACAAACAGTGAAATGCACAGATCTTAATGTACAATTTCTTTAGTCTTAGGAAATGTGTATTGACGAACAACCCAAATCCAACTTAAGATATAGAGTGTTTATGACCTGAAAAGTTCCTGGAGCTCCCTTGTGTTCCTTCCAGCCAACAGCCTGCCACCCCCATGAGAGGTACTTGCTGTGTCTGTCACCATGTGTTGGTTTTGAACTGCATACACATGGAATCACAGCACACCTACTCTCTGGTGTTTGGCCTCTTTCATTCAATGTAACATCTTTGAGGCTCATCCATGTTTTTGCATGTAGTTCATTCCTTTTTATTGCTGAGTAGTATTCCATCATACGAACATACCTGAGTTTGTTTCTCCATTCTCCTGTTGATGGACGTCTGGATCGTTTCTAGTTTTGGGCTAATGTGAACATTTGTGTACGAGTCTTTGGGTGAACATAGTGTTTCCATTTCTCTCAAGTAAATGCCTACAAGAGGGATCAGCGGGTCAAAGGATTGGTGTGTGTCTAACTTTATAAGAGACCACCATGACTTTTTCCAGAGTTCTGATATGAGAGTTCCGGTTGCTGTCTATCCTTGCTGACAAGGATATTGTCATTTTTCTTAATTTGCGTTTCTATTATGTGTGAAGTTATATCTCATTGTGGTTTGAATGTTCGCTCCCTGATAGTGAGCACCTTTTCTTTTCTTTTTTTTTTGTGAGGAAGACTAGCCCTGAGCTAACGTCTGTGCCCATCTTCCTTCACTTTATATGGGATGCTGCCACAGCATGGCTTGACAAGTGGTGTATAGGTCTGCACCCGGGATCTGAACCTGTGAACCCTGGGCCGCTGAAGCAGAGTGTGTGAACTTAACCAGTACACCACCAGGCCGGCCCCTTGAGCACCTTTTCATCTACTTATTGGCCATTTGTGTCTCTCCCTTAGGGGAAAGTCTGTTCAAGCCTTCTGTCCATTTTTATGGGTTGTTTGTCTTTTTCTTACTGAGTGGTAGGAATTCTTTATATATTCTGGATATAAGTCCTGTGTCAGCTATCTGATTGTCGCTGATTATAGGGATATTAACTCATATTGGCTTTTTGTTCTTAGCAACTCAGAGACAATGGTTCTGGAGAACTGCTGCTGCTTCAGACGTTCTCTCTTTATAGGACGGTGTGATGGCAGGAAGTTGAGGGGAGGAGTGGAGGCCAGGCGGCAAGAGAGAACTGCTACCTTGTGTTCCCTCCTTCTGTCTTCTAGGAAATATTTTCCTCCTTTCCAGAATACCTTCGTCCTGGCCCTCCAGAAGACTTCTCTCTGTGTCTTGTTGACAAGGACTGGGTTACTTGGCTGTCCCTAGCTGCAAGAGCGGCTGAGAAAGTGTCTTTTTTTAAAACCATAAAGTCTCTGTGGTGGTAGGTGGATGAGTGGGAAGGGGGTTGAGAATGTTTGTAGCGTGAAATATCTACCTAGCAGGTCAAGGGTGGAGGCTTAGTGAGGAAGTGCCCCTCGCTCCCGGAGGTGAGAGGGCCTGTTCAGGGGACTAGGGCTGTTGTGGGAGAAGAATGAATTGGTTGCTGGAAGAACCTTTGTGGTTATCTCTCTGAATGTGTTGGGAGCCAACAGTCAGAACGTTTGAGCTGGGAGTTTGATGTGGGAGCACAGGGAGCAGGTGGTCCTTGGAGCTCCAGTGGTGTTGACGTTGCTCAGGGAGAGCTTGTAAAATACAACAAAAGCAGAATGTGGGCACTGGGGAAAAGTTAATCCCAGGGATATCCAGAGGAAATTAGACTCCAAAAGTAGACTGAGAACAGCCGCCAGAAGAGCAGGCAGCGTTAATATGGCCATGGGAGGAGGGTCGGGAAGGAGGAGTGTCAGAGGAGTGGGCAGCCCAGAGCAGCCGTGGCTGAGGTGTCAGCGACCGTTTAGACTTGGCATTTAGGACGACATTACAGATCTTCTCGAGGGCAGGTATGTGGAGTGAAGGGTGTAGAGGCCACATGGTATTCAGTGACCCAAAGTGGGAGATGAGGAAGAAGGTGGCAGCACTGAGTTGGCTACTTCATCAAGAAGCTTGGCTGTAATTCCATTAAAGAAAAAAACCTTTTTATATGGAAGAAACAGTGAAATGTTTCTAGAGGTTGGTGATAGGAGGGAGGGAGGAGATGATGGCCCACCTTCCCTGAGGAGGTGGGAGCAGAGCGAGGGATTATCTTTTTGGATAGGAGTAGCACGGGGCTCTCTATCTTTACAGGCTCGAGGAATTTGGCAGCGAATAAGGGGCACTTCATTCTTCAAGGGTGGAGGAAAGGATGGTGCAAGTATTTGGGGGGAGGCAGTGATGGGCAATGGGTGGTTTGGGTGGGCACGTTGGAAGGTGTTCCCCTGACTGCTAGTATTTTCTTTCAAATAAGAGGGCAAGAATGGTCATCTACTGGGCTTGGGTTTGGGATAGACGAGAGCTGTTTTTCTTTTCAGTTCTACTTTTGACCCAGTCTACAATATTTTGGGAACATTACTGACCAGTTAGAAAGATTGATGTCAGCAAAGCTGATGGTTTGTATGTTTGGAAAGGTCAGTCTGATAATCTGTCAGCCCATGTGCTTAGATGGGTTCAAGGTGGAAGATGGCTTTAGTTTTATCCACCAGTAAACATTTTTAGCATGGCTACTACACACTAGGCATTTTGATAGGTGCTATGAAAATACTAAGGAACATTAAGAAATGACAGAATAAGTTTGGTTGCCCTAGCCTGGAAGTTGCAATACAGGTTCCTTTCACTTACTAGCTTTGCATTTTGTTGCTTAGGGGAACTTTGGGCCCCAGAATTTCCTTATCTGTGTCATGGCATGTGTGAACTAGATGAGACTAAGGTGCTATAAGATAGTAAACAAACAGCTAATAGATACTTATGTCAACAATAAGAAGGGGAGAGGTTGCGAATGTGTGAGCTTCACCAGTTTGACTGGTGACCAAAGATAGGGCCCCTTGCCATTCACCTGAGATTACTTGAAATGCTGATAGAACTCTATCAGATATTTATGGTGAAATATAGCATTCTGGACAAAAAGCTGAGTTTCTTCAAAAAAGTAGCTAAAATTTAAAAATTAGTTTGTATGTAAGGATAAGAAGGTTGTGTACATTAGTGTTTTAAGCACTTAATGAGTAAAGGTTATTCTATGGCAACCATTTATTTTGTGGTGACTGAAATATACTAATTCCAGATTCTCAAGTTTTTAGATAATGTTTTTTATCCTGAAGATACATTCAGGGAATATCCTTAATTGCTCCCTGGAGTAGATGGAGAGAAGAAGTAATTTGACAGAGTTTCCAGAAGGCCATTAAAAAAATAATAAATTTTCTTCAAGTTCCTGATTTGCTGACACTGTGAATTTTGTTGTAGCTCCTCTCCAGACAAATCAAGTAATTCTGATGTGAGTATGAACCTGCTATAACCCAGATTTAATTTTATTGAAACAGATGGTACAAAAGAAGAGGAAAAGCCTTTTGCCATCCCCTGTGGGCAAAGCTCAGGCTTATTTATCCTCATCCAAAGGCAGTTTCTGTTTGGCCTGACTTCTGGGAGCCCAGAACTCTTAAAAGATGTTTTCTTGAAAATAGTGAGCTCTTTTCTTGTCTGTCTTAGTGTTCTTGGCTGAGCTTCCTATATTCCGCTGCTTTTACTCATTAATATTCAGCTTGATCTATGGTGACTGAGAAGGCAGCAAAGGGCTGGAAGTTAGTGCCATGAAAGGTCCCCATGAGGCTTTCTGAGGAAAGATGCAAATGTCCCCAGGAATAGTGTCACAAGTCTCTTTCTCTCAAGTCAGTTGGGTGCTTAAGGCTTTCAACGAGTTTAAATAGAAAGTGTTTTTTCTTTTCCTTTCGATGTAGATTCAATTGGGACTTAAAATTTCTGCCTCCTTTACAGTAAGTATACTTTTCTTGTTGAAAATAAAATAATAAATCAGGTTAAGAAAAGCAAAACACATTTCTTAGCTCAAGCATATTTATACAGATTGACAAATATTAAATTGTTTAAGAATTGCTGTCAGCAGTGTGGCTGAGATGAAATTGTAAAAATGGAAACTGTACAACTTCAGCATTCGAGAAACACACTTAGCTGTTCATCCAAGAATATAATTATGTCTTTCAAAGAAGGCTTTGAAAAGAGTAATCAACATACATAGTTTAGAAGGTTTTACAGTGTAGAATCTTTTAATAGAAATTTTGGTTTGTTTATTTTAAGGAGAGAGTGATTGTGTTCTGTTGAAGAAAATCTGAAAAATACATAATTAAAGAGTATGGTTGTTATTTCTCCAGACTAGACTACTTGATGAAGCTTGCTTTCATAGAAATCCACCCTAATTACCATCTGTCTGCTTGTTAAGGTTGAGGCTTCGTATAAGGTTAGTGGGAAATCGTACGACCACAAATGGTTTTGTAGCAATTGCCTCAACAACTAAATCTGTGTATTAAAAAAAAAAAAATTCTTGGGGGCGGCCCGGTGGCACAGTGGTTCAGTTTGGACACTCTGCTTTGGCTGCCTGGGGTTTGCGGATTTGGATCCCAGGCGCGGACCGATGCACCACTTGTCAGCCATGCTGCGGCGGCGTCCCATATAAAGTAGAGGAAGATGGGCATGGCTGTTAGCGCAGGGCCAGTCTTTCTCAGCAAAAAGAGGAGGATTAGCAACGGATGTTAGCTTGGGGCTAGTCTTCCTCACAAAAAAAGAAGAAAAAATTCTGGCAGATGTAATATTGATATAAAAACTATTGGGCAACAAATAAACTTGGTACTTTCAGGTCATGATGGAATTTGGCCTTCGTTGAAATAATAGAGATGATTTCTTGTTGCCTTCTTTACCGTTGACTTGTCCAACTCAGTAGTGGCCGGCCACGTTATGAAGAAAATATTCCTACATGTACAGGCAGTGGAGCTTCGTAAGATTGCCTCAGTGTTGTGCACTTTTCTTGAGGTCGCTGGTGTGGACGACACCTGTGTTTTATTGTCCGAGTCCTACCGGTGCCTCTCAGAGGCTGACGGGGACAATGGGAAGTGGTTGAGCTCCAGAAGGACACGTCTGATGTTTTCTTCTCAAACCTGTCAGTGTTGGATAAAATGTTGAGTTTATTCAGCATCCATTTATCCCATGAATATTTACTAAGCACCCAATTATGTGCCAGGGACAAAAAGTTCTTGGAGTTATTCAGTGTGTGCTAAGCAGTGTGGCTTCAGATGACTTCTAGTCTTGGCCAGTGGCTACTGTGGACAAAGAATGACACAGAAATAAATACTTCAGAATCAGTATTTCGAGTTACATATTGAATAATTTTTCTTGGGGTGGTCAGGGTAAATTAAAATATTGCAGTGGGGACTTAGCCTAACTGGGTAGGATGTAGTATTACAAAGTGTGAAGATAAAGCTATCAGTCGTCAAGGCCATATAGCAACTCAAATCTGCCTTGCTGTGTATAATGCCAAACATTAAAATGCTCTCCAAGATATATTAAGGATGGAGTATAGGAAATTAATAAATATTGATCATAATGAGTGATTGTATAGATGTCTATAGTTTATGTATGTGTGTATATATTTAAAAATTTAAAGTAACTTGAAGCTTTTCTGAAGTATGTTGACAAAATGTTTTAAATGAGTTGCAGAACTCATATAAAAGAATTTCTTGTATCTAGTATACTACTGATGTGTTCTGATGAATATTATGAAAATTGAGATTGTTTTCTTCTCTGATGAATGAAGAGGAACTCATTCAGTTTCTGTTGTGTGTGATACTTCGTCCTGCCACTGCCGTGTCCAACCACTGCCATGTTAGTGGTCTGAGATGATGCGCTGTGGGCTCTATGTAACTTACTGTTATTGTCACTGTTACTTCTTGTATGGGGAACCCAGAGGAAGTAGATAAGGGGGTTACTACTCCAGATCTATTTTCATGTACCAAGGAGAATAGATTCAGGAACATTCCGTATAGTAATATTGTTGGGACACATCAGCCAAATGTTTTGTGTATTAATTATTTATCCCAAAATATAGGCCAAAGAAAGATAATTTCCTTGATTATGTTGACCTACAGAAACTGACAAAGTACACAGGGAGTAGTTTGAGAATTGAATTTTCTAGTAGTCTTTTTCTGGTAGTCTTTTTTCTCTTGGAAACAGGTGACATTAACTTGGTATTTTTGAGAAGTGTTTATGTATGCATGAGAAATGTTGAGTAGAGAAGACTGTTTCCCATCAACATCTCATTACTCCTAATAGTGCCCGTGGAGAGGAAAGAGAGCACGTGTTCCTGATCTCCGTGTGGGGGAGTAGACGGTAGACTTTACGTGGCTGCATGTGTCGCACGCGCAGTGGAGGTGCAGGTTTTTGGAAGTATGTGACGGAGCAGGAGCGTGTGTGTGACACTGCTCAGCCTTGATTATTAATGGTGATAGTCACAGTGAAAACATCTGCTAATGCTGAAAATTTTAATATTATTTGAGATTTATACATGTATATACATTTATGTATAGAATATTATAGTTTGATGTTCTGGATTTTTTCCATTTACCATTATCATAAGCATTTCCTCATGTATTTTAATTGTAGTTGTTAGTGGAAACAGTATCCCATCGTATGTGTATACTATAATTCAACCATTTCCCTATTGCTGAACACAGGTTTTCTCTAAGTTTTTCTATTAATTTACTGTAGTTTGTCATAACCCTTAGTGGGCACAGGTGCTTTATTCTTTGATAGGAGTATTTTTGTTACATCTGTCTCGTGTGAAAAAGTTTATACTTGAAATATGTATATGACTTTAACCATTATTTAATTGAAATGTTAATATGGGTGTGTGTGTGTGTATATACACACACACATAAATACACACAATTACTGTATTTTTTTTGTTTTTGGAAATTGTGACATTATTCAGAAAAAAATGCTACTTTCAGTGAAGATTGACTAGGTCTCGTTTTGAATTGTTTCACTTAAATATTTTATTATTTTATTTGTGTAGCCTTAGATGCGATCATTGTCATCTTTTTATAAAATAAAAGAAATCTCTAGAACTGTCTCAGTCAGTCAGTTGCTGAGAGTGGGAGAATGTCAGGAGGGAATGAGGAGACGGGTTTCACCGTCGGAAGACGGGGCGGGCTCTGGTGTCTGGTTAACCTGGGAAGTGGGGCAGGTGGGTCCTCTGTGTCTCATCCCCTGTTTAGAAGTTTCGTCACTTGGTGGAGGCCTAAATCTGAACTGAATGTTGACACCCCGTGTGCCAGGTGTAGAATCTAGAACACGGGGTCTTCAACCAACATTCAGTTCCTGCACTGAACTATGAGCTGCGTTTTAAATTCTCTGGTGGGAGCAAGCTGTCTCTTTATTCTTGTCTTTATTTCCCCATTATAAACTATAGTATTTTTGAAAAAATATTATTTGGATAAAATTATTTAAAAAAATTTTTGGATGTGATTATTGTGTGGTAATTTGTTGTCATTTTTTCCCCCAGCTGTGTCATTAGTGTGTAAGAATACCGTTGATCTTGGTGGAACTTTTCTCTCTTGGGTAACATTGCTGCTTGTTTGTCCTTCTAAGGGCCAGCAAAGCACAAGTCTAGGGAGGAAATTTGGGATAATGGGCTAAGCAGCGCTAGGAAAACCCCCAAAAGCCCCGCAGGGGCAAAGAGGGAATGTTTGTTTCATAGACTCACGTTGTCCAGACTGGAGAGTGGGAAGTGGGGCCAGGAGCAGGGACACGTCACAGACTTCTGGTCTCGTCTGTGACACACACACGCGCGCATGCGCGCACACCGCCTCTGGGATGGAGGGAGACGTTTGGAGATCAGAAGGCTTGTGCTCAGCCCCTGGCTGCCCCTGGTCCTGCCCGGGTTGTCTGGTGCCCTTGAGGAAAGAGGAGTATTGATTCCAGAGGCTCCTTCCCGGCAGGTGCTGAAGTCCCAGAGGACAGCTTGTGGGAACAAAGGACCTGGTTTAGCATTTTAATGTTGTGCCTTCAATCCCAAGAGGTCTGGAAAGGTGTTTTTAATTTTTAACACTTAGTTAAAGCCTTGCCTTCACTGGTTATGTCTGGTGATTTAGCAACGTTTATAGACTGCAGAATCAACCCATCTACCCATGGCGACTGTGAGAAAATGACTGTAGCTGTTTTGGGATTTTGCCTTAAGAGGAAAGAGATTCCTGCATTAATATTCCATCTACAAGAGTTGGTTCCAAAAGTTGAGTGAAAGTCTTTAGATTAAGTAAAGTGGACCGATCAGGCAGGACTGGCTGGTTGTTTCCAGATGTTTCTTTCCCAGATTGACATTGATGTGTTGGCTACGGGGTCAGATGGAATAATTTGGACACCTCAGTGCCAGGGGTCATTTGATCAATTAAAACCAGGCTGTCTGGAGACAGCCTTCTGCCTGCTCTTGATTCCGACAGCGGATTGTTGTACTGATGCCTCCGTGAGGGGCAGGAAGCTGGGCCGACACTGAAGGCGGGAGAGAAACACCACAATGACGATTTTCTGTGGAGAAAAGCTAAGATGAGGGAGCAACGTTCATTCAACAAATACTTTTGAGCCCACGCTGTGTTTATGGCACTGCCTTATTCTCCAAGAATAGAGAAAGAGAGAGAAAAGAAATCCTGCTCTCGGGATGCAGAGCCGTGCCACAGGGAGGGGCGGCAGGTGCTGGACTGGCAGTGTGGAAAGACAGGAGTCCGGAGGAGAAATGTCGGCCGTAATCAGACACACGATTACCTGAAACTCTAGAGAGTTAACATCCGCTCTTCTGGTTGTTTATTCCACGCTCACCTGGCAGAACTGTAGGAAACCCTGTAATTCCAAGTAGTGGAGACCGTACAGATATCTGGGGATGTGGTTCTGATGAGGAAGCCTTCCAAGGCCTGCTGACGTGTGCAAACACCCCTTCTGCTGTCTTTAGGGTCTTGGGAAACATTGAAGTTAATTTGTGTGGGGAAGAAGCGTTGGACAGGGTTTGATTTTATTTAATCGAGTGGAGAACTGTGAGGAGGAGGCTGTTTCCGAGCAGGACCAAGCCCTCATGTCACTCAGCACGGGGCTACTGAGAGAGATGAACTGCTCACTCAGGAAAACGGGACGCCGCTTGTTCTGCCTTGACACTGTGTAATTTCCCTGGGTAACCTGGCTTTGTGCATCTGTTTTCTCGTACATGTGTGAATTACTCTCAGCCTCTGATCCAGGCAGAGCACCAGACTCAAACATCCTCCTTCAGTGACCCGAGTCCCCTCATGGGCGTGCAGTCAGCTCTTACACTGCCCCTCCTTCAGTTTTCCCTCCTTGGCCTCCTGGTGCTTTCAGACCCTTGCTTCTCAAGGCGAGGTCCACGACCAGCAGCATCAGTGTCACCTGAGTGTGTTAGAAGTGCAGAGGCGCGGGCCCCGCCCTGCTGAGTTAGAATCTGCGTTGTAACAAGCTCTCCCAGCCATTCTACGCACGTGGAAGTTTGAGACGCACTCGCAGACTCTGCCGTCTCTCCCACCATCTCACGTCCAGTCAACCCCTCAGTCATTTGGAAGATTGTCCTCTCCAGTAACTCCGGGACCAGGAGAGTGGTTTGGTTTGTAAGCCGTTAAGAAACAGGCTCAGGAGAGGCCTCAGCTCCGCAGCTCTCGCTGCACCCCAGGCCCCAGCGTGCCCCGTTGCCTCCTTGCCTCCTCCAGTCGTTTTCCTGCCTGCCCCTGAAGACCTCTGTTCCAAGCACCTTGCCTGTCCAACGTGACTTCACCACGCCAGTTCAGGCCTTGGTTTTCTCCAGTCCAGGTGGCTGCAGGTGACTCTTAATTGGCCTTTTGCCTCGGATCCCCCGGGCTGTGATGGAATGTTTTGTAAATCTGGACGACACACCTGCTGAAACTCTTGGTGGCTTCTCGCTGCTCTTCTCTGTGAGGAGCTCCCTGGACACTCCCGGTGTGGCGGGTGCCTGTTCTATACGTGCTTCCCTTTCCCTGAACTCTCCTGTCCTGCTTGTCCCCGTCCTGTCGCCTCTCTCTCCTCCTGAGCCCTCCGTCTGCACTCCGCTGGAAGGGAGCAGCACCCCGAGGGATGCTCCTGTGCGGCTGTCTCTCCCACTCGGGAACGACTCCTGGGCTGTTTTTATTTATCTCTGGTATCTCATGGACTGAGCCCAGTGTCTGATGATTATAGTGAGTAATCAATAGATGTTTGTCCACTTGAATTGGTTACACTGACTAGAAAATTTTGTTTGTTTTCCTGGAATTATTAAAAGATAGCTAAGTGTTTTCTTCCCCCTTCTGGAACTCGGGTACACATAATTAAATTAATCATAGTTCTTTGTTTATGGCGGTTTCTTATCATTGGTCCCCCTCCCCCGCCTTTTTTTTTTTTTTTGCTGAGGAAGATTAGCCCTGAGCTAACATCTGTGCCAGTCTCCCTCTTTTTTTTTTTTTTCGTATGTGGGTCACCGCCACAGCATGGCTCGTGAGTGGAGTAGGTCTGTACCCAGGATCCGAACCCACAAACCTGGGCTTCCGAAGTGGAGCATGTGTGGAACTTGAACCACTCAGCCACAGGGCCGGGCCCCATTGGTCCCCCTTTTATTTATTTAATGGTAAATTAATGCACACTCATGAAACCTCCTCCCCCCAACAGGGGAACCAGTAAGTTCCTGGTGACCTTTATCTACCTGTGCCCTCCTCCTTTGTGTCACCCTCTGCTTCCCCACTGCTGCCCCCTTCCCCCATCCCAGACGACTTATTCTCGTGCTCCCTGACCACTTACTCTGCCAGGCATGGTGGCGAGCAAATTCTTTATTGATTCACTCAGTCCTCCAATGACGCCATGAAGTAAGCAGTGCAATAAAATTCTCCCTTTTCTCCAGGTACATGATTTGAAGGCAGTAGTTACTGTCATCTTAACTGGGAGTGGAGATAGATGGCTCCTCACCTTGTTGCTATTTTTTAAAAAATGGCTCAAAGTATTTCTCCAGTAGGTGTGAGGTTGATTCTTGGTTTTAAGTGAGTTTATTAGCATGTTTAGACAGATGCTCACCCCACTGCATGACTGTTTTTCTCCGGTAGGATTTATGTTTAGAAAGGTTTATAGCCTTCTTGACATCTACCAAGATAAATACTGTATGATATGGACTCCTATTAATATGAGAAATCACGATTGTTTTTCCTTTTGTAAAAGTCCTACTGAGTTTCTAATTCTGTGTTTGAATCAAATATGGCTTGTAATTTTCTCTTCCAATATTTGGGATCAAAATAATATTCTCTCAAGATAAATGAGCATTTCAGCTTTATCTATATTTTATAATCATTTATCTGTTATAGGTAGAGTGTATTATGTGAATTAAAAATACTGGGACTAACAGTTTGAAATTAGAACTATAAACATGATGCTGTGTGGCCACCTTGATTACAGAGATGATTTGTTTTTTGAGAGATTGTTAGATTTCTCCAGTTAATTCACTTGACTCTTTCCTGGGGAATGGAATTTTGAAATTTCTTCCTTTTTAATAGATTTTCCTTCCATCTATTGAATTTATTAATGCATTTCCAATTCACATATCCTGCGATGTTTTCATTCTCTTTCTTTCTAAATTTGTTTTGTCCATTCTTCTTAGTTTAAAAGAAGAAATCTATTAACTTGATGCATCAATTGTTAGTTTTCTAAAGAATCATCCGCTGGTTTTGGTTGTCAGTTTCATTGCTCTGTGTTTCTTTATTGACTTTGCTTTTTCTAATTTTATTTCCGTTTGTTACTTTGTTCCTTTTCTAAGTTCTTTATCAAGAGGCTTGGTTTATTATGCTTTTCTTTTTTCTTTTAATTTTGTGACCAGTGTAATCACTTAGTCTTAGAGAGTCAACTCCCCTTAGTCCTGCTGAGCAGCTTCTCATGCATCTCGTTCTGTTATCTCATCTAATAAAACTTCATTGTGTTCTGAACTTCTTCCCAGGTTCAGTTGTTAAGATATTTTGTTTTGTAGTTTGTATATTCAACATGTGCAACGTTATTCAGGACTGATTTTTTTCTCTCTAATTTTGTCATAATACTGCTAATGTAGGCCCGATCTTTGACTTAGTGCGTGACCCACTTGTATAAGCAATTTGGTTAGAATTGAATGTGTGTCCTCTTGTGGCATTCGCTTATCCCTTCGTGGCACTTAGGTTGTTCAAGGCGCATTTCGTTGTCTGCCTGTCTGCCTACGAGTCTGGAGTTCCTCTTGTAATTCGGTCTTGCCTCGTCGTCCCAGCCTGCCCCCTTTTGTTGACATTGCTGCTAGCTTTTCATTTATAGGTTGACTTATTTGCTGGCTAGACCAGAACACTTAAGAACAGATTTGCGTGAAAACACTTTGAGATTCTTCGTTTGATTCCCTAAGAACTAGCAGCTTTTGAGTGCCCAGCACACACTGTGTAGTCACGTTTACACACCTTGTCTCATTTAGTCCTCACAGGACCCCTGCTCGGAGGCGGTGTTCTCATTTGACAGAGGAAGAAGCTGGGCGTTCAGAGGTGGACATGACACACAGCAGAAGCACCCGCAGACTGAGGGCTGTCCCCTTGCCGGGTGGCTAAAAGCATGGGCTTGCCGTGATGGTGGTGGATGTTGTCGTCTGCTCTCGTTTTTGCAGACACTGTGTACATCTGGGAATATTCCCGAAATGTTGGTCTGCATGCATTTTTTGGTAGGTAATCAATTGTATTAAAAAAAATTCAGTGGTGCTTTTAAAAAATAGGAAGTTAATCCTGTTTGTTTTCTTTTACATTTGAGATATTTCACAATAATAGCTGCGAGATGTAGTTGGACATTTGTGCTATTCTCCACTATCCTTGTGCTTTTTGCATTTTTTTGCTTTCACCTCTTTGAGATGGACTCGAAACTTTGATTTTCCATGGAATTAAATTGGAAGATAATGATTCGTGCTTATTGGACAGAGGCAGCTCTGAACTTTCCATAAATTTGACTTTTGTACCATTTGTAGTGTAGTGAACCCTTCTCACTCATCTCTTTATTCAGGATTCAGTCTTCTTTGGATTTCTTACCCGATGTCCACATATCAGCAGTGACTCTGGGGGTGAGGGCCGCTCGTGTTTGTGTCCTAGGGCCTGACCTGTCCCACACTCCCCTCCCCGCACGGCCCCCTTCTCCCCAGACCAGCTCCTCTGGAGGTGAGTCAGGAAGGGCTGCTCCTGTGGTGCGTGTCCCTTCACTTTCATGACCTCCTGTACTCTCTTGCTTTTGTTGTGACCTTCTCAGATGTTGATCTTGTTGACAAATTGTTTCAGATCGTTTAGGTCATGAAATACTTTCTTCTGTCTTCAAAAAAACCCGAAGATTTGCCTCCGTTCTGGGCCTGTGGCGATAATTTCTTTTGTGTGGATTTTCTTTCAAGCTCTTCTTTGTCTTCACCTAAATCTGAAGGATTCATTTCTTTGCATCTTAAATGTTATCTTAGCTTCTTACTTGGCAGGTACTATGGAGTATCTTATTTTTTTGTTTTTTTCATACAGTTTAAAAACTTGGCTGTTGGGTTACACCTGTTTTGTATTATTGTTTGTTTGGGTGGCTTTACCTTGAAGATGGCTTCCTCATAATTTGTATACAGTCCCCTTCAATTCTTAGAAATTGAAAAAAATTATTTCTGGATTTTGGTTCGTATTGTTTGGTTTCTCACACCTTTCCGATCTCCGTGGTTGTCTTGGCCGGTGAGTTGACCTTTGTTGTTATTCACCTGTGCACGTTGTACTAGTATATTCATTCGGTTAGTTCTTTGCAGAGGGCCACGGTTTTGATTTGTTGTCTTATTTATACCTTTAGTTTCCTTCTAGAAGAATAGTTCTTATGCTGTTGGGAATGGTGGACTCCTTTCTGGGCCTGAGCACAGCTACTGATGAGTGTCCTACAGAAAACTGTGGCCCTTCCCCAGAAGCGGAACGCAGTCTCAGAGCCCTGTGGGTCCCGGGTTTCTGTGTGATTCTCTCCTGTGGAAAGCCCCATGGAGAACGCACTACGTGACACTGTTTGAACCTGCATTTTCACTTGAACGTAGACTGTGGTGACTTGGGTAGGCCCTCTGATTAGGTGGGATGAGGAGTGTGCAAGTATCCTGCCCGCCGTGGCTGGAGTTAGTGATTGTTCTACTTCTGATCATCCCCGCTTCTCGTCGTCACATTAAGTGTCATGTTCTTCCTCTATAAATAGACACTTATCTGGGGGAGATTTTTTTTTTTTTAAGGAAGATTGGCCCTGAGCTAACATCTGTTGCCAGTCTTCCTCTTTTTTCTTTTTTCTCCCCAAAGCCCCAGTACACAGTTGTGTATCATAGTTGTAGAGTTGTAGCTCTTCTATGTGGGACGCCGCCTCAGCATGGCTTGATGAGCGGTGAGTAGGTCTGTGCCCAGGATCCGAACCCGCGAACCCCAGGCCACCAAAGTGGAGTGCACGAACTTAACTGCTACGCCACCGGGCCGGCCCCTCTTGGGGAGATTTTGATAGACTGTTTGGTACTTTGACATTTTCATTTTGTTATTTTAAGTAGTGTGTCCTCTGTCTTGCTCAGAGAAGTGGACGATGCAGGGGAAGTGCAGGAGCTCCTGACGCCAGGCCCAGGGGCCGAGGCAGCCACTCGGGAGATGAGAGGCTCCTGCTGCGTGGACCTTAGCTTCTTAGGTGATGCTCTGTGTTTCTTGATAATTTATTTAAAAATCCCCCAGCTTTACTGAGATATAATTGATGTGTGGCACTGTGTATATGTATTTTTAATTTCAAGCACTGCAGATTAGATTAGCAAACACCTACTGCTCCACTCTCTGCAGGTGTCGACCGACCTCCTGTGCCATTGGCACGGATGGGGCAGCTCCTCCTGACCAGCAGGTTGCTCCGGGCAGGTCACTGTCTCCTGCGGAAGTGTTCTAGAAGAGCATACGATTCTAGAGGCAGAGGGAGGAAGGGAAGGGTTCTTCCCTACCATAACGGGGCTTCTTCAGTTCCCTTTGTACCGTCCTCTTCTGAACACTACAGTTAAATTGTTTAAATTGATTTCATGTCTTGTGGTCAAGATAACCTGTACTTCTCTGGTCATATTAAGCAAGTGAGTGGTTTTTCTGCAATGATCTAAACAGCTAGTCAGAAAATGAAGTTTTCAGTCAGCGCTTTGCTGTCAGTTCGGTGTATTTGTTATTTGAAAAGTGCTTCCTCTTTTGAATTGGACAGGACTTGGACACGGCTGCTGATGAAGGTCGTACAGTTGCCAGAGTGTTCTAGTCATTCCAGACCCTGGTTTTAAACCAGGTTTCGATTGTGTCGGAACCAGTTGGAGGAGCTTTTTCAAAGCCTGAGCATAACTCGTGTCCAGTGAGTCAGAACAGGGCCTGGGCTGGCGGTAGCTCCTGGCAGAGTCCCCTCTGGTGGCTGATACGCGGCCTCGGTGAGGGGTCCGGGGCTGATGGGGCTCCTCGCGCAGTGCCAAGAGAGTCTGCACAGCTTTTCCAACAGGAAGGAGTCTGCCTTGTAAGTTTCTGTAATTAGTGCTTATTAAATAGTGGCATACAAAATCACATCCACATACCCCTAATTAGTGAATTTGCTGATGTGTTGTGTTTTTTTGGAACTTCTGGTTAGCTCTGCCTGTGTGTCTGCAGAGTTTAGTCAGAACCCGAGAGTGGGCACGAAACAGCTTCATTCGATGTTTGGTGGTCAGTCTAAACCCGTGTGGCAGGGACAGGCACAGACGTGACTGTCACCCTGTGTCGCCGGCTCCACGGCACCCGGCGTTGAGCAGCATCGATGGCGTTGGGGTCCGAGGGGCTGTGCCTGTCCACATTAGCCGGCCTTCGTCCAGGGGTGACATGCGGGTGGACCCACAGTCCGCGGGCTTCCTGATGAGCCCAGAAGCTGCCAGGCTCAGCGAGTGGCTGGCTGGTATCTGAAGTTTTTGTTCTGTTCTTCCTTCTCAATTTCTTTCCCAAGCATGACTCTCTCTTCTCAGCTGTTCACATGGCAGACTCGTGTCCTGGGGAACGGTGTTTTCTCCGTAAGAGGTAGTGGAGGGAGGGGGGTAGAGTAACAGATGGACGGGCGAATGAAGGGTAAACTTGATGTCTTTGAATGCAGAGGGTGGCTTGTGGATGGTGGGGGTGGGAGAACGAGCAAGAAAGCAAGGGGGGCAGTTGGCTGATTAACTTACCAGCGAGTCTGGGAGGTAAACGGGTTCATCAGGGTGGGCGTTGGCAGTTTGTCTTGCTTCCTGGGACGTTCTTCTTTTTCGCTGGACACTGACTTACCTTTTCGTACGTGTTACCTGTGCCCCTTCCCACGGACTCCTTCCCCGCTCTGACTGGCCAGCGTGTTCTGCTGTGCCTGAGTCCCACTGTGGCCACGTGGCCGCCCGTCCAGCAGGGCCTCCAGTCCTCCTGCCCTGAGTCACTGTAGTGTCTGAGTCACCCTGACCACTTTCACACTTAATCATAGCCTCTCTTGATTTGCTTCTTGCTTTACGTGAGCGAGGCAATTTATCTTCCCAGACAGATGGTGACCTCATGAAGCATGCGGTGCTTCAGGTCACTTCTGCGTCCCTGTTGCACTGAGGGGAGCCGTCCTTGTACTCCCAGGTCCCGCACGACCCTCAGAGAGCTCGCAGGGCCCGTCCATCGGCTTGTGCCTGGATGAGTGACGGGGAGATTCCCCTCTGCTCCCCAGACTGGATCCAACCTCAGAACAGTGACTTTGTGGCTGGAGTTCGTTGTGTGTCTTTGACCTGGTTCTCGCTGGCGACGCTGCTTTCTTAGAGCCTCCTCCCGTGGATAATAGTCTTGGTGGGGGTGGGGCGGGTATAGGCTGGTGTCACAGATCCCAGAGATCCAGCAAGACCTGTTCTGGGCCGGTCTGCTCAGAGTCGGGTTGTCATTGGGCCCCGTTGTGCGGTTCATCCAGACGCTCAGGAGCGCCAGCACTGTGCTGAGCGTCGGCCCAGGTACTCGGTGGGAAGGTACATGGGTGAAGCTTGTCCTCTCCTCTGCTCGCTCTGTCCTCCCCTCCCTCCCACCCAGCCCCACTCACAAGAGAAGATGCAACGTCAAGAATTCGCCTGAGCCGCCCCCAGTTAAGTTTTGTTCCGCAGCAGAGCAAGCACAGTCGTCCCCTCTCATCCACAGTTTAACTTGCCGCAGTTTCAGTTATTTGCGGTCAACTACCATCCGAAAATATTAAATGGAAAATTCCAGAAATAAACAACTCATAAGTTTTAAATTATGCACCATTCTGAGTAGCACGATGATATCTTGGGCTGTCCTGTGCCATCCCTCCTGGGAAATGAATCGTCCCTTTGTCAGGTGGATCCACGATGTATGTGCCTGTGAGTCACTTAGTAGCCGTCTTGGTTGTGGTACTGCAGTGCTTGTGTTAAGTCACCCTTATTGTACTTAATAATGGCCCCAAAGCCCACTTTATTATTAGTTATTGTTGTTAGTCTCTCACCGTGCCTAATTTATAAATTAAACTTTATCATAGGCATGTACGTACAGGAAAACACGTAGTATATTAAGCGTTCGGTACTGTCTGCAGTTGTAGGCATCCACTGGGGTCTTGGGATGCATCCCCTGTGGATAAGGGGGAACTGCTGTATTCTCCGTGGATCAGCTGTTCTTCATTGAGTAGTATCTGGGTGTTCAAGAACTGCACGTTGGAGCTAAGATTCTAGTATTTATGAAGTCACACGCAGTCTTTTGACATTGGGTGGGAGCTGTAGGATGGTAACAGTGTAGCTGCGCGAGGCTGTAGAACCTGGTGTGGTCTCTTCGGCGTGTATTTCAGAAACAACGGTAAGAAATAAAACTTGTGTATGAATTTGTATTTCAGACACAACGTTGGTAAGAAATAAAACTTGTGTATGAATTTATTATTTGCTCTGCTTGAAAAGAGTAACAAGTCAGACTTTAGATTTATTATTTCTGGGACTTGGGTAAGTGGTTAGAGCGGGTATTATGAAATGGAGCGCTTAGTCTGCCTCCATGTGGGCAGAGCCGTGACAGGGAGTCGGAGGTGTTGGGCATTGCACGGCAAGTCAGTGGATGTTAGTTTGAATTTGCGTATTCCTCCTCCTCCTGCTTTTATTATTATCATTTATCAAAAAAAATTTTTTTTAAGAACTTGATTTGCTTGCTTGGATTCTTTCCATATCGAAGAGTGGTTTTTTAAACTGGCCCCCTCCGTCCACATGTAACTTGAATGTCTTGTAGCTAAAGAAGCTTGGGGGGGTGTGTTTATGAATACAGTCGTTTTCGCCAACAAAATAGCTGCGTCGCCGAGAAGGGCCTGGAGGGCAGCATTTTAAACGTAGAGTGAGAGGACCCCAAGCCGGCCACAGTGCAGTCTGTCGGGTGCTGTCCGGAGGGCATGGTGGCAGCTCTCCTGAGTGGAGGGAGGTGTGGGTGGACGGCAGACCCTGCTCTCACTGAGCAGCAGCCCTGGGGCCCGAGGTTTCCTGACATTGGAGGCTGAGACCTGGGGAGGGCGGGGCTTTCTCTCTTTTTCCCGGAGCCCTGGACTCTATCTGAACTCAGGTCTCAGTTTTGCCGTTTTCCAGCTTTGTGATCTAGGGTATATTATTTTGATTCACTGTGTTTTAGCTTCCTCAGCTGAAAATGGGGATGCAGAGAGTAGCTACTTTGTAGGGTTGTTGAAAGGGTTCAGTGAGGAACTCGCTTCAGAACAAGGCCTGCTGTATACAAGCACTTGCTTCATTTAGTCGTCATTCACTACAAGTGACAGATCCCAAACAATGGTGTTTAAACACCTGTGGGTGTTTATTTTTCTCCTGTAATGAGAAGTTCAGAATTAGGCAGCCCAGGGCTGGTATGGTGGGTTTATGAGGCCATCATCAGACTCCCTCTGCTATCCTTAGTGTATGTCTTTGTTACCTCATAGTCACAAGATGGCTGCCACATCTCCAGCATCGTTCTTAGGTTCCAGGCAGGGAGAAGAGGAAGGGCAAATGATGAGCACCAGCCGAATGCCTCATCTTATAAAGAGATTTCCCAGAAGCCCCACTTATCTATTTCCACTTATATCCTGTTGGCCAAAATTATATCGCAGGGCCTTATCTGTAAGGGAGGAAAGGAAAAGTAGTTCTTTAAATTGGGCATCAAGGTTGTTACTGGTAGGAGGGAAAAGTAGGAAATGGAGGTTGGGTGGGCGCACCAGCAGTGTCTGCCCCACGCTTAAGAACGCGACCTTGAATGTGGTGTCCCTACAGATAGGAAGGTTGGAGGAAGAATGTTTCAGGATCCTGATGAGGAATTGTGGGAACATGCAGACCTCTTGGAGGCTCACTCCTCCAGTGAAGTGGCAGCATTCAATCCATCCTGTCCCAGAGCAGTGGGGGCCCGGCGCTGACCCTGCACATCCTCCCCCTGCTCTCTCAGCCAGAGCAGTGGGGGCCCCGCGCTGACCCTTCACGTCCTCCTCCTGCTGTCTCAGCCTTGCCACCTCCCCTCCCCCATTACTTCCCCAGGGACTTCAAGGTCCTTTTCAGATATTTTCCCTGTATTCTGTTGCCCACAGACCCCAGAGTGCTGTGGGGGAGTGCCTGGAGGGGGTGGCCATCTAGTGGCCCCTCCAGCACTGAGGTCACGATGCGGGGCAGCCCCGTCACCCACAAGGGGTGGGGAGCGGGCAGGTCGCATGCCCTTGGGGAATTTCCCCATGTCCTGCTCTCTCCTGGCTGTGCGTTTTCCTCCTCTCATGGAATTCTTAGGCCTATGTCCTTCCTCCGTTTTATTGGCGTTCCATTCCTGTGCCGCGTGTTGATGAAATGGAACAAGAGCCTGAAGTTGTCAGCAGGAAAGCTTGGCTCCCGCCCTTGGACCCAGGCACAGGTTTCCCTCCGTGGTGGCCGTCCCCGCGGTGCCTTCTTATGGCACACATCGGTCAGTGATTCTGAAAGTGGGGAAAGGTGAGAGGCCAGATGCCATCACCTAAAACTCCATCTTGATCAGAAATAATGAGAGATTCCTCAGCACGGAACAACCACTCAAAACTTAGGCTTTGTGATGGGCTGTTTTATTAACAGCGAAATTTTGCCCTGCATTTCGTCACAAGCAAAATTCCAGCCAACATTTAAGCAACTTTCCATACCTGTTTGTAGCAGTCACTTCCCCTCCAGAATCTGTAAACTTTCCATTAAAAAATGGGCCTCGTTTCTCAGGATTTGTTTTAAATCTACTTCTAATTCCGTTAGCTCTCAGTAGAAAGCCAATGCGAATACGATGATGGACAGCCCATTATGAAGGCATAAATGCTCTGTAGTCTGGTGAAACTAAAAGTGGTATCTTCAGTGCCCTCTCCTTTAAAAAAGAGACTTTTTGTTTTCTCAGCCAAGCGGCTTGTAAATGCAGTGGATCAGCAAAGGAAGTTAATTTTTTAAAAGTTTATATTTAATTTGTTTAGTGCTATGTAAATTCTGCAAACCGGCTCATTTAGTACGGGGAAGAATTATTTAAAGTCCACAAGTAAAAGGTAAATGCTACTGTTAAAAAGGAAGATGGTTGAAAGACTAGTATGTCAATTCAGTTATAAATATGTTTTTTGTTTATGGAGACTTTCTCATAGTAGAACGTTCAGATATTACATTTCTCTGTGACCACTCCTTCCCCTTCATCGTACCCTCCTCAGAGGTAACTGGTATTTTCACTCGTCATATATTTTTTTAGGCTTTTTCTATGCATTTCTATTTACCCATGGAAATTATCCTTAGAACTGCATATAGTATTATACTTTGCACTTAGAACTTCCTGCTGTCAGGAGAACAATATATCTTTTCTAAATTGAAATATATTTGCATATAACATTGTGTAAATTGAAGGAGTATGACATGTTAATTTGATACATTTATATACATTGTGGTAACATTGCCATTGTAGCGATAGTTAGCACCTCTATCATGTTACGTAATTACCACTTCTTTTTAGTGATTGGAATAATTGCATTCTAGTCTCTTAGCAAGTTTGATGATCAGAGCAATATATCTTGAAGATCATTGTGTACCAGTACATCTATACTTGTCTCATCTTTTTTGTTGCTGCATAGTATTCTGTATTACAATTTTAGTCATTCCCCTGCGGTTGGGCATTTAGGTTGTTGCCAGTGTTTCTGTGTTTTGGGTATCACAGACTATGATGCAGTTCTTGTATTTGTCTCCCTTTACATATGTGTACAATATGTACAGTGTTTGAGGCACAGAGTATGTGCATTTAGAATTTTAATAGATACTTCCAAATTGGCCTCTAATGTGGCTATACTCCAGTGCCCTCCCAGCAGCAGTGTATGACAGTTTCAACATACTTTTTTATATGGCGTTTCTTTTCTCTGTTTTTAAACAACCTTTAACAGTTAGCTTTTGCATACATTTTTATTATATGACGTGTTGTGGGGCTACGTTTAGTACATATATGTATTTAATAAGGCTTTTAATTTGGAATGGTGGTAAATACTATCTCGCTATTGTCCCCTGAAGCCACAGCTGTACACGAGGAGTTGTGTCACCTGCAGGGAGTGTGTGTGCGTGAAAAGTGCTGTGAAAATTCTGCTGTGGTCGCTCTGCTCAGTTGGCGTCGATTGCCTACCAACCGTGCATCCTCCCCATGCTTTTCTTTTTAGCAGAACCTCTTTTTTTTTTTTTCTTCAGAAAAGTGACCCCAATTCAGAAGTAAATCATTGAAATCCCATTTCCTGGCCCCTGGAGTGTAGGTGTAAACGTGCGATGTAGTTCTGGCCTGTGGTGTGACAGGCACCAGCTGCAGGACTCCTGAGGGGGCTTCCTCCCATGGAGGGAAGTGCTGGGAGGGGGTCCTTGTGCTGTTCCTCACGACCACCTCTGGCAGGCACCGCCTCTGTCTTCTGATCAGAACAACATGCTAGGGGAAGAGAGAAACCAGTCCGGAGTCTGCCAGACCGGTTAGGACTGCTCTTGGCTGCAAGGACATGTAACTGGCGTGGCTTCAGTAGGGATTTACTTTCTTGTTTGTCTTGGCTCAGCTCTCAGTGGTGTCGGCAGGCGTCTTATCTACCTTCCGCGTGCTGGCTTTTCCCCTTCTGCCAGTTCCTCCAGGTCACACGACGGCTCTGGGAGAGGAGTCCCATTCAGCAGAAAGCAGAGCCTCTTTCACTGGTCACCCGTCCTGGTCACAGGGTCATCTTTGCCCCAAGAGTCACTGGAAAGTCAGACACCAGGCACGGGGAAAACAATTTTCTCTGTTTGCTTGTTCAGCCAGTCATGGTGTGTCCCCTAGTGCAAACGAGTTATCTTTCCACTTGAGCCATTTGGGGTTGGTTTTTTGCCAGTTGCAGCTCAGACTGTTCTAGCAGATACAGTTAAACAAATGGGATTAGAATGCCGAGCGCGACTGTGCTTCTTCCTGGAGGCATGAGTCTGGGTGTGTGCTCTTTGAGCTTTTCTGGCTTACGTTCCCTACGTTTTCTGTTAACAACCTGTACTTCCTTCTGGGAGACCTCCTGTCCCGTCTTGGCTTGCGGGCTTCGCCCCAGGCCTGGACGAGTCGCCATCGTGGGTTTGCTGAGCCGTCAGACGCAGGGACAGGACGAAGCACAGAGACAGCCGAGCGAGGGAAGAAGGGCGTGATCTTGTCTCTGAGCTGTTGCCTCTGGACACTTCACTTTTTCTGGATGTCTTTTAAGTTTTTTTCTAGTATTTGCTACTGAATGCCTGACTCACTCCAGGCCTTACTCTCCTTTCTTCTCAGGTCTTCCTTGGCTCGACATTTTGTTTTGGGCACTTGGGGAGGATGCATTGGTAGAGCCCTGTGGGGGCAAACAGTCAGCCTCCTCTCAGGGTCCAGGTCGCTGCTGGGGGGTCATCCAGCGGGTCGGGGGATGTGGGGAAGAAGGGCTCAGGGTGTCCTGGCGAACAGTTAGGTCAGATAGACAAGGGGAGTGTGGCAGGTGCCCAGGGCCTGTGATATGCTGTGAGCTGAACACATCTGTCCCTGCACATGGCCACTCTGGGGGCGGTGGCGTGGTGGTGGCAGCGTGGCTGCAGTGTGATGGTGGTGGTGGTGGCGTGGCAGTGGTAGAGTCATGACTGTGATAGTTATTGAGCGTTGCTGTGTGCCAGGTGTCATGCTGAGCACTTTACATTCATTATCTCATTTAATCTTCCTAACAGCGTCTGAGTTAGGTGGTACCAATATCACCATTTTATGGAGGAGAATGAAGTTAAGAAACTTGATCCAGGTCACACCATCAGCAGCAGTCGTGGGACTTGAGCCGGGCAGTGTGAAACCCTGGGTGGTGTGCTTCCAGCTTGCCTGAGCGGCCTCCCCGGGTCCTGCGTCCTTCCTGGTTTTTGTGCTCTGCGTGGTTTTGTCCCTGGCTTCCCCTCCTGCCTTTCCAGAGATGCACTATTTCTATTAACTTTGGCCTGTGAAACTCTGCCCCCTTTGAGACCTATAGAAATCTACATGGTTGTCTGCCTTTCTTGGACATGTTTTGGGAAGTAACGTATTTCTTGGGAACTCTCCAGCAGGTATTGTCTGTATCAGCAATTCTTTATCTTTCTGGGATTGTACACTCTTTGAATAAGCTTTATTCTCCTCACTGAAAAATGCGTGTATGTGTGTAAGTTTGTATACAGTTTCATGGGCTCAAATATTCTGAAAACCACTGTTTCTCTTTATGTGCCTGGCAACCTCATAGTCACTAGCAGAACGGGTGTGTAATACAGTGGGATGAAGGAAACGTTCCTGTTGTGTGTCTGTCCTGTGTTGAAAGTTTCTTCCTAACTCCCTGGAGGGGAAGGGTGGTTTCATCTTATCCTGAATTTATTTGTATATTATGATATAACTAGCACACTTATTTGCCTTATAAATTGTAAAGTTTTGTTGATAGTCTCTGTGGTAGTTTTTGCCAAATCATCCTTGTTCCAAGTAGTAAGTGCAGTTTGTAGCCTATAGTAATGGATCAGGAATTTTCTTTATGGAAAGTTAACTGAAATAAATTGGAAAGTTAGTAGAAATAAAATTTTCAGTGTGGGTAACAAGTTTTATCAGACCTAATAGGCTCACAAAATGAGTCTGTGCTGTAGACCTGTCGTGTTACAACAATGCCTGTTTTAGAGAAAGCAGGATTCCCTGATATATGCTGCACTGAAACTTGTTTCACGTTTTCAGCTCTACTCTTTTACCCATTCAAACTGACTTTCACTTGAACTGAAAATGAGCTAATTTTTTTTAAGACCAACTGTTAAAATTCTGTTGCATGTATGATTTATAGCTTTTGTGTTGGGATTATTGGTGCTAAGATTTAAAATCTTGAGACTGTTTTGTTGTTGAAAACTGATTTTATCTCAGAAATTCCAGTATGAAAAAACATGTCATTCAAAGTAGTTTTCATGATTTTCTGACAGATATATTAGCGCCTTTCAAACAAACTAAAGCCTTCATTTAATACGATTTTTGCTCTTGTGAACTAAAATATGTGCTTGGACAAAGCAGTGTCTAGGTCTAGAATCCTTTTTTGGGGCTCAGATTTCCCCACTGAGTGGCTGCTGTTTGCTCTGTGGTTGGACCGTGGGGAGGCTGGGCCGTGGGAGGCTGAACTGTGGGGAGCCTGGGCCATGAGGAGGCTGGACTGTGGGAGGCTGAACTGTGGAGAGCCTGGGCCGTGGGGAGGCTGGACCATGAGAGGCTGAACTGTGGGGAGGCTGAACTGTAGGGAGGCTGGGCTGTGGTGAGGCTGGACTGTGGGGAGCCTGAGCCATGGGGAGGCTGGACCGTGGGAAGGCTGGGCCGTGGGAGGCTGAACTGTAGGGAGGCTGGGCCGTAGGGAGGCTGGGCCGTGGGGAGGCCACAGGGTTGCAGATCAGCATCAGGGAATTGGGGAGGCAGCAGCCTTTCTGCTGGGATGCTCGGGGAGTGCCGCAGTGTCTCCTCTTGGTCCAGAGGAGGCATCCTGCCTCGTCTTGCAGTCACCTGCTGCTGGACTGCTCCATGGTAGGTGTGGATTTGCTGACATTACAGAGCCTCCATTTGGTCTCCCGAGTGTGTTCCCATTGGGTAGTGGTCCTTCTGAAACAGACCTCGACATTTAACTTTAAAGCCACATGGGATGGAGGGGGCAGACAGGGACTCCACGCTGTGGTGAGGACCATGGACAGTCCTCGCTGTGTCTGCTCTTGCTTTTGTGCAGAGTTCCCCCAGCTTTTGTTCACTGAAGAAGGAACCAGAGCATCAAAAGTTTAGTCCTGACTATATTCCATCTCACTTCCAGCTCAGCTTCAAAGAAACTTGAACAATTTTAAGGCAAAATATGTGAATTGAAAATCACGTTGCTACAGGATTGTTTGTTTGCTTTTTTGTTTTTTGGACCAGATGAGGTGTTTTTGCTTCTGACCTGTTTCAGGGCTGCTGTATGTGAATGCTTCCTTTTCCTCTTGGTTGGTTGTATCAGATGATGGTGCATTTAGAAGTGATGTTCACTGCAGTGATGTCAGAACTTCTAAGAGGGAAACAATGGCTGATTCATCTCTGTTCACGCTGTTAATGCTGTGGCTGGCATTCAGTGTGCGGATGAATTTATTGCTCAAGGACTTAGCGAGGGTCAGGCATGGTGCTAATTTCTGCAGATGCAAAGTTGAATAAGGTGCTCTTGTTCTTAATGAGATGGGAGAGAGAGAGAGAGAAGAGGAAATAATTCCTAGACAGTGTGGAGCATTACCGGCGGGTACACAGGATCTGTGGATGTCCCAGAGGGCATTTACTCCCACTCTGGGTGCCTCCTCTTGAGCACAGGTGAGCCAGGTGAAGGTGGGCAGCGGCACTGTGAGTCCCCGAACACAGAGGGGCAATAAATAGCGTGGCAAGTGCCGGGGAATATAGCCTGGGAACACGATGCTGGGTGGCTGGTGGTGAGGACCATGACGGGGTGGGGGGGTGGGGGGCGCTTACCATGGGAGCCTTGTATGGGATTCAGAGGAGATGGGCCCCAGCCTGTAGAATTGACCTGAGTGACATGGTCAATACGTGGAAGAAGTGGATGACTCTGCAGGCTTGTTAAATGAATAGATATTTAAAACATCCATCAAAATGGACATTGTGGGACTTAGTATCATTTTGTTGTTTTGAAATTTTGTGATGACGGTTGACAAACTAATTGATCATAGTCGGCAGCAGTCGGGAATGAGACAGTGGTGACAGTCCCCTCTCTGGGGAATGAGGTATTTTGGTTGCAGGAGGAGGAGGAGGAAGTTGTGACGTGTCACAGGAGCTGGCACGGCAGAGGGCTGAAGAACGCAGTAAGGACTTGCATTCACGAAGCTTCTTGCTGCTTTCTGAAGCCCCTTCACCTGTATTATTAATTTTGAGCTCACAAAAATCCCTATTTTAAAAGCAGAACAATAATTCTCTTCAAGTTACAGTTGAAGTTCAGAGAAGTTTAGTGAGATGTTCAAGAATGTGCAATTAGGAATTGAAGGATTGGCATAAATCCCAAATTTCTGACTCCTGAGCTCACAGACTTTCCATGTTCCTGCACTTTTCTCCTGCTTGGTGGCAGCTCTAGAGACCCGGCCCTTCACCTCCCCGCATTGCCAGCAGCTGCACAGAGAGACTGCTGCACGGACAGACCTTTCACAGTGTGGACCCTCTGTCAGGTGGTGCGGTGTTGGGCCTGCTCTCTGGAAGCAAATCCTTTTGGTTAAATGACGTCTCTCTTTGATGGAAATTTTGCTTTTATTGTTGTGCCTGATGTCTTAGAAATACCCTTCAAACCGAGTAATAAAATCATGGTGGGGAGACGGTGAGCGGGTGGAGCAATGGTAAGAGACGAAGCCCGTGGTGTCCTCTCTGTCTGGTGGTTCCTGCCACACACTGAGAGCCAATGAAATATGTCTGTCTTTGACGGCTGCAGGAGTTTAGTTCTGGCAAACTCTTTCTTGAGGTAAGAATGCACGCGCTGATAATTTTTTTTGTTTAGGTAGAAAGGTAATTAGATGAGCACCTGCAGGAAGTGCGAGTCCCCATTAGTCTGTGGCCTCGTTAACCTGCTGTGTCCGTCACTCCCTGCTTCTCCTGACACTGCAGGTGCCCCAGAATTCGCCACTAGGGTGGCCACACCCCGATCTTGGCTGTCTTTGGAACGTCTTGTGAGTCTATATAATTATTTCAAAATAAAAAGTTAAACAAAAAGGGAGAGAGGATGTGTCAGTAAAGTCAGCGTTAAGAAAACCTGGTATTTCCCCATGTTTGAATCAGTTTGCCGTGACTAATCGTAGCGCAGACAACACTCAGGGCTCGTTCATCCGCCCGGTGTGGACTCTGCGTTGGGCGCTGTCCGGGGTGTGGAGCCACGAGACGAGCCTTCTGCAGGGGCCATACAGGAGGAGCTCACCCTTGGTTTCCACCGCACACCTGGGATTCCCAACCCGCGGCCCGCGGATTTATGGCTGATGTCTGTGTGTCTGTGCTTTCTGCAGACGGTGTCCTCGGTGTTCATCACATCATCCAAGGTCGAGGCCTGCTACCTTGGGTGGTTACTTCTCTTGCATGGATTTTGAAAAGAACTTTTTGTATTTAGGGAAATCCTGAGTGCAGCCAGCCTCCTGCTCAGTCGTCCTTGGGAAACCAGCTATGCAAGATTTCTATCAAACTTCTCTCTATTTTTCTTTCGTTGACTGATGGGAAAGATGTCAGATTCTTAGAAGAAGTTTGACTTCCTAAACTAAAATATTTAGAGCTGTTGAATTGATCACCATAACTAATTTTGAGGGTGGTCAACTGACTTAGCAAAGTTTACACTCATAAAGAAACTTCTAGAATGTGTCTGAGTGAGCTTTTGTGTGACGTCTGATACTGAACACTGTTAGCAGTGAGCAGTCTTAGTGCTCCTCCATTCCAAGTGGCCAGCTTGCCTGCACATCTCCGCTGTTCAGAGTCTGTGTGGTCTTCTAAATTAGTTCCAGGTAAAGCTTATGATTCATGATGTATTTTACATGTTCTCTCTTTTCTGTGTGGTTGGACAGGTGTGTGACTTTCCTCCCAAAGAAAAATTAAAATTGATCTCGAATTTACGTTGAACTACGTTGCTCTGCTCCGTGGTGGCATTTAGTGTATGTGACATGTTTCCGTGTCAGAGGGATGAGATGTTCT
Source organism: Tapirus indicus (assembly GCA_031878705.1). NCBI lineage: Eukaryota > Metazoa > Chordata > Mammalia > Perissodactyla > Tapiridae > Tapirus > Tapirus indicus. The sequence continues at coordinate 99,155 of JAVSPQ010000110.1, read as the reverse complement.
TGGAGACTCAAGGTGAGAGAATGGGATTGTGGACTGAAATAGGCCTGGTTATACCTGTAAGAACTTATGGTGGTGGTCTCCTGTCACGGGACTGTGGGACGCCCCAGGCCAGGGTCCAGCTCCTTCGCATGTGTTCTCAGCACCTTGCCTGGAGTCTGGCGTGCTGTGGGGTCCAGTGATTGTTTGTTAAGAGACCTTCTCGGGGCTGCCCGGTGGTGTAGTGGTTAAGTTCACACACTCTGCTTCAGCGGGCTGGGGTTCGCAGGTATGGATCCCAGGCGCAGACCGATGCACCACTTGTCAAGCCATGCTGTGGCGGCGTCCTACATGCAAAATAGAGGAAGATGGGCACAGATGTTAGCCCAGGACTAATCTTCCTCACCAAAAAAAAAAAAAAAAAAGGAGAGAGACCTTCTCACATAAGCACTATGTCTGCTGTGTAGGTCCAGCCAGACTTCCCAGTGCTCCCCTAGAAATGTGTGGGGAATCTTGACTCTGGTCCTGGAATCCTGGGGGCTGGAAAATGCTCCAAATCCTTAGATGGTTTCCCCTGGAGGTGAATAAAATATTCTTCTCTCCGCAAACTCTTTCATTTTAAAAGCTTAAAACTAATAGTTACATTTTGGCCAGTTATTTAAGTAGCTAATTTTGGGAGTGGAAGGCCTCTTTCTTCTTCCCATAAAAGGAAACTGAGGCCAGCAAATAACAGTGTGAGCTGAATGAAGTTTTGCTCACGTTGGCAGTTTCTCTCAGTTTGTCTGGAGGGCTTTCTCTGCGGGAGCTTCATGTACTTAACTGCGATGATGTCCATTTTAGATTTCCCAGCTGTCTAGGAAGGAATCCTGTTTTAATTTCTCACTGCACAACAGTGTCTTAAATGTGTGGATTCCTAATGCATCAATGGTGAGGATATCCTGAACACTTACTGGTGATGAAAGGAATAAAAAGCAGGCCACATGCAGTTCAGGTGTATTCTCTTTGCTGCGTTTTCTGAGGGAAATGATAAATGCCCAAATTGGTGGAAAAAAATCTAAAATCGATTGAATAAACATTTTAAAATAATTCTATCAACATGCAAAAGTCATTTGCATTTCTATGGAAACTGAAATTAAAATGCAATACCCTTATTTGCTCTGAAGAAGATGAAATAATAAACACTTACAGGTTCTATCTGCTAAAAATTATGGAATGTTGATGACAGAAATCAAAGAAGACCTGCGTGCTAGAGAGACATGCCGTGTTTGTGGATCCGAGGAGTCACCACCTTAGAGATGTCTGTTCTCCTCCAACTTGATCTTAGATTTAACAGAATTCTTATCAAAGTCTCAGCAATGTTTTTTGTAGAAATAGGCAAACTGAAAATTCATATGGAAAGGGAAGGGTCATAGGACAGCCAAACAACTTTGAGAAAGAAAATAAAATAGAAACAATTACTCTTCCTGATGTTAAGGCCTACACTGTATCGAGGCATCGTGGTACTGAAGATGGGTAGACAGGAGATCAGCGGAACAGAATAGAGAACTCAGAAACTGAGCCACACAGATATGCTCAATTTTTAACAAAGGAGAAAAGCAATTCAAGAGAGGAGGGGACAGGCTTTTCAATAAATGATGCTGGAGCAGCTGGACATCCACCGGCAAGGAGTGAACCTTTACCTAAGCTTTATACCTTATACAAAAATTCATTAAAAATGGATAATGGACTTAAATGTAAAACATAGAACTATGAAACTTCTAGGAAAAAAAAATAGGAGAAAATCTTCAGGAGCTAGGACTAGGCAAAGATATGCACAGACATTTCACTAAGGCGGATACTGATGGCAAATAAGTGTATGGAAAGATGTCCATCATTAGCCATCAGAGAAATACAAGTTAAAACCATAATGAGATATCACTACATACCACTCAGAGTGGCTAAAATAAAAAATAACACCAGGGGCCGGCCTGGTGGTGTAGTGGTTAAGTTCCTGGGTTCCGCTTTTGGTGGTCTGGGGTTCACAGGTTCAGATCCTGGGCGCAGACCTACTTACCGCTCATCAAGCCATGCTGAGGTGGCGTCCCATATAGAAGAGCTACAACTCTACAACTATGATACACAGCTGTGTACTGGGGCTTCGGGGAGAAAAAAGAAAAAGAGGAAGATTGGCAATAAACATTAGTGCAGGGCCAATCTCCCTCAAAAAAACCCCACCAAATGCTAGTGAGGAAGTGGAGGAACTGGATCGTTCCTCCATTGCTGGTACAGCCATTCTGGGAAAATAAAACTAAAAATGGACTTGCCGTATGACCCAACAGTTGCCCTCTTAGGCATATATCCCAGAGAGATGAAAACTATACATGAATGTTAATAGCAGTTATCAGTTTTTTTACACGAGTGTAATAGCCCCAAACTAGAAAGTACCCAAATGTCCTTCAGTGGTTGAACAAATGGTGGGACATCTGTACCTTGGAATAATACTCAGTAGTGAAAAGGAACGAACAGTTGGTACACAAAACAAAACAACCTGGGTGAACCACAGGAAATTATGCTGAGTGGGAAAACAGAAGTCAGTCTCAAAGGAAATATTGCACATAGTTTGTTTATGTAACATTCATGAAATAATGTAGTTATAGAGATGGCGTCAGGGCTGAGGGGTGGTGGGTGTGGCTATAAAGGGGTGATGTTAGATTGATTGTGTGTGGTGGTTCTGCAAAGTGACACATGGTAAAATTGCATAGACACACACGACTCCATATATAGCAGGTGAAGTCTGAATAAGATGTACGGGTTGTACTGTTGTCAATTTCCTGGTTTTGATATTGTGCTATAGTTATGTAAAATATTAATATTGGGAGACGCTGGGTGAAGGGTGCATTTCTTTGTACCTTCTTGCAAATTGATGATTTCAAAATAACAAGTTTTTAAAAATAAAACTGATGCTTTGAACCAGCGCTGATGGCATAGCGGTTAAAGTTTGGCCCCTCAGGTTCTCTTCCCGGTCACAGAACCACACCACCCATCTGTCAGTTGCCATGCTGTGGCAGCAGCTCACATAGAATAACTAGAACAACACCATGGGTGTAGGATATACACCCATGCACTGGGGCTTTGGGGAGGAAGGAAAAAAAAAGAAGGTGGGGAACAGACATTAGCTCAGGGCGAATCTTTCCCTGCAGAAACTAAAAAAAGTCTGATGCTTCATCTTCACACCTTAAAAAAATTCCGGCTTAATTCTTAGTTATCATCTTTCAGTGTAGGCATGGTGCTGTCTCGTAGTCCTCTGGAATAATGATACACTTATGGTGCCATAGGGATTTATAAACTGACTGATCTTTCTCTAACGTTAGTTTTTGTTTTTGTTGTTAAAATAAATTCCTGGGGTTGGCCTGGTGGCGTAGCAGTTAAGTTTGCACGCTCTGCTTAGGCAGCCCGGGGTTCGCAGGTTCAGATCCCAGGCGCGGACCTATGTACTGCTTGTCAGCCATGCCGTGGCAGCGTCCCATATAAAGGAGAGGAAGATGGGCGTGGATGTTAGCCCAGGGCCAGTCTTCCTCAGCAAAAAGAGGAGGATTAGCAATGGATGTTAGCTCAGGGCTGGTCTTCCTCACCGGAAAAAAAAAAAAAAATTCCCGAGTTTTTGTAGTGCTATTGCCTGATTTAAGAAAAACTCCTGTGGTCAGTGTTCATCATCATTTTAGATTTACCAAAGAGTAATTTTTTTGTGTGTGTGTGAGGAAGACCAGCCCTGAGCTAACATCCGTTGCTAATCCTCCTCTTTTTGCTGAGGAAGACTGGCCCTGGGCTGACATCCGTGCCCATCCTCCTCTACTTTATATGGGACGTCGCCACAGCATGGCTGACAAGTGGTGTGTCGGCGGGCGCCCGGGATCCGAACCTGCGAACCCCGGGCTGCCAAGCGCGAACTAAACCGTTGTGCCACCAGGCGGCCCCCCAAAGAGTAATTTTTTAAAAAACAGTATTCTTCACATGTGTTTTTCTGTGTGACAGGTGCAGTTGAGCAATAGCAACACATCTCCGGGGGTGGAACTGAATGTGTAACAAAAGGTTAAAGGTTTTTTCCACAGATTCCCGAGAATGTTGTGCATTTCCTTAATGACCTAGGTGTTGCTTTGGCTTGAGGCTGGGTGTCCATAAAGCTGGAGATCATAACCGAACAGATTTTTAAAGTATCAGTGGATATGGTTTCTATGTTAGAATGAAAGAGTAAAATCAGGCCAAGGAGTGCAGTCAGAAGATGCCCAGCAACCCTGGTGAGGTTACTGTAGGTCGAAGTTCCAGGATAAATGATTTAGGTTGTGGGGGAACCAGATTTTATAGTCGTTCTTCTCCAGTTAATCTAAATTCTGTTGTGCACATTTAATCTCTTAAAAGGTAAACGGAGGCATATCATATTGGAATAGAATCCTTTGTCTTCTATTGAATTTAATGCTTTCATAATTATCATTACAAAATACTTTCAGATGGTTAACAAATGATTTAGAAATGGAGGCAGCCCTTTCCAAGCAGATACTATATTCTGATACACAGTGATATGTGCAGACATACCATGTTACAGAATGAAGTGGCCATTTTTGTTGGATGCATTTTCTAAAGAACATTTTGGAATATTGGAGGTTAAGATTATTGTAAGACATAATTTTCCCTCTCACAAATCAAACCTTTTGATCCCTATAAAAACATATAAACTGTAATGTGGATATTAAGATCTAAGTATCTGAATTCTCTGTTTACTATAAACATTAAGAAAAGAAAATTTTAAGTAAAATCCTGGATTTTTAAAGTACCAAAAATTATTTTTCCACTTAAATTTACTATAATTTAATAAGAAACAAATGGTCAGGACCCAAGGAAGCATGGATTGCAATTGATTTTGCTTAGCAATGTTCTCTTGATTAAAAAGTGAAAGTTCAAAAACATTTGGAAAGAAAGTTTTAGGTTTTTGTCACTCAGCAACCTGGAGGTTAACTCACAACCTTATAGTGCTGATCAACACTTAATTTTTGCAGTTGGCATTGATAATTCCAGTTGAAAGAAGACAGCAAGAGAACATCGAAACACCTCTGTATTGCTTCGTATAAAATTTACTACATTTTTTGTCTGGGTATCCGGAGTGTTATATCCTGAATTCTTTTAGCACCATTCAACAGGGAGGACACGAAGATGACACTGGAAAGTTACTTTCCAGTCCCTTCTACTGGTACTCACCCAGCCCGGCCTGAGACCTTGCCTTGAGATCAGATTGGACCAAACTGAACATCTGTCATTTGAGCATCTCAAGGTGTCTCAGCACTCAATGAGAAACTGGAGTTTCTAGGGCGTCTGGGTTACACACTTGGTTAGATAAGCCCATTCTAATTCATTAGCACTCTCACTTCTGCATATATTATACAAGGAAAAAAAAAGACTTCAAAGAGTTCCAAATCACCTTCATGTAGTTCAGGTTACCATAAACTAGAACGTGTAGAATTTGTTTTGAAAAATATATAACAGAATTCAGAACAATTAGTTAGCTCAGAATGTTTTATTAGGTTATAATGTGTCCCTGTGTTGAGAGGTAAACAAATTTGAGGCTCATTTTACAGCCGGATAAACTTGAACAGGCGGAGGGTTGGTGATTGGCTGATGACGCACCAGGGGATCTGCCAGGAAGCTGGGCTCTGAGCTCTGACCTCTGACTCTGCACCTTTTGCAATTTAATGATTGAGAACATAGGAGTGACCTGAATTAAAAAGAAATGTGCAGAAGGTCATTTACTGTAATTTCATCTTCATTATGGTGCTTATGGTGTGAGATGCTGCCATCCTGCAAGGACAGAGGCAGGACTCAGCACTGGGTAGAATCACAGCATTTCTCCCATGCTGCTGCAAGGACAGCTACCATCCTTGTGGTCTGTTCGGACAAATCCTAATCTGTGAGCATCGTGGAGAAAGGATCTGCTCAGGTATTTTTTCAGCAGTGCTCCGAAGAAACACAAATGGTGGTTAGGAAGATGGCGAACAGTTCACCCTGTGCCGGTTCTGCTGAGAATCGTCAGCAAGGGTCGGAGAGAATGGTGGGCAGGCAGCTGTGTTAGGACATCTTCTACATCCGTGGTTCTCACTCGCCACAGATATTCTGTGATAGCCTTTTCCTATCCTGAAATGGGAATTTCTTAGGCAATGTAACCCATCTATACAAATAGTTTTTAAAAGCCAATATAATTCCCTAACTATAATGTAAGGAGAAATAAAAGGAAAGTCACTTATAGCTTTTCATATTCATCGCTCAGGCAGAACTCTACCTTTCAAATGTAATGAAGCAGTCAGATGCTTACGTGTGTGTAGAATGACCGCGATGAGAAGGCAGGGGACTCCAACAGTGAGAGGGGTATTGTCACTGACGCAGTTTTCAGGAATGGTGAACAATTCTTGATAAAATTCCAAACTAAGCAAACTAAAATGATCTTTCAATTTCAATGCTATCTGTATTCCAGGAAAATTTAGCATACATTGAAGTCAAGCACAAATACTGTACTTTTATGTAAAATAGAATTGAATTTCTCAGCTCACATAATATGAAAAAAGTTCTTTTTACTGACGTAAGTCTAGACCTTTTGAACTCTGAAGAATGTAGGACAACACACTGTCCCACAGGTTGCAAGATGTCCAGTGTACCTGCTGCCTGCCCACAAACTGCCTCTGATGTGACCCAGTCACTGTGACGACCTGAAATATGTCACATGTTTCCGAGATGCCTGCTAGGGAGACGTACTGTTCCCATTGAGAACTGCTGTCAACTTCCTGATTCTTTTGATGATTTCTCTACTTTTCTGAAGGTGTTCTGTCATACCTTCTCCTAATTTCTCCTGCTCCCGTGGGGTGTAGTTGTGTGGGTGGGAAGGGAGAAGGAGAAAGAAGATTGTAGTTTGTGGTGTTGGAGAGGGTTTGATGAGTTTTTGCACTGATTTGTGAGGGAAGATGGGTCTCCACCCTTAATAGTGCTTTGCCCCTGAAAAATCATTTGCCTGACCTCATTTTCTCCATAGTTAAGCTGGAGATTATGTTAAAAACTATTGTGAAAGGAATCTTAATCCAAATTTTTCTTAGCAACACCTCACTATTCAATATTATTGACTATAAAATTTCAAAGCCTGACAACCACTGGGTTTTGGTCATCACAGCCAGAGTGGTCACTGGCGGCTGAGTGTGACTCTGAACTTAGCCCTGTGTTGCCGTATCTGACTAGTGTGTGCCAGCAATCAAACCGATAGAGCAGAAACAGTGTTTGCAGTAACATTACAACAGTGATTTGTTATAACACTGTTATAAAATAGTGTTACTTGTGTTGCGTTTCAGATGTTACACTTCATGGAGTTGCCCGTCTCTGTGTGCCCCATCCCCATCCCAGGTCCCCAAAGCCAAGTTTGCTCAGGGAGTCTGACCCACAGACACATGCACTGGACTAGGTTGAACCCCAGTCCCGGGCTGGCCAGTCAGTGTCTCCTCTTGGCGAACGGTATGGTGACAGAGAAGATGAGAGAGAGAGAGATCAATTTTGTCCCTCTTTGTGGTAGCCTTGGGTGCTAGGGCTGAAGTCAGGGTGGGGGTGAGGGAAGGATCTGTTCCAGGCCTCTCTTCTTGGCTTGTAGATGACCGTCTTCTCCCTGTGTCCCTTCACATTGCCTTTCTTCTATGTATATCTGTCTTTGTGTCCAAATTTCCCCTTTTTATAAGGACGTCAGTCATATTGGATTAGGGCCTACCCTAATGACCTCATTTTAACTTGATTACTGCTGTAAAGACCCTATCTCCAAATAAGGTCACATTCTGAGGTACTAGGGATTAGGACTCCAACATATTTTTTCGTGGGGGACACAGTTCAACTCGTAATAGGTGCTCTAAGCCAGGGTCTTACTGACTGGAGAACACAGGAAGGTGATTTGCAGAGAAAGAAGAAGGCACAAAGAAGACAGGGAGAGAAATAACTTCATGGGTTCCTGACTACAGTTTCCAGTTTGTCCTCAGTCGTGTTTCTAAGGGTGGTTCTGTGAGCTCCCATCGTGAACTCTAGTACATCCCCATTGCTTTAGTTTGTTTTAGCTGGTTGCTGTTATTTTTAGCCAGGGGGTGCTAACTAATAGAGAACCAAATTGAGACAGCGTTGTAGCATGTTACTCTAAGGAACTGGATGTGATCTTCTAGATTTTGTGAAGTTGTTGCTGGTTAGATGGACTAGGAAAGGAAGCAGGAAGAACCATGGGAAGCCCACTGTAATAGAATCATGAGGTAATGGAGGGAAAGGTGGGAAGGAGCCAGTAGATACTGGTCCTTTCAGAGCACCTGTTACTATATGTTATGGACTGGATGTTTGTGTCCCCCCAGACTCATATGTTGAAATCTTAACCCCCAATGTGGTGGTTTTAGGAGGTGGGGCCTTTGGGAGGTGATGGGGTCCTGAGGGTGGAGCCTCAGTGCCCTTACGAGAAGAGACCTGAGAACTTGCCAACCCCTCTGCTCTCCGCCCTGTGAGGACACAATGAGAAGACGGCCCCCTGCAAACCAGGAAGCAGGCCATCACCTGACACCATCTGCTGGCACTTTGACCCCGGACTTCCAGCCTCCAGAACTGGGAGAAATGTCGGTCTGTTGTATAAGCCCCCAGTCTATGGCATGTTTGTTATAGCAGCCTGAACAGACTAAGGCATCGTATGAGCCCTTTCATTTCATTTCATTTCATCGTATGAGCCATTTCATCAAGGAGAGTGAGGGATCCATGCTGACTCTGCACTTCTGTCCTGGACAGCGGGTGATGGGTTTGATGGTAAGCAGCCAGAGGCCGGCCTGTCTGAGGATGGCAGTGAGTTCCGTTCGGAATACTGAGTCCGAGGGCCTGCAGGATGGTCAGATGGAGATTGCCAGAAAGAAGCCAGATGTAGAGACTGCAGTGTGGGTGCTGCACAGGTTGTTGTAGCGTCATTCCAACATGTTCTCTTGTCTGAGCCGTGTGGACTGGGAGATACCACTGGGGAGGAGGAGCGAGAATCCCAGAAAGGGCCGTTTAGGAACATCACAATTGAGGGACAGACAGAGGAGGAGGGTCAGCAAAGAGTTTGAAACTAGACTAGGAGACAAGAAAGGGTAGTGTGCAGAGACTCCCAAGGTGAATATCAGTAGAGATGAAAGGGAAGAAATCAATGAACACTCATTGTTCTCCACTGGATAAGTCAAAATGAAAGTTTAACATTGGTACACGTCACATCTTTTCTTGTATTTATAAAAGGGTACGTGTAAAATAAAACCGTGCGTTCACAGATTGGAAAGCTGTGTATCATTTACTGTAGCCGTGCACACTGACTCACATTTGCTGCCTTCCTGACGGTGAGGCCCCTGGAGCAGCATCTCAAGGACCCAGCCAGGACCTCCTCGTCCTGTGTCCTCAGCAGTGCCCACTCCGCCTGGTGCATAATGGGCCTCAATAAATATGTGTTGATTCTCTGTGTTCTTTCATTTCCATTTAATGCAGGAAAATAAAGAGATTAAGATCTTCATTAGATGATTTTAGGTCCTTGATCAATGATTCACTAGCTCAATAAAGTAAATGCTATTTTGTTTCTATATCTGGAGTTGAAAAACTAAGAAATAGGGAATCTTAAGTTTACAGTAGATTTTCACATTATCAGAAATTATGTCTGTTATCCCTTAGCTTTTGATTACAAATCTATATTTCTTTTCATTATCTTATTTTTAGTCCAAGATGACCTGTTGGGAAACCTAATAGATACCCTTATATTTTAAGTGTAATTTTGCCAAATTGATCCAAGGCTGTATGTTACATAAGAGAACAATGTTACATTTTATTGATTTCTTTTGAACTTTTATTTGAAAGATGACATGCATATTGAAGTTGGTTTCTCTTTAAAAAAAGTTAATATATAGTCACGTGTTGCTTAGTGATGGGGATACGTTCTGAGAAGGCATTGTCAGGCAATTTTGTTGTGCGAACATCATAGAGTGTAGTTACACAAACTTGGGGGCGTGGCCTACTACACACCCAGGCTCTGTGGTGTAGCCTACTGTGCAGGGCTGCAAACCTGCACAGCATGTTACTGTTCTGAATACTGTAGGCAGTTGTAACACAATGGTAAGTATTTGCGCATCTAAACAGAGAAGAGGCGCAGTAAAGATACAGTGTAACCTAAAGATACAGTGTAACCGGTCGACAGTGGTGCACCTGTACAGGGCACTCACCATGAATGGAGCCTGCGGGACTGGAAGTCGCTCCGGGCGAGTCAGTGAGGGAGTGGGGAGTGATGTGGAGGCCTCGGACATGACTGCACATGACTGTGGACTTTATAACGCTGCACACTCAGGCTGCACTGAATTTATAAAAAATATTTTCCTTTCTTCAGTAATAAATTAACTTTAGCTTACTGTAACTTTTTAACTTTATAAACTTTTTAATTTTTTAATCTTTTTGACTCTTGTTAATAATAACACTTAGCTTAAAACAGAAATACATTGTACAGCTGTACAAAAATATTTTCTTTCTTTAGATCCTTATTGTATAAGGTTTTTTCTATTTTTAAATTAAAATTTTTTTATTTTTTTACTTTTTAAACTTTTATTAAAAACTAAGACATAAACCCACATGTTAGCCTAGGCCTACACAGGGTCGGATTATCAGTATCACTGTCTCCCACCTCCACATCTTGTCCCACTGGAAGGTCTTCAGGGGCAATGACACACAGGGAGCTGTCATCTCCTGTGATAACAGTGCCTTCTTCTGGAATACCTCCTGAAGGACCTGCCTGAGACTCTTCTTGAGGAGGGGCCACTCTTTTCAGAAACAGTCCATGGTGATTGGCTTGGTTTCTTTTTTTCATCATAGATTTGCTTGTGAGCAGATAATGCACCATGAACATTCCTCTCTGTTAATGAAAACCTTTCGGTGTTGGAGTCCATGTTTTCAAACTTTTTAAGGAGTTTGCTGAGGTCTGCAGAAGCTTCTGCTAAACTCTTCTCTGTGAATTTTCTTAGGGTTCTTTTTCTTCTCGTGCAGTTTCCTTTCCTCTTGCATCTTCTTGAGCACTGTGTCCTTGTTCCAGTCCCAACATGGAACTTCTTCCAGATGCCACTCATACATTCCTTGGCGACATCACCTCAAGCCCAGACACGGTTCTTTTTTTTTGGTGAGAAAGATTGGCCCTGAGTCAACATCTATTGCCAATCTTCCTCTTTTTTTCTTGAGGAAGATTGTCACTGAGCTGACATCCATTCCCATCTTCCTCTACTTTGTATGTGAGATGCCGCCACAGCATGGCTTGATGAGCAGTGTATAGATCCACACCTGGGATCCAAACCCTCGAACCCCGGGCTACTGAAGTGGAGCACACAAACTTAACCACTGTGCCACCAGGCCGGCCCCTGTAGGAGTGCTTTTTTTTTTTTTTTTACCATTTTTTTTATTGATGTCTTAATAGTTTATAACACTGTGGGGTTTTAGTTGTACATTTTTGTTTGTCTGTCACCTTGTGGATGTAACCCTTCACCCCTTGTGCCCCCCCACCCCCCTTCCCCTTGGTAACCACCAATCAGTTCTCTCTGTCCGTGTGTTCACTTATATTCCATATATGAGTGAGTTCATGCAGTGTCTGTCCTTCTCTCTCTGGCTTATTTCACTTAACATAATACCCTCTAGGTCCTTCCATGTTGTTGCAAATGGGACAATTGTGTCTTTTCTTATGGCTGAGTAGTATTCCATTGTATGTATATACCACATCTTCTTTAACCAATCATCAGTTGAGGGACACTTGGGTTGCTTCCACTTCTTGGCTGTAGGGAATAATGCTGCAATGAACATAGGGGTGCATACGCCTCTCAGACACGGTTCTTGACGCATCATAGATGTTGTCATCCTTCCAGAATTGCACCAGTGTCTCCTCAGCTGCAGCAACTGCCTGGGCAAAGGTCCTCCTCAGGTCATAGGCCTCAAAAGCTGCTGTCACTCCTTGATTCATTGGTTGGATCAAAGAGGTGGTATTTGGAGGAGAAACACCACTTTGATATTAGGATGAAGATCATCAATAAAAGGAGGATGTCCGGGAGCATTATCAACAGTAAGCAAAGTCTTGAAAGGTGTGTTATTTCCCAAACAGTACTTCTCCAGTTTGCTGGGATAGCAATCCAGGAGGGCATCTTGGAAGAGGAGCTGGGTCATCCATGACTTGTTATTGCTCCTGTAGACACTGGCAGTGTGTGCTTACTGATGTGTTTGAAGGCCCTGGGGTTGTCACCATGCCAGATCACAAAGGGTTTCAGTTGGTAGCCTGCAACACTGCCCCCAAGCAAGACTCTCATCCTGCCCTTAAAAGCTTTGAGACCTGGTCTGGACTTGGCCTCCTTATGGATGGAAGTCCTTTCAGGCATCCGTTTCCAGAACAGGCAGCCCAGTAGGTTTGTTTACAGCATCACTACAAACACGTGAATAGGCACTGCGCTCCTATGTCACCAGGCAATAGGAATTTTTCAGCTCCATTATAATCTTATCGGACCACTGTTTAATATGCAGTCTGTCTTTGACCAAAACGTCATGTGGTGCATTTTAACTCTCTCCTTCCTTTTGTGTCTGTTCCCTGTTCTTACATACTCTGCTTATAGACTACACGTACAAAACAGGCTAAGTAAATATGATTTAGGAAGAAAACTGGTTTTCAAAAATCACTTCTGTCTTCCATAGGTGATGGACCTCCTTAGGAGGAAAGTACTAAGTACTCAGGCCTCCTATGAGACCTACCCCCCATGCTGCGTCTCATGGGGTAGTCTTAGCTTCAGCACAGGGAACGTGCCTGTTTCCACTTTCTCAGGTGACCTCCAAGGGTTCAAGACATGTAACGACATGCTGGGTCCCAAATTCGGGTCATGTGCTTGGTGGGCTCTGTGGAGACAGGGGCGTAGCCCGTGGTGACCCGCGGACAGCAGCTGCTCCGTCTGCACCTGGACAAGCTTTGGGGAGCATTCTTTGTTCCAAGCTTTGTGCTCCTCTCAAAGTAAATACATTTTTGTTTCTTTGTGAAAACAGCCCAGAAAAGAAAAGGGCCACCTGCAAATGCTCTCGATTTGTCTGTGAACTTGGGGACTCATTAAAATCTTGCCATGTAGCCCTTACCTTATTAACATCAATGTGCTTGACTAATGGTACGTGCGTGATCAGTTATCTGTCTGTTGCCCTCATCTTCCTGGGAAGCAGAACGGTGGCTTCAGTTCTGGCTGCTGCTCCTTGGGAATCCCGTTGGATTCTGTGGATTTGGCATTGGGCCCAGACATCTGTAGAGTTAAACGCTCCCTCGGTGATTCTGATGCATAGCCGCGGTTGAAGACCATTGACACAGACTAGAGCATGCAGATCAAAGAGCGCGGGGAAAACACGCAGCTCTCCAAGTCTTTGCGCAGGGACAGGTCGAGGGGCTGCTTTTGCTTAGAGCCAGGGTGTGATTCAGAAGCCCAGGGGCACTGGCATCCCTGTTGGCAAAGAGAAGTTAAGCTCTCCCAATTCCCATTTGGCTGCATAGAGACTCCCGCCTTATCCTGAAATAGTTATGAATGGGAATCTAATGTTCTCTGCTGCTAAAGAACAAAAATACATGGTGCTTTGGGAAAAGCCCGTTCTCCACTCTGTTGCTAGAGGCTACTGAATTATAGTAGTGTGTTTCTCATAGTCCCAACCCCTTCCAGATGATAAATGTGACCAAATGCACTGGAATTCCCCTCCCCGTCCTTGGAGATGTCCAGCATGTGAGCATATCTAAGGCTGGGAAAGTTCTGTGGTTAACAAAACAAAACCTGTTTAAAACTTTGAGTTGAACAAACTTATTTGCACAGGAAGAGGCTTTTGCTCCCATTCCTACAACTGAGTAGTTTCTCTTTAACACGAGTTTGGGAAAGACTGACCAGGGCACTTTTTTTTTTTTTTTGGTGAGAAAGATTGGTCCTGAGCTAATGTCTGTGCCCATCTTCTATTCTGTATGTGGGACACTGCCACAGCACGGCTTGATGAGTGGTGAGTTGGTCCATGCCCGGGACTGAACCTGTGAACCTCAGGCCGCTGAAGCAGAATGTGCAAACTCAACCACTACGCCACCTGGCTGGCCCCCCAAGGCACCTTTTGACTCAGTGATTTTCTTGGGGCTAATTTCTGACAGCCGAACCTCTCTTTAAAACCCCCTTTGAAGTTGGGCTGAATTAACAAATGGGCTTGGCTCGGCAGTTTACTAATTCATAACTATATCCCTCTGCTTTCTTTGTGGCCGCTAAGTACTATAATCTGTGACCTGAAAGGAAGTAAATATTTAAAAGGCCCCATGAAGTCTGATGTACATGAGTTTGTGCCTGGGGAGCCGTCTGCTGGATGAAAGGGTGACTCACTTTTCATCTCCTAAATCGGCTGTTGTCTTACAGTGGGTTGAAAGGAAGTATTTTAGGGGCCGAGGGTTAGATTTCTTTCTATTTTTAGATTTGGCTAGCCTTTGGCTTCACCGACTTGAAGGTGGCGTGGAAGTGTGTCAATGCTCCAAGTGAGTGAGTGTCACTGTGAATGAATGACTCTGACTCGGAACAGCCCGAGGATCCAGAAACATGACCGTTAATCGACTGGGAGACAGGGTTCTCCCCAACTTCAGAGCCGGACTGAAGAGTGGTGAAGCGGGCAGAGCCCAGGGCGGGGGAACCTGGGGTCGACCACCGACGGTGCCACTGGCCACCTCGGCGAGAGTGGGCTCTACTGTGCGAAGTGGGAGACGTGAACAATTCGTTGCTGGGATGACTTCCAGCTTAAGATTTAACAAGTCTTTGAATTCTGCTGGTTTTCTGGTTTGTGTGGAAGTGGGTGTGTGTGTTCTAATGGCCTTCAGATGGGATTCCTTGAGGCTCTGTGAAACGAGCCTTTATTTTTAAATTTGAGGTGAGCTGCTGTGACAGTCTGGCAAGAGGCGTCCTTACCAGAACGTGGAGGAGTGAAAGGGCCGCTGGTTTCCTTGGCTGTGGCGCTGGTGGGTGGAGTGATGTATAGGATGCAGACTGTCGGCGGAGGGTTCCTACTGTCTGCAGGCTGAGGTTTTGCTGTCAGGATTTCTCTTCAAAAGCTGCTAAACAGCTCCTGGCTACCCTGTTTGATATGCTTCTAGACAGTGTTTAGATCCCTCTACTGAACTGTGTCCACAGACACTTCCCTTAAGAACAGCGGCGTGCACACCTGGCACCTCGCCGTCCTCAGCTCTTGCCCCGTGGTTCTGCGCAGTCGCTTGTGTGAAGATAATCCAGTGTCCCACCATTTCCCTTAGGTGGTGCTATAGTGCAGGCTGGATTGGCAGGGACTTGAGATGTTGGTGCCGTGCACAGAAACGACTGGAGTGTTCTTCAGACTGATCATCTGGCTTATTTAACGTTTGGGGGTGCGTAGCACAACTTTCTCGAGGGTCGTGATTAAGTCTCTCTAGTTTTTTTATGGCTATGAGAATACATTAATTGTCATGGAATAATTGTGCCAAAAAAACACAAAAAATATTTTCAAATGGTAACTTTCAAAGTTAAATCATATTTGAAAGTTTCTGTAATTTTATCCCTTTTTTTTTGTCACTTAAGCCACGGTGTGATATTTACTAGCAGTGTTTTTTTTCCTTGAGAAACTTGTACCAGTCGTCTCTTACCTGTCCCTTTTTCTGATTATCTTTTACAAATTCTCCAGTTCAAAAAGATGGTCTGACAACGGCTTCCGTCTGTTGGGGGCCTCCCACGGAGCCACGTGCTCCACTCGCAGCTCCACCAGGTGGCGGTGTCGCTATTCTGTTTTTGTTTTCTTTCTGTGGGGAAAGGGTTCAGAGAGGCTGTCCTAGATCGGAGTCAGTAAATGTGTGTTGATTCAGATCTGGTGCTGCCTCTCTCTCCATGTGGCCCCAGTAGCAGGTGCTGAAGCCTGGCTTTTCATGTTATCTGTGAAGTACATTTTACCGAACACCCACAGAGTTCAGGAATTGGTCCTCGTTGGTGGACAGGGGTGGGGGTTAATGTGGAGGGTGGACTTTGGTTACCTAAGGCAAGCCAGGGGTCTATGTGAGCAGCTCCGTGGTGTCCTGCATGTTCTCAGGACGGAGGGAGTCAACAAGTAAGCAAGGAGCCGCCTTACAGGGTCAGAGACGATGCCCCGGGAAGGGCACCGAGACCAGAGGGCAGGTGGGACCCTGTTATGGGCCCGACTGGAGGTTTGATTGGCAGTGGCAGCCGGTGAGCAGGGTTGGCTGTGGTCTGAGGACATGGCGGACGTGTGGCCAGAGTGAAGGGCACCGGTGGCCAAGCCGAGGCAGAAGGGAGCAGGTGGGGGGCGTCCTGATGGTGCTGTTTTGTTTGGAGGGAGGTTGTCTGGAGTTTGGGTGTGAAGGTGGGGGTGAGGCTTCGAGGAAAACCTGCAGCTCTGGCACAGCCAGGGCAGTGTGAACGCGAGGTAGAAATGGCGCAGAGACAGGGCCGTAGTTGGGCTGTTTCATCCGTTTCCAAGGTGGTTGGGGACCACAGGAGCAGCAGCCCGAGAGCCAGGTTGCCAGGCCGAGGAGCAGGAGGCGATGAGCCGGGCTTTGCCCACAGCTGACAGTTTGTACCCAGGAGCAGGGTGATTGGGGCATTTTGTTATTTGATGTCGGGGGATCAGAGGGAAAGGAAGGCAGTGTCTAGGAAAACAGAGTGAAAATATGAAGTAGGGAGCCAACTCATTCGGGCCGCGACAGCCATCAGGAGGCAGGAATGAACCAGGAGAGGGGAGATGGGGGTGCGGTGGGGCAGCCTCGTAGGAACCCGCTGGAGGGAAGGCTTGCAGAGCAGGGAGAGGTGGTTTGTCACCCTGACCTGTAGTTAGGGCACAGCCAGCGGCCCCCAGGCTTGTCTGATGAGCCCCCCGGTGACTCCCGGGCCCCTTCTCCAGCACGTCTGGGGTGGGGCCATCACCAGGGTCTGTGTTTTAATAAGCACCCCCAGATCGCCGATGACCAGGCAAGTTTGGGAAATAGTAACGTGGGCCTTGGGTGTCCTAGAGGCTGGGCGCTGCCCTCTGTAATGCTTCTGCTCTTTGTCCTCGCCCGTGCTGGAAGTACAACAGGCACTTCTGAATCTTAACCCATAGCTCGTTGGGGTGAGTGGACACTTGACTGTCTGTATTTCTTAAGATAGCTTCAGGATCCTTTGCCAGTTTCTGACCCAGTCTTGGCCAGTGCTTGAATCCAAATAGGTTTTCCTGTGAATCCACCTGTCTCTAGTGTCTGGGGCTTTGTGGAAGATGGGTTCTGTTCTGCCACCTGCTGGCCAGCTACAGGCAAACCGGGCCACCTTGAGGGTGGCCCCAGATTTCAAACATGATTTTCAGTGGAGCGTAGATGAGGCAAAAAGTCTTATTTCTTAATAGAGCCACCTGCTCTCAGTCAAACCGTTTACACTTAATGTTGCAAATCTGACAAAGTTAATTTCCTCTTCTCTGGAGCTTTCTTCTGGCTGTGGTGCTAAAATGTTAATAACAACAACACATCCTGAGAGAGAGTTTGCCGGGTCAGTCTCAGAAGGAGTGTTTCTATTTGCTGCGCGTCTGTTCTGTGGACAAATGATCCTGGTGATTTGAGGCAGCGCGGAAGACAGATGGGATTCCAGCTCCAGAGAAGGAAATTGGAAAATCACTTACCTCTCTTGGGATCTGTTTATTCTCAGTGTAGCTGCTGTGCATCTTCGGCATCATCATCCTTGTTTTCGACTGTGCCTGGCCCTGGGTCCCAGCTTCTCCAGTGACCTAGACTTGACAACTAACTTCTGAAAATTCTGTGGAGGCCCTGGGTCACAAAGTGGTAAGCGACTTAGCTGGCATCACAGCGTGGCACATAGCCTTTCAGTTCTGTCCGCTCGTCTGTAGAACGCAAGTGCACGGCCAGATGATCTCTGAGACCTGCAGTCCTGAGCTTCTGTGATGTGAACAGACAGTCAGCGCAAGTGTGTCTCAGTTTCCCCAGTGACTGTGGGAGGTCGTCTCGGCCTGTCTGTCTCGGGCTGGGCCTTCGGGTGGGTGCCTGGCTTTCTGGCACCGATGTGTTGTACAGGAAGTTTCTGAGGAGGCTAATTCATGCTCTGCATCTGATGCTTTTTAAACATTTTTAAAAATTAGAATTAGAAAAATGGCAGGCTTCTTTAGTTTCTTTCTTGTAAATATTATTGATTGGAACACAGCGGTAGCATTTAACTTAGCTCTGTCTATAAACAAATGTAAACTTTCTCAAAGATTGGTGGTTCTTAATTGGGGGTAGGGGCACACCTACATAGACCACAAAGCCTTTCGAAAACACAAGTGCCAAACAGAACTCCCAGAACCCAATCTACGCATGACCTGCTGAACAAGAATCTTCTATGAGCCGATTCTGGTGTTGGCCCGTGGTTGAAGCGAGGCGCTAACAAGGTTTCGGAGGGGCCTGGCCCCTCCCATGTCTCTCTGAGCAGCGCTAGGCCAGTGAGCGTTTGGGGACTTAACACCGTTGAAGGCTGCGTGCTCAGCTCTGGACCCCGGGCCCCGACAGATGCTCCCTGATCGTCCCCTCCGTCCACATCCCTCCCCCTCTTTACTAGGCGAGTGGCAAAGCATTTTATTGGACTCTTGACTTCTTCAGTTATACGTGACTATGGTGGGTAAATTAGATTTTGAGCTTTCCTCAGACTTCATTCTGCAGAGGGCATCTCTTCTGGAAATGACCGAGCATATGCTTGTGTATTAACTCTTAAGTGACGCAGGTAATTCTTTTTTTATTTTTAAAGTTTTTTTTGAGGTAGATTGGTCCTGAGCTAACATCTCTTGCCAATCTTCCTCTTTTTTTCTTTTTTCTCCCCAAAGAGAAGAGTAGAGTAGAGTTGTAGCTCTCCTATGTGGGATGCCGCCCCAGCTTGGCTTGCGTAGGTCTGGGCCCAGGATCTGAACTGGCGAACCCCAGGCCTCTGGAGAGGAACGCGTGAATTTAACCACTACGCCACCTGGCTGGCCCTGACGTAGGTAATTCTTAAGTGATGTCACTTCCTTAAGTAGCCTGCTCTCATTTCCTACATGCTGACTAAGCATACTGTAGTAGATGTAAATTAAAGGTTATTTGATACCATTAACTTTTTTTCTTATTCTGAAATGTAACTTACTTTTAAGCTAAGCATTTTCTTATCAACTATAGTCAAAAATATGTATTTTATGGAGCTGTACTGTAACTAGTACTTTTCTGCTGTATTCATCGTTTTTCCTAAAAAGTTATCAGCAAAGTAAACTTTAGAAAATGTCTGGAACACATTTTGAATGTGTGCATGTGTGGTTTGCCAAAATTTGGAGTTTTCTGTTTATTTTTTAGCTATTTTAAATAACTCATTACTTATGAGGTAACGTAGCTACACCTGTGCTGTTTTTGTAGTAATTCCTTTTACCTCATCAGGATTTCACACTTTCCTTTGAACCATTTGTCATGTCACATCATTTTGGGAAGAGAGCTGTGCCTGACGACAATGACAGTGACACAAGAGCGGTCACTTGAGAATGTTGTCTTCAGAGGGGCTGGGCCAGTCCCTTCCCTCACAGCCCTGGTGTTGAGAGACATGACCATCTGTACAGCTCACCGTCCCTCCCTGTACCTGCCAGGTGCGATTTGAATCACCTGCTTCTGGCCTCTCCAGACGTCTGGTGCACCAGCCAGTCTGCCTGGAGGCCTGCGATCCAAGGCCTCCTCCTGGCTGCCGGGAATAACCTCCGAAGACCGAGCGCTAAGGTGTCGGCGTTTTCTCGGGTTTCCGACAACCTGCGGCAGAAGGTCCCTGGAGTCCTCCTCCGGGGGGCGTGGGCGGGGCTCGCGGGGGCGCCCTCTGAGACCGGCCAGGCCCGGTGTCTGGTGTCTCCAGGAGGAACAGGGCCGGGCTGGGGAGGGAGGTGGGAAGGGGCGTGTCTCAGGTAAAGCTTCAGTGCTGCCGCCTCCACCTCCGGGCAGGGTGCGGTGTTTAGTTTGGGGCAGTACTCCATCCTCCTTGGAAGTTCCTTTTGGTGGCGCGTTTGGAGTGGCGTGTTATAGAAACAAAGGTTCTCTTGAGTTAACATATCCAGTTTTGACCCTGGGGAACAAGTGTTTCGACCAAAGTTTTTGAATGTCTGAAGAGTTTTTTAGGCGTTTTTTTTTTTTTCTTCTAAATTTCTCCTTTTCAAGATGAGTTTATTACTTGAAGACTCTGACAAATGTGATTGCACAGGGACAGCTGAAGTAGCCATCATTAAATTGGATTCCCCGTCTAAATAGCCGTTTTACTTGGAGAGTTTGATGACTGTTGAGAGAGCTGGTGGTATATGTGACTGTAAAAATAGCTGAGCTGAAGAGAAAAACATAAAGAGATTTATACTCTGTTTGTTGTGTTTTCATGTGTTCCAGAAAGCTTAAGTTTCTGAAGTTTTTAAAGAAAACACTCTTGGGGCCAGCCCCATGGCATAGTGGTTAAGTTTGCGCACTCCGCTTAGGGGGCCCAGGTTCGTGGGTTCAGATCCCAGGCGTGGACCTACACCACTCATCAGCCATGCTGTGGCAGCGACCCACATACAAAATAGAGGAAGACTGGCACAGATGTTAGCTCAGGGTGAATCTTCCTCACCAAAAACAAAAAACAACAACAACAAAAAAACACCGCTCTTATGCAATGAATGAAATTTTAGTAGACACAGTTTTTGAGAGAAACACAACAGGCCATGCCCTTAAGCAAATTTACACATTGCGTATGGAAACTTAAAAATCAACTTTTAGACATATCCTGCTGTGAAGTGTTTTTTAATTTCCCAGATATGGTTGTAGGGAAAGGGTCAGATGAGTTGGTTTATGAGAGGTACCAAGTCCATGGTCTACTTTTTAAATTTTATATTTTATAAAAATATTAAAAATAACTTTAGAAATGGTTTGGGCAGTATAATACCATTTATGAAACTTAAACACACAAAACAGTATTATGTCTTGTTGATGAACACCCTGGCATGTAGAAAAACTGAAAAATATGTTTGCAAGTGATACACACCAAATTTAGAGTAATAACTACCACTGGGAGATGGGGACAGGAGGGAAGTTTGTAACATTTATTTTAAAAAACTAAAGCAAATATAGCCAAATGTTAACTATCAAATCTGTGCTTATTTCTCTCCTTTTCTCTGTTAAAAATAATTTTGAATGAAAATTAAACATTAATTGATTAAAAATTTTATGTTGTGTGTTTAGCTATAAATTATGGAAAAATACAAATGCCAAAATAAAAAACTGTAGAACCATTTGTTGTGCTCTATCTTGCGTGTGATATCCACTGATGGTATTTTCAGTGTACCACCCGAGTCTATTTTGTATTCGTTTGCTGTTATATCTATACTTGTGTCTGATGTTGGTGCATTTTCAGTGAAATTATGAGTAGAGATGTGAACTCTGCATATTTACTTGAAATTGTGGTGTGATGGTGTTGACGCTAGTGATTTTTAGACTTTCATATGCATAAGACTTGTCTGGAAGCTTGTTTAAATGTGGATTCCCAGGATCTTCTCCTGCTGCGTGGGCTAAGGATCCACGAATGTTCCTTTTTTTTTTAAATTTTTATTTATTTATTTTGGTGAGGAAGATCATCCCTGAGCTAACATCTGTGCCTCTTCCTCTGTTTTGCATGTGGGACATCACCACAGCATGGCTTGATGAGCAGTTTGTAGGTCCGCACCTGGGATCCAAACCCACGAACCCTGGGCTGTCGAAGTGGAGTGTGTGAACTTTTAAGCACTACGCCACTAGGCCGGCCCCCAGGAATGTGCGTTTTTTTTTTTTCTTTCCATTTTTTTTTTTATTGATGTCTTAGTTTATAACACTGTGGGGTTTAGTTGTACATTTTTGTTTGTCCGTCACCTTGTGGATGCATCCCTTCACCCCTGGTGCCCACCTCCCATCCCCCTTCCCCTTGGTAACCACCAATCAGTTCTCTCTGTCCGTGTGTTCACTTATATTCCATATATGAGTGAGTTCATGCAGTGTCTGTCCTTCTCTCTCTGGCTTATTTCACTTAACATAATACCCTCTAGGTCCTTCCCTGTTGTTGCAAATGGGACAATTGTGTCTTTTCTTATGGCTGAGTAGTATTCCATTGTATGTATATACCACATCTTCTTTAACCAATCTTCAGTTGAGGGACACTTGGGTTGCTTCCACTTCTTGGCTATAGTGAATAATGCTGCAATGAACATAGGGGTGCATACGCCTCTTGTGATGGTTGATTTCACGTCCATTGGGTAGATGCCCAAGAGTGGTAGTGCTGGATCATACGGTATTTCTATTTTTAATTTTTTGAGGACTCTCCATACTGTTTTCCATAGAGGCTGCACCAGTTTGCATTCCCACCAGCAGTGAATGAGGGTCCCCGTTTCTCCACAACCTCTCCAGCATTTGTTGTTATTTGTCTTTGTGATTATAGCCATTCTAACCGGTGTAAGGTGGTATCTCAGTGTAGTTTTGATTTGCATTTCCCTGATGATTAGTGATGTTGAACATCTTTTCATGTGTCTATTGGCCATCTGTATCTCTTCCTTGGAAAAATGTCTGTTCATATCCTCTGCCCATTTTTTGATCGGGTTGTTTGTTTTTTTGTTGCTCAGTTGTATGAGATCTTTATATATTACTGAGATTAATCCCTTGTCGGACAAACGATTTGCAAATATTTTCTCCCAGCTGGTGGGTTGTTTATTCATTTTGATCCTGGTTTCATTTGCCTTGTAGAAGCTCTTTAGTCTGATGAGGTCCCACTTGTTTATTTTTTCTTTTGTTTCCCTTGTCTGGGTAGACATGGAATCTGAAAGGATCCCTTTATGTCCAATCGCAATTAGTGTACTGCCTATATTTTCTTCCAGGAGTTTTATAGTTTCAGGTCTTTCAGGTCTTTGATCCATTTTGAATTGATTTTTGTAGATGGCGATAGGAGATGGTCTACTTTCATTCTTTTGCATGTTGCTGTCCAATTTTCCCAGCACCATTTATTGAAGAGACTTCCCTCTCTCCATTGTATGTTCTTTGCTCCTTTGTCGAAGATTAGCTGTCCATAGGTGTGTGGTTTTATTTCTGGGCTTTCAATTCTGTTCCATTGATCTGTGTGTCTATTCTTGTACCAGTACCATGCTGTTTTGATTACTGTAGCTTTATAGTATATTTTGAAATCAGGGATTGTGATGCCTCCAGCTTTGTTCTTTTTTTTCAGAATTGCTTTAGCTATTCGGGCTCTTTTGTTGCCCCATACGAATTTCAGTAGTTTTTGTTCTATTACCGTGAAGAATGACATTGGGATTCTGATTGGGATTGCATTGAATCTGTAGATTGCTTTAGGTAGAATGGACATTTTAACTATATTTATTCTTCCAATCCATGTGCATGGAATATTTTTCCATTTCTTTATGTCCTCCTCGATTTCTTTCAATAGTGTCTTATAGTTTTCATTGTATAGGTCTTTGACCTCCTTGGTTAAATTTATTCCCAGATATTTTATTCTCTTTTTTGCAATTGTAAATGGGATTGTCTTTTTGAGTTCTCTTTCTGTTGTTTCATCATTAGTGTATAGAAATGCAATTGATTTTTGTAAGTTGATTTTATACCCTGCCACTTTACTGTAGTTGTTGATTGTTTCTAGTAGTTTTCCGATGGAATTTTTGGGGTTTTCTATGTATAGGATCATGTCGTCTGCAAATAGTGAGAGTTTCACTTCTTCATTGCCTATTTGGAGTCCTTTTATTCCTTTTTCTTGCCTAATTGCTCTGGCCAGAACTTCCAGTACTATGTTGAATAAGAGCGGTGAGAGTGGGCACCCTTGTCTTGTTCCTGTCCTCAAAGGAATGGCTTTCAGTTTTTCCCCGTTGAGTAGGATGTTTGCTGTAGGTTTGTCATATATGGCCCTTATTATGTTGAGGTACTTTCCTTCTATACCCATTTTGTTGAGAGTTTTTATCATAAATGGATGCTGGATCTTGTCGAATGCCTTCTCTGCATCGATTGAGATGATCATGTGGTTTTTATTCTTCATTTTGTTAATGTGGTATATCACGTTGATTGATTTGCGGATGTTGAACCATCCCTGTGTCCCTGGTATAAATCCCACTTGATCGTGGTGTATGATCTTTTTGATGTATTGCTGTATTCGGTTTGCCAATATTTTGTTGAGGATTTTTGCGTCTATGTTCATCAGTGATATCGGCCTGTAGTTTTCCTTCTTTGTATTGTCCTTGTCTGGCTTTGGTATCAGGATGATGTTGGCCTCATAGAATGTGTTGGGAAGTATTCCATCTTTCTCTATTTTTTGGAATAGTTTGAGAAGGATAGGTGCTAAATCTTCTTTGAACGTTTGATAAAATTCTCCAGGGAAGCCATCTGGTCCTGGGCTTTTATTTTTTAGGAGTTTTTTGATTACTGTTTCAATCTCTTTACTTGTGATTGGTCTGTTCAGATTCTCTATTTCTTCTTGATTCAGTTTTGGGAGGTTGTAGGCGTCCAAGAATTTGTCCATTTCCTCTAGGTTGTCCAATTTGTTGGCATAAAGTTTTTCATAGTATTCCCTAATAATCCCTTGTATTTCTGTGGTGTCTGTTGTAATTTCTCCTCTTTCATTTCTAATTTTATTTATTTGAGTCTTCTCCCTTTTTTTCTTAGTGAGTCTGGCTAAGGGTTTGTCAATTTTATTTATCTTCTCAAGGAACCAGCTCTTTGTTTCATTGATCCTTTCTACTGTTTTTTTTGGTTTCAATTTCATTTATTTCTGCTCTGATTTTTATTATTTCCCTCCTTCTGCTGATTCGGGGCTTTGTCTGTTCTTCTTTTTCCAACTCTGTTAGGTGCAATTTAAGGTTATTTATTTGGGATTTTTCTTGTTTGTTAAGGTGAGCTTGTATTGCTATGAATTTTCCTCTCAGGACTGCTTTTGCTGCATCCCATATGAGTTGGTATGGTGTATTTTCCTTTTCATTTGTCTCGAGATAGCTTTTGATTTCTCCTTTAATTTCATCAACGACCCATTGGTTGTTCAGTAGCATGTTGTTTAGTCTCCACATCTTTGTCCCTTTCCTAGTTTTTTTCCTTGCAGTTGATTTCTAGTTTCACAGCATTATGATCAGAAAAGATGCTTGTAATGATTTCAATCTTCTTAAATTTATAGAGGTTTGCCTTGTTTCCTAATATATGGTCTATCCTTGAGAATGTTCCATGTGCACTTGAGAAGAATGTGTACTCTGCTTTTTTTGGGTGGAGTGCTCTGTATATATCTATTAAATCCATTGCGTCTAGTTTCTCGTTTAAGTCCATTATTTCCTTATTGACTTTTTGTCTGGATGATCTATCTATTGATGTAAGGGGGGTATTAAGATCCCCTACTATTATTGTGTTATTGTTAATATCTCCTTTGAGGTTTTTTAGCAGTTGTTTTATGTACTTTGGTGCTCCTGTGTTGGGTGCATAGATATTTATAAGTGTTATGTCTTCTTGGTGAAGTATCCCTTTTATCATTATATATTGCCCTTCTTTGTCTCTCATTACCTTTTTTATCTTGAAGTCTACTTTGTCTGATATAAGTATGGCTACTCCTGCTTTCTTTTGTTTGCCATTAGCTTGGAGTATTGTTTTCCATCCTTTTATTTTGAGTCTGTGTTTGTCTTTAGAGCTGAGATGTGTTTCCTGGAGGCAGCCGATTGTTGGATCTTGGTTTTTAATCCATCCTGCCACTCTGTGTCTTTTGATTGGAGAATTCAACCATTTACATTTAGAGTGATTATTGATATATGAGGGTTTAATGTTGCTATTTTATTGTTCATCTTCTGGTTCTTTTGCATTTCCTTCGTTTCTTGTCCTTTGTGTTTCGGACTGCAAATTCAATTTGGTATTTCTGCATGCTCATTTTCTTGGTTTTCTCTTTATTTTTCATGTGTGGTTCTCTTCTGGTTGTTTGTTTAGTGGTTACAGGAATGTGCGTTTTTAAGGAGCCCCCTGACCCGGCCCCTGAATCCCCCACCCCAGTCCAAGATGATTCTGATAAGGTGTCCCGAGGCACACGTTTTGGGAAACGCTGGTTTGAACTGTCCATGCTTGTGTGGTCCACCCAACCCTGAGCACCGTGTATACTTCTGCTTTTGTAAACCAAGTTTTATTGAAGCCTAGCCACCCTGATTGGTTTACAGATCCTCTGGCTGCTTTTCTGCTGCAATGGCAGATTGAGTAGTTGGAACAGAGACCAGGGAGCTGGCAAACCCTCAAATATTTACTGTCTGGCTCTTTACAAAAAAGTGTGCTGACCGCTGCATGTAATCCCACGTTTTGTGTGGGCAATCAAATCAAGTCGAGGGAAGATGCTGGGGTAACTCTGACAGGAGGGGGTGAATGTGATGATGAAGGGCAGTAACTGGCCAATTCAGTGTAAGGAGCATTGAAGGAGCCCTGGCTGTTTGCAGGCACCGTGCACACTGTGACAGAAGCCTCGGTTTTCCCACTTGGGCCGATTCAGATGTTATGGGGTGGGGGCGTCTCTCTTCGTGGGGTGCTGTGGGGACATGTGGCCTCACACCTGACAGGCTAATCCCTGTGGTCGGGGGTGGTGTCCCAGGGGTCCCTAGCCCTCGGCGATTTGTCCAGCAGGTGCCAGAGGCGGGTGAGATCCAGAAATAGGCCCCCTGGCTCGGATGAGTGGTGTCTTGCCCTGCCCCAGGCACGCTGGTATGGCCACACGCCTGGCTTCGCCAGTGGAAGGTCAGCGGCCGTGGTGCTGGTGAACTTCGCTCTTTGGTGCCATTGCCATGAGAAGGGTAACACAGGCTGGCCTGCCGGTGCTCGGAGAGGCAGGAGAAGCACCCAGAGGCCCCCCAAAGTGACCAGTCATCCCGTGTGCCCAGGACTGCCCCATTTAAACAGGTTCTGTGTCCTGGGAAATTCCTCAGTCTCGGGTGTAGTGGGATGGCCGCCTGGAGCAGAGCCACCCCGAGCCACGTCCAGCCTGGATTAGCTGACCTCCAGATGACCCTCAGACTTGGAGAAATCCTAAGTGGTGGTTGTTTTAAGGCCCTGAGGTTGGGGTGTTTGTTATTCAGCAATGGTTAAGTGACGCAGTGTCCGGTGAACATCTGCGTATTTGACCCGAGACAGCTCCTGGGAGAAGTTGTGACAGGGAGAGAAGTCAGGTGGGTGAACGGATGAGAAGCGTCTGGCAGATGCAGGGATGGAGGAGTCAGGGCCCGGGGGCCTAGAGGATGGTGAGAGCTGGCCTGGGGTCACGGCCGGAAGAGGGCAGCCTTTCCCGGGAATCGGTGGCCAGGGACCTGAGGGCCAGGGCTGTGGGCTCGGGCGAAGGGGAGGGCCAGGTCTGGGAGTTGGGTGGACCTTCCTTCAAACCTCAGCTCCACTGCCCAGTGACTTGGGGACCTTAGACAGTTGCCCTGTCATTATCCTAATGTCTGCATCTGTGAAACATCGGAGCATAGGCGTTCTGCAGGGCGTGCCTGTGGTTTCTGCACTCGCCTGTCAGGACTACGGCCGGCGGTCAGGCTGGACACTGACTGCAGGCAGGTCGGGCGTGGTGACCGCTCACTGTTTCAGAACTTCTCAAAGTTTTCTTTCCCCTACTTTTTTTTTAATGTTTAATTTCTCATTCATTTCACTCAGTTATGCACTAGGGGTTTGAGGAGATGGAATTCTTGGAAATAACTGAGATCACTTATTGCATTCATCTGCATATTCTCAATAATTTAAAAATGGCTCTTCAAATTAATGCCACTTTGGCAAAAAAAAAGTAGCACTTTTCGTCACGCTGTGGCCTAACTCACCCCAAACTAAAAATATTTTCATGTGTGGGAGCAGGGGGTATATGGGAAATCTCTGTACCTTCCTCTCAATTTTGCTGTGAACCTAAAACTGCTCTAAAAAGTAAAGTCTACCAAAAAAAAAAAAAAGAGAGAGAGAGAGAGGAAGAGCTGAAAATAATTTCCAAGTTAAAAAAATTTTTTTCAAACAACCAAAACAGGCATTATTGGCTTAAAATTGAATTTTAAAAAGTAGAACCTTGACATTTCTAACCTTTTAAAGTTTTTTCTTATGTGAAAGAAGGCATGCTTATATGACAGACTAAAAGCTCGGGAAGAGCGTAAGGCCACACCACAAGTCACCAGTCCAGTGTCAGCGACCAGGACGCTCTGTGTGTAGACATTCAGATCCTCGTTAGGTGTTTTCTGTCAAATATTCTGTAAGTTGCCAATTGTTGGTAATTTACGCTGCTTCGTCTAATGCTTTAGTTAGGCCATGTTTTGCCAACTTTTGCTTTTATAAAGAATACAGAATAAATGCCTGAAAAGGAATTAGAAAGTTTGAAAAAAAATCTCAGAAGAATTCTTACAAAATGAACAGAAATGCTTAAAGATCTAGCAGGAGGTGAAACTCTCCTTGGTGCCCCCCCTGAACGGGTTTCCTATGGCTACTGTAAAAAACAGCCATAAGCTTGGTGGCTTAAAACGATGAAAACTGGTTCTCCCTCAGTCCTGGAGGCGGGAAGGCTGCCATCCAGGTGTCCATCCAGGTGTCGCAGGGCTGCGCTCCCTCCAGAGGCTCCAGGGAGGTGCTGCTCCTTCTCTTCCCGTGTCTGGCGGCCGCGGATGTTCCTGGGCCTGTGGCCGCGTCTCTGACTTCTGCCTCTCTGGTCCTGTTGCTTGTTCCTCTTCTGTCTGAAATCTCCCTCTGCCTCTCTCTCCTGAAGGACACGAGGGATTCCACTGAGGGCTCACCCAGATAATCCAGAATAATCTCCCGTCTCAAGATCCTTTATCAGTCTGGATTCCCTTCTTCCATACATGATAATACTTACAGGTTCCTTCCTGCTCCCATTACTAATACTAAAAAAATTAGTCACTACTGGGCTATTAATTTTCTACCAACTCATTTTTACCAAATTATTGTGTTGGCCAAATTCATTGGTATTCTGTGTTTTTTTTTTTTTTTGTGAGGAAGACTAGCCCTGAGCTAACATCCGTTGCTAATCTTCCTCTTTTTGCTGAGGAAGACTGGCCCTGGGCTAACATCTGTTGCCAATCCTCCTCTTTTTGCTGAGGAAGACTGGCCCTGGGCTAACATCCGTGCCATCTTCCTCTACTTTATATGGGACGCTGCCATAGCATGGCTGACAAGCAGTGGGTCATCCCACGCCCGGGATCCCAACTTGTGAACCCTGGGCCGCCAAAGTGCGAATTTAGCTGTTATGCCACCGGGCCGGCCCAGATTCATTGGTGTTCTGGAGCCAGTGTGTACCAGCTGTGAGAGCCATTTCTTACACTTTTAGGATTTTAGCAGGCTGGTTGTGAAATTGTTGTAGCTTGAAATTGGCGATGGTGGTGACACCAGGGAACTATGACAAATCAGGGCTGCCCACCACAGAGAGCTGGTTTACCAAGTCCCCCTGACCCCTAGGACACTTGTCTTGAGTCCTCACCTGAAGAGCCCTCTTGGTCCCCGGAGCTCAGCTCAAGGTCCCTGCCTGTTCTTTATTTCCTTCTGGGCATGCTGTTGAAAGTGGCTGTTTGCATCTCTCTCTCCTACGATAAATTTTAAACTCCTCTAGGTCAGGGCCCCATCTTTTGTGCTTTAGAATCAGCCTGCCTGGCTGATCTCCTAGCAAGGGGTCAATAAATATTTGAATCGAACCCTCTCTCTGGGCTCTTCCCCATTTCTGGAGATCCTGATACTGAGGGGGAATTGCGAATATCCCAAATACATATATTTACATTTCAGTCTCCTTCTTGTTTGGGGACACGCTTGAATTTGGGTACTGGGTGCCACCAACTAATGAATTTTAAGTGCTTTATACCCAGTTCTGTTTACTTGTATCATTGAAGGAAGATTTGTCTGGTTCAGTGGAACCGCTGCTGGGATCAGCGACATCTGACATGTTTAGCACTGAGTGTTAGTGCAATGAAGGGTGGCTGAGTCAGTAAAATGTCTGTAGAAAAACCAGATCTATTCAGTGTGCCCCGGAGAGCCATAGAGAATAGTTTTAAAGACAGAGCTAAATAGGATAAACTCTCCGGAAGGTCACTGAAGGCTGACTGAAAATTCTTTGTCTTAAACATGTAGCAGGTAAAACATGTTTCCATGGCTACAGAACAGAGAGGTTCACGTGGTGGAGCCCAGGGGCCTGCCTGTCGGAGCATTCCAGGGGGTCTGGGCTGCTTTTCTCATTGTGGCCGGTTGTTGATTGCCCCGGGTTCTGGGCCGATCACTGGATTCTGGAGTTTTGGTGGATGGAAGCATGCAGATATCCCAGTTACAACCCTCTTTCTTCTCAGAGTGGAGCAGGTTAACTCTGAGTAATGGGATTTTATTATTAACCCTTTAATTCAGATTATATATATAGTCAGTTCACAGGTTACACTTTTGCCTTTTGGAATTTGGCAATAAAGGAATGATTGCTATAAAACTGTAATTGTTTCCATGCCCTGAAACATGTTACAATCAGAGTAGAGGTGACGTGGAAGTGACTCGAAGGTTCCGTCGTTCCCTCGTTCACCAGTGTCCCTCCAGTGCCGGCTGTGTGTCAGGTCCCGTAAGGGACTCGAAGGTGGAGAGACAAGGCCGGCCCTCAGGGAGTGTTGGGTCCAGTTCTGTGCTGGCCCAGAGGTGTCTGTGGACTGGCACCCCCGGGACCCACCCCAGATCCCAGGAGACAGCACATTAGTGAGATCTGTGATTCCTGTTTGTGGGAAAGTTTTCAAAGACCTAGTTGAGCAGGTAGAAAAAATAAATACCAGGGTCACTGGAGAGGCACTGAGTACAAAGGAGGTCTGGGTTCAAACACTTGTTTATTTGGAATTTTATTTCAATCTCAGAGTAAGTTCATCCTTGGTCATCTCATATCAGAAGAATCTCAAAGTCGATGTTCAGTTTTTGGGATCTTCTCATCTGAACCCCTTGGACGGGGATGTTATCTTGGTTAAGGTTGGGGCAGAGTTTGCATATGTGGTTGTCAACCATTCACCAAGCCTCTGACAGTCCACAGTGTCCAACAGTGACGGCTCTGTCCCGGGCAGCCTTTGTCCCCTCGCAGGCTGACCGCCTAGCCGTGGAGAGCAGTGATGTGCTGCCATATTGCTCCCGTATCATGTGATCCCATGGGAACAGTGTGGCCGAGGCTCAGATGTCAGTGCTGTTGAGGATCCTTTTCAGACACGAGGACGTTGAAAGGTGGGATTTGGGCTTGTGATGATCCATAGATACAAATGTTAGCGTTTCGTCTTTCCATTTGAGGGAAACAACACTATTAATTCCACTGAAAGATGCCTCTGCTGACCGTTGACACTAGAGCTTAATGAAATGGCTTTGCTTCTCTTTCTTTTACATACTGAATGCACAGTGGGTGAGTCCCCGAGGAGGTCATGGGCACTGTCTGTCCTCCGTGACTTCTTCCTTGAGCCGGTCAGTTACTTAATTCCTCAGGGGGTGGAGGTGGATGAGGAAGGAGGGTTTTCTGTACTGTGGGAGCTGACTTGCTGAGGCCCTGGGGGTAACACGGTCTTTTGTTTTTTATTTAGTTAAAATGTCTGGCTCAAGCTGTTTACTCCTAGATGTTGAGATAAGCTTTCATCATCAGTGTGTACAAATTACCTCACAGAGAGTTTGCATTTAAACCTGCTCTTGAATTATTTACTAGAGACGGTGGTTGGAAAACCTCCTGTCCCCTGTCCTGCAAGCTCAAGGTCCCCATGGGTCATCTGGGTGATTCATGGGGTCATCTGATAGGCGCACTCCACTGCTCCTCTGGTCAGGCCACTGGGAGCAGCACAGTGCTGCGTGTGGGGCTCACCTGGGTCTCTGTTCCTGGGCCTTCTGCTTGTGGACCCGCCCAGCCAAGCCTTCAGCCCCGCAGCTCCAGCATGTCCACCATCCCCACCGGGTTCTGACACAGGGTTCTGCCTCCTGCAGTCTTCCCTCCAGGTGTGAGGATAGGGTCGGGGCAGAAGGTGCCCAGGGAAATTAAAAGTCACAGTGCTCCTTTGAGGCCAAGAAACTGATGGCACTTGAAATTAGTTCCTACTGTTGGTGGGTATCTTACACAGATGGCAAGTGGAGCAATTACATGCCTGGGTGGGTCGAGGGGTTTGTCTAATCCCATATCCTGTCACGTTTAACAATTTTTATTAAATCAAAAACTTTCATTTGAGCTAAACTCCTTTCTGAGGATGTTGGTATATATTGAAACATGAAATATTGTCTTTTGGCAAGGATTTTCTGAATGTATTGAATGTATCCGTTTGACTCTTGGTAGAAACATAAATAAATCTTTCCAAATTCATGGGTATTTGACTCAGGAATTCCCAAAGAAGATGATTCTGGAACTTCTGTTGTAATATATTCTGGTGCCTCCCAGTTTTTATAGTTAACTTTTATTTAATGTATTACTTAAATCATTCCTGAAATGATATAATTTCTTGTCCTTTTGTTGGTAGCAATGGGTAATTTCTCCCCACCCTCAAGTGCTAAGAACTGACTACGAAGGAGGCAGTCACACCCCTCGTTATGTCCACCTGGGGGTCATCCTCAGAGGCTGCTCCTCCAGCCATTTCAGCCCTTGAACTTCCGTCTTGCACATCAAGAGACAGGGTGCTGGCAGGGGCAGCTACAGCAACGCCCCTCCACGGAAGGTCCGTGTTTCGTTTTGTGAGCGCTCATCGACTCCTGCTAAACATGTAATTTACATCCAGTTATTTATCTGACTTCCTGACGCCTGGAGCTCAGCAGGGGCAAGCTTCCCCCTCTAGGAAGGGAGCAGTGATTGGCACGTATGGTGACAACAGGAGTTTCAGGTTGACAGCCTGACAGCGAGAGGGGAGAAGGGGAGCACAGCCCAGGGAGGGAGGCACAGAAAGCTGTTCACAAAGTTGGGGAAGAGCTTACCGTGTGGTAGGTTTTCATGGGAAAAATATTAGATTAAGATATTTTATTACCTTGAAGATTATAGCTGAAGCTGTTTGCAGAAACAGGTTATACTCTGAAAGCAGGATCTCCCAGGCAGGGTGATTGTGGAGATTATGACAGACGTGAATAACAGTAGCACTTGACAGGCGGGGCAGCGGAGCCGGGGCGTCCTGCGGGAGGCTGGGTGTGTGTGGCTCTTGGGTTATAGTCCGGATGGTGAAAATGTGTGGTTCATTGTGGTTGCTAAATAAACATGGTTTGAATGAATGTGTAATAGCTTTTCAGGCAGCCCACTTAGGATTTTCTAAGCTGATTGGAGAACTCATCTCATGGATAGTTAAAATCTAAATATTTCCTCCAAAGCTGATTTAAACCAATATGTGCTATCTTGGCCACATAGGGACTCTGATCCAGTTGCAAAAGTAATTAATTTATTTGACCTTTTATGGAAATGGAGGTATTAATAATCAAGGCCCAGTATAGCAGAAACATGGACTAGCTGCTCCATGGAGGATTGGTCATTTGCAAACCTGTCTGTCGGTCCTGAGAATAATGGGAAGTCCATTAAGTTTCTTGGAGATGCAGCCTGAGTGTGTCCTTGCTTTGAGGGGCCCCGAGTGTTGTCCCTGAATGGACCCGTTTCCTCTTGGTTGTTTGGCGGTGACTGTTCCTCCCTTCAGCTTGCTCCCAGGTGTGTGGGGACAGGAGGGACTAGGAGAACACACGGGTTCGTCTGTGCTGTTGTGTGAATGGTGCACACGCCGAGGGCAGGAAGAAGCATTCAACAGCACTTCCTGTATCTGAAGAACAGCACAAGATTTATTTCAGAGCTCAGATATTTCTAAATTAACACGTAGGTGCAGGACGTCAACACCAGGGGGAGACAGCTGTGTTCCTTGTTGGGGTCCATGGATCCTGAGAGAACACATCCATGGGTCTCGGGGTCCCATGGACCTCTGAGATGGTAAGCAGGATTTGGGATGTTTATATATTTTCTGGCACAAGGGTCTTTTTTTACTTTTTATTTTATATTTTGAGATTCTCAAAATTGTGTTTGGGTTAGAATCCTGGATGTTTGAATTTGGGTGTTAGCCACTGGTGCTCTACATAATTATATCTTTTTTGCTCATAGCAGTGAACGAAGTAGAGGTGTCATTCCAGTGGACACATGAAAGGGGTCCCGTAGCTGAAAGGGGCCGAGTGCTCGGCGATGTCACCAGTGTCCCTGGTAGCTGGCGAATCTTTGAACCCAGTGGTGGCGGATGCATCCTGGTCCCGTCACTTACTCCTCTGTGTGACTCTGGGGATGTCACATGCCTTCTCTGGGCCTGAATTTCTCCATCTGTAAGTTGAGGGGTTTAAACAGCACATCTCTTGAGGACCCATGTCTGTTTTCCTGGACTGCTGTGTAGCTTCACCCCTGTTCCCTGCCATGGTCCCCATGGTGGTGCGGGCTGTCCACCCTAGGAGCTCTTCCAGCTGCCCTGTGTTTTTCTTCCATAAATGTTCCAGTCCTGGAGAGAGCCTTTTTCTTAAAATCTCGGTGGATTGCAATAGATATGTGACACAAAATCCTGCTATTATCATTTTTAGCCAGTTTATTTTCTACTGCAGTTTGTTACTTTTAATGTCTTTGCTCACTGCTGAGTAAAGTGGGGTGGACCCAGTCCTCTGCTTGATGCTTATTAGCCTCACTCTGAACAACACCTGGGGGGTGTGCTGACTCCAGTCTCTGGTGGAAAGCTGCAGGGACTTTTAACTCCCCTGGGACCAGGGAGTTATGTTGGCCTGGGTGAAGTGCTGCACCCAGATGCATTCCACTGTGGCTCTAGATATTTTGCTGCCATGATTAAGGGTTTACGTAGGAGTCTCTGGGCTAGAGCCTGCAGCTAATTGCTCTCAGATGGTGGTTCTCCACGACAGGATGCTCTTTCAAAGCTAGAGACAAACGAACCCCAGGGGTCCTCAGCCCTCCTCTCTAGCTGCTGGTGGAAGACGGGAGAGGGGACGACAGGTGCAGGAGTACTGCGTCTCGCCTCTGCTGAAAGCTGGGCGTGAAGTCACAGCTGAGTCAGTTTTATTCTCTTTGGAAATAGGTTTCCTTCGATGATGACACTCCTAAACCAAGCTGGGAATGCTGGACATGAGTTTGTACAACCATATACTCTTTTACAGCCATCTCCAAGTCCCACTTTCAGAGGTGTGGTCTGATAATTAAGTTCTTTTTTTATCCCCGAGAGTGTTCCGCAGACTTGCGTTTCCGTGCTTTGCTGGAGTTGAGAAGTTGGAGCCTCCCCTGGAGGGTCGGCTGAGGGAGGCGGGGTTTCCCATCTCCAATGGGGAGCCTGCGGTGTCGGGAGAGCCTATCTCGTTCGCAGGAGGCTTGCTCCCGGACGGGCAGGAGCCACGCAGCCTGTGTATTGTTTGAGTCCTGTGGCTGCCGCGTCCCCAGCCGGGGAAGCCGGGGTCCCTGCCTCTGCGCTGTGCTGGACGGGCGGGCTGAAGGCGCATTTCTCCCTCACCCTGTGGGGGGACTTGAAACTGGGCGCCTGGATCTGTTTCTCCGGCCGAGGAGTTCCTTCCGCCTGACTTCTGCCCTTGTGGGGAGAAGCCTGGAGAGGAGTGGGGCGACCGGATGCGATGCTGGGCGCACACCAAGGGGCCTGGGTTGTGTTCTTCGCAAAGTCCTGACAAGTGTTCCTGAGATGGACACCCTGCTTCGTTTTTTAAATTGTACTTTCATTTGCTTTTATTTTTATTTTTTGGGGGGCTGTGGACATCCCTGACCTAGAAACCAAGTACCACAATGTGGCTAGCGTAAAAAGATATTTTTTTCTTAACCTCTTGTTTTCCTTTTCTTTGTAACTGGGTGACACAGAAGCAATCTTTTTGCATAAAGCCGGGCCTGGCTCAACACTGTCTGAGTAAATGGGAAGGAGCAGGCTTGATTAAAGGACCTGGAACAGTTTTAAAAATCGAGCTTTTTGTTTGTTGGGCTGTCCTTTGTAGTCGACTTTGATGTGAAAGAAGATGAAAAAGGACGGCTCTGCAGGTTCCTTCAGACTAAAGTCCAACCCAGGTTCTCTCTCACGTGCTGTGAGTTGGTTAAATTTCTCCTCCTTGTCCAGGCAGACAAAGAGGCTGTTTCGCAGTGACGGAGAGCTCTCGGTTTGTGGGCAGCAGGTGGAAGCGGACGATGAAAACTGGATATACAGAACCCAGCCCAGGAAAGGTGACTTGGCTTTTGTTTTACTTAAACATTTTTAGAAGTT
The DNA here is from genome assembly GCA_031878705.1 of Tapirus indicus. Lineage (NCBI taxonomy): Eukaryota > Metazoa > Chordata > Mammalia > Perissodactyla > Tapiridae > Tapirus > Tapirus indicus. Next base: position 62,894 of record JAVSPQ010000110.1, on the reverse strand, counting down.
TGTAGAATCTTAGTTCCTACCGCTGATTTCCCTTCATGATTTTTGGCCCCAATAGGAGTTTCGTTTGTTTTTGTTTTGGAATTCAGTATCATTTGTTTGCTTACATGTCTAGAATACAAGTGCTCTTCCAGTTAGACTCCGCACCCTCCCCTCAGGACCTCACGCTCACGTGACCTGTGAGACGTGCACTGGTGAGCCGTCGCCACGGGAGGAATCGTCTGCCTTTACAGCAGTTTGAGGTTGGGACGTGGAGCTCTTTTCTGGGACAGTGCACTGAGGAGACCTGGAATCATGGATGGTCTCCTTGCGTCTTTCTTCTAAGAAGATTGATGAGTTACATGAACACTTGAATTAAACAGGTGTTGGGGTGACTCCGAGGAAAATGAACACACGAGGGGCTTGCCCTTGATATCTTGGCCAAAAGAGTCTTTGGATTTCTTTCAAGTTCCTTTTCCCACCGATGCTGGTCTCTTTTCAGGGTTAGTGTGTTTGCCTTCCTCAAGGTGAAGAAAAACATTAGTCCTGGCGGGGAGAGGGAACTATTTCAATATTTCTTAACACAGCCCTGTTTTATATATAGAATTTCTGAGTTCTTCCTCTTAGAATGTTTTCTGTGGAGACTGGACTGTTAGGCTCTGAAATGGTTTCTCCCCTTGGTGCTGTGGCAGACCCTGTGGGGAGCCCTCTTGAAGGGTTACAAAGGAGCTGGGTCCAGACATTCCGCGTGATTGTGTTTCCCTGTTTATCACATTCTTCCCATGCCAAAAGAAACCTCGCTAGAATCTTCCAGGGACCTGTTCTTTCTCCTCTTTTGGGAAACAAAACCGTGAAATGTGAGAGAATAAACTAAGTTAAATTGTGCTTATGGGTACAATAATTATATTCCATGGACTGAGAATTAAGTGCAGCCCTTTTTCATACAGAATGTGTGTTTCACCACTTGTTTTTGTCTGTCAAGCTGTGGCACAGGAAGGACTAGTTAATGCTCTTTGAAGATGTCAGTTGTTTGTTATGTCAAGAAGGTGGCCAACAGTGGTCCGCTGACGCTGAGCTTAAATACACAGGTTTTCCTTCAGATGCAGTATAATTTCCAGGAGTAGGGTAGGCGCCATGCCTTCTGGCTGGGGTCGTGGAGTTGAGTAAGTCCATGAACTTGACTTTTCTAAATCAGGAATAAGCTGTGGTTTTGGTAAATGGGTGGGTTGTAATGTTTAAAGAAAACTGAAGGGTGGATTCAGTAGTGCTGTGGTTGCGAGAGGGTGTAGTTTTGATTCCTTTGGCTTTTGCCAAAAGTTGTTATGACTGGTTTTGTTTTAAGTCAACCGCTGTCAAGTTTCTGTTAAAGATTGTGACATGTGAGCATGTGGCTTTAGGGTTTCTGTTGTAGATGCTACATCTCAGTTAACATTAAAGGGAGAGAGACTGTGACTTTGCATGTCTTAGTGTTAGTTGGGAAATGAAGCAAATGCTGTACACTTGACTTGTGAAAAATAAAGATGTCATTGTCCAGAACAGGGTGACTTGTAAAGGGAAGGAGGACGTGTTTATGTAACAAACAAAAGACTGTGCCTCTTATCGCTGATGGAAAGGGTGCAGCAGCCTCATGAAGATTCTGGGCATAATGCCGTGTATGCATTTCTATGGTTCTTAGGAATACTCGGGCACGGGTAATATCATTTCTGACATACGTGCTGGGGGACATCCTTAAAAAGCTGCCTGTAGATCAAAATTTATGGTATTATATTCTGGTTTCACATTTGACTTACAAAAGAAAATAGTCTCCCAACTTTGACACATTGTTTCAGGGGCGTGTTATAACAGATGATCCTTATTCCACGTAATTCTTTCCTTGGAGAAATACAGAAGTGACATTCGTTTACATTTGTCACATCAAAAGAGGAAAAACCTTTCAGAAAAATTATGCAGGATTGGAGTTTTTTCTTGGGAGTATCAAATAAGCTAAAACTCTAGCAAGGATTATCAGTCAGTGTTAAGAACGCCCAGTGACCATATTAGGATTTGGTTGCAAATAAATACGCACTGAAGACTTACTGGTTTGATGGGAATCGTGTAGCCTCTTTTTTTTCTTTTATGTCTGTCTGTCCAGACCACATGCATTCAAATGCGCTTTCTTTTCAGCTTACTCCCTAACCCCCCTACCTTACATTAACATTTTTGATTTACACAGGTTTCTAAAAACCTGCTCGCCCTCCTCCCCTCCCACACATACCTACAGTGCTGCCTCACTTCAGTGGTTCCCCCTGTGGGGTCTCTGGCTGGTGGGGAGTCCAGTTCTGCAGCCTCCTGGCTTTCTCCCTTTTGACCAGCAGCTGCCGCAAGGCCAGAGTGCGTACCTGCTCCCTGCCCGCCGTCTCCAGGGTACGTCGCTTCACACGGTTAGCCCGCTGGATCCCTGCCGTCAGTGAGGACAGCATGTTGTATAAGACGCATGTTCATTGTGTAAAGCAGTTCTTTCAAGTTTCATTTTAGAAGATCTTTTTATAGTGAATCTTCATGCTGGATTACTTATCACTAACATCAAAATAAAGTTTTTAAGTGGTTACCTTCGTGGATATCTATTATACACAAACCCGTAGCTTTACAATTTAATGTTGTTACTTATACTCAAGAAGCTAAGGATAAAATTATAGTGCTTGAGAGTTCTTTGGAGAAACTTACAGGATTAGATGCTACTGATGGTGTCTTTCCAACTGGACTAGTACTTCTCCTGAGCCTGAACAGGAGCTGGAAGATCCACACTATGTGTCGAAGCCATCACTAGTCACTAGTCAGCACCTGGCAGGTGTCAGACTCTCCTGTAGTGACAGTTGTCCTCCGGAAGGTTGGCTGACAGCAATGACCAGTTCTTATGTTCTTGGTGCGGTATGACCCACCCTAGAAGAGGAGAGAATGTTTGGACTTATTAGCCATAAAAATCAAGGGTGTGAGTCGGGGTCCTCTTGGGTGTTGAGTACAGTGAGTCATGAGCTCTTCTCTTAGGTGCCTGTGCAGTAAAACAGTGGGCGTCTAGAGGAGACGATGTGGAGCTTTTCACGTGGGGTCGTGAGAGCTTCCGCTGCAGGAATTCTTGCTGAGCACTGTGTGTGGGACGGAGAGAAGGATAGCACACAGGCCCTGAAGTCATGGGTTCACAGTCAAGTGGAGAAGCAGACAAGACATTGAAAGGGGAAATAAAGAGAAAATCCAGGATAATTGTGGAAAAGTGTAAAATGAATGGCTTAGATGAGATCTAGATGAAGACACTCTCTGGAGGGTTTCCATGGTCTTCTGGCTGTTAGCATTGATTTAAACAATATTTAATGAGCCCAGCTTTGTTTCCAGCACTGTGGAATGTGCTGGAAGGGAGACAAATGACAAGTAGTATTTATTCTGTGCACCCCCCTATCTGCTCCCTTACCCTTCTCTTGTCAAATAAAACCAAAAGAGGAGGAATAACAATAGGGTGTCCTCTCATTGAGGAGAGCGTGTTTTGTTGGATCCCCAGCTCACTGTTGAGTGGGGTGGAGGCATGATTGATGATCCTGTATTGACAGGAGGGCAGATCGAGAGGGAAATTGACGTGCAAAGCCTCGGTCTGAACAATGCTTTCATTCTCTTCTTCTGGACTTTATCATATGTACTAACAACATTGCCAAATGTGAATCATTTGAATTTCAGTTTCCTCCCTTCCCAGGAAATCCAGAGAACGACCTTCCTAGGCGTCAAGGGAAATGGATAATCCATCCACTAGATAATCAATTGTTGAGTGTGGAGTGGGCTGTATTTAAAGTAATTTCATCCCAGTGTCCTCTCTAATAAAATAGTTGCAGAAAACAGGATCTTTGTGAATAATTAGATTAACAGTGATTTCAGATATTACACTGGAGAAAAATGACATGGAAGACCAAAAACAGCCAAGATCCTTTTTCCATGTAAATAGCTGTGATTTATTTTTGATCATGACATCTTCAAAATTATGGGATTTAAGAACATTTTCTTCATTGCATTAAAGAAGTCTAAAAAATATTGGCGTATATCGTCAAAGGAGCACCCAAATTTGAGAATAAAACTAGGTGAATAAGTACTGTTTATTCTGAGGGTCACGTATGTTGGAAAAATAACTGACTGGAGTTTATCTTGGTGTCTTAATAAAAGAGATAAGAATAACTCAGTACTGAATGCAATGTTTTCCTTCCTGCTTTCTACTGGAGGTGACATTCTGTGAAAAAGACACGCGGTGGAGCCACTTAATCTTTATCTGGTTCCTTGAGACCGCCTTTCGTGGACCTTTGCTTTTCTTCTGAAGTTGGGAATCTCTGTGATCTTGCTGCCTTGTTTTACTGCAGAAATGACTTTATTTGTTATTAAATTAATGAATTTCTATTGAAATGATGTTTTATGTAATTTCCTTTATTATTTTAAAAAGTTTGTGGATTTGTTTTGACAATTAGACACTTATTTAGATTACTAGAAATATCTCTGAGTGACAGAAGAAGTAACTTACTGTCAGAGCCTGCGTTTGGAAGGGCGTAACCTGTGTTCTCTTCCCTTGAAATGTTCTCACTGGGTTTTGAAACCTTTTTTGAAATTGTTCTTTTCAAACAGTTATTTTTGAAAATAATTTTAAAAGACCCTGCACATTAATTAGGATTAATTTTTATGTCTCATACAGTTGTTGTATTTCCATGTAATTTCAGCTCTTCCCGGCCTCTGAGCTGTCTTCTGCTCTTTCCAGTTACCTTTACTCTTGTCCCACTTTGAGCCACCCTTGAGACCACACCTGTAATCAGAGTCACCTTCCTAAAACACGTGTAATTGGGTCACTCCCTGTGGCTGCCCACTGCCGACAGAATGGAGCCCACACCATGTCGCACAGCCTGAGGCCCTGTGCTACCTGACCCTTGCGCCCCCTGTCCTCTAAACTCTCAGGTATAGCAGATGGACTCCTGGCTCTATCTCAGCTCCAGAACTCTGCGTCTCTTGGTCCCTGTGTCAGGATGCTCTGGTCCCCCCTCTGCCTGTTGACTTCCTGCTTCACCTTCTAGACTCTCTTTGAAACCCTGTGGGGTCCTCCCTGGTCCCCTAAGGGCAGAGCCGATTGCTCCATCCTCTCCTTCTCCGCCTTCCATGTACCTGGACGACTGCCTTCATCGTACACTGGATTGTACTGATTTGTTTACACGCCTGCGTCTCTGAGCTCTCAGGACAGAGACCTGGTCTTGTTTATCTTTTTTATCCCCAAGGCTAAGTGCTCAGCAGATGGTTGCTGGCAGGGTTGAGTGTCACCCATCTGAACACTGTTAGCAGGGCTGTTTGCAGAGGCCAACGTACCAAACAGACCCTTGGAACTTGCCGAGGGCCTGGTGGGCCTGTGGCACCATGAGCTGCTTTGGCGAACGTTCTGATGAGTGTGATCTCACTAGTGCTCCCAACCCTGAGCTTCGCGGAGGCCGCAGAAGTGAGGTCCGTGTGTGGGCATGTGACTTGGTGGCAGTCTACTGTTCCTGCCGCTGGCTCGGACTGTGCGTGGATCCAGCACTGTAGCAGCGTTTGGTCTGATGCGTTGACCACTAGTAAAGCTGAGCTGGTGGCAGGGATGAGGGGTGGGGCGGTGACACTGGTGAGGTGACGTGGCGGTGCGGCTGCCATCTTCTCCACCGGTTCCCTGCGGTCACTCCCCCCGACCCCCATCAGGCCATCTGAACACAGCAACCTGAGGGATCCTGTGAGATAGCAAACAGGGGTCATGTCATGGAGCTCGACCCTTAAGACCCTCGGTGCTTTCCTTGTCGGGCAGACAGTTTAATTACCGAAGTCTTTACAAGGCTCTGTGAGGCCCCACGTGACCTGCCCGCCTCCCCAGAGCTTCCCAGCCTGTCCCTGTGCTTCCTGGCTCTCCTCTGCATCACACCGGGCTCCCTGCTGTTTTCAGGACAGGCTGGCGTGTGATGACTGACCCTGAGCCAACAATTATTTATTTGCTTCTTGCTGGAACCCCTCCCATGCTGGAGGCATCACATTTTGGCTGTTTAGATGTGTACAGTACACAGTAAGCACTTGCCTGGCCAGGCAGGTATCTGAGACCATCTCCATAGGGGATTTGTTAGCTGGGGTTCCCAGCTGGTGTACACCCCCTCGCCAGTGCCCCCCTTTACTAGGCTCATTCTCCAGATCGGGCGTGTGTTGTGGATTCTTGTGTTTTGAGAGCTCCTATTGCCTAGTGACTTGATAGGAACCAACACCCTGAGAAAGCCGCACAGAGGAGCAAGCCTTTCCCAGATTCAAGGTGAAAGTGGCTTGAATTGTGAGTGACCTGGAGTGACCTGGCGCACGGGGCCTTCCCCAGAGCAGGCACTCATAGGCTGGTGGAGGGAAAAGTGACTCGACCTGGCCATTTCCATGCCCTCCTGCTTTTGAAAAAGGCTGTGTTAGGGGCAGTAATGAATGGGAGCTATGGAAGGAGGTGGCGCTGGACTGCAGTGGGGAAGAAGAGGGGTGAGCTGTAAGGAGAGGAGAGATGGTGAGTCTCCACACCTCTCCGTTCTGTCTTCTCTTGGCTGGTCCCGTCTCCTGAGTGGGTAAAGTGATGGTGGTCCACGGGCTCGGCCTGCGTTCTGAATGTGCCGCTCCCGTGACTGACTGTGCCCATGGGTACTTCAGGATGGATTGTTTTCAAGGCACAGCTCAGTAAAGTTTCTGTACGTGGTTGAAAAAGGCGTGGAGCAGGGTAAAGACCACTGGTTAAAATACTGGTTAGTGCAACAAGTAAATTACCAGGTTTGGGTTCCATGGATGTTTATGCTTTTCTAAGGAAAGCTCATTTATAAGTGAAAGCCACAGGCAGTTGAGATTTCAATAAACCGTATCATTTCATTTTTGTCTTTGCAGCAAACTTGAAGAGAAAGTGAGAGTAAGGGGTTTTCCTGTTGTCCCGTTCTCTCGCCTCTGTTCTCGGAGGCTCCCTTTCACATTGTAATTAGAAACGCCCCAGCTGGAGCAGACTGGGGGTGTCCAGTGTTCTGCTTACACTTGGAGATCAACCAGAATGCCCACCTGACAGGTGTGTGCTGGTCAGGCTCCATTGGGCAGGGCTATTCTACAAGCACAGCGGAGGCAGGTGGGCGGTTTCCCCTGCTGGGCGTGGTAGCAGGGGTTGGCTTGGTTGCTGTGGTCATCGTGACTGGTAGTTATTTATTTACCTAATCTTTTTCATGATAGAAAGTACATAGAGTGCTTTGACTTCCTGGAGAAAGAACTTTGATTTTTACCTTAAAGTAATTTTATTGCAGGGTTAATCAACGCGGTCTATTCCTACTGTAAAAAGGTCTTTGAAGTACTTTTTTTCTTGCTAGCTTCCCACACCCCATTCTTTGTCCCTGAGTATGAATATGCTTGGATGTTGTTCTGCTCTAAGGATCCTGGTTGATTGATGAGCAGTTTTTGAGGCACCGTTGCATTTGGGGTGATCTTGTGGACTCCTGATGCTTTATGCAGCTGGAGAGGGTGGAACGTCTCTGCTTCAACATTCCTTTGGATCGTCAGACCTTGGTTACATTTTGCACACTGGGGATGTGTTGGTTTATCCAGGTGATCTGTGTTCTTATGTCACTGTAACCAGGGAAAGGTTATGTAACTGACTTTAGAAATCTGCCTGTTTCCAGAGTAATAAGTACGCTTTATGTTAGTTCCTCATCCACGCAGTGCGTGTACACACACACACACACACACACACACACACACACACACACACACATACACATGCATAAACATGAGATGAAATGGGAACTTAGTGAAACTACTTATCTTCACTGCATGTCTACTTGTGATACTATTTTCTCTTCTGTTTTATTAGACAGAAAATGTCAATCCTGACATACTCAGGTGACTCTATGGCTCCCTTTTAGGCCACAGCCTTCAGCTTTCAGTGGACGTCCCTTCTTCGGGCAGGTTTTATTGTGCTGTGTCCCAGATAGCTCCTTCACCGTGTCCGCAGTTACAGTATGGTGGAGTGTCTGTGGATCGTCCGCTTGTGCACCGGTCTTGTAGCCGGATTGTCTGCTTGTGCACTGGTCTTGTAGTCGGATCGACTGCTTGTGCACCGGTCTTGTAGCCGGATTGTCTGCTTCTGCACTGGCCTCGACCCTGGACGTATCTTGAGGTGAGGTGCAGGTCCGTGGTGCGTCTCAGGAATCATCAGATCTGAGAAGTGACTGCTGTGAGCACCTAAGTGTCCCGTCCAAGTTCTCTCCTAGGTTTCCCTCTGCACCCCTAGCCCAGGACTGGTCGGTGAATACAGGGAAGTGCTTGAAAATTAGCAGGGGGACGGGGCCACTTCCCCTGTGGGGCATGGTGGCAGAGAGCCTGCTTAGGTGCTCGGCGGTGCTTGCACCCGCCAGTGACCCAAGGGAGAGCCCATGAATAGCACGTGCCTCTTCTGGAGACTTCTCTGTCATTATGTTCTGGCCTACCGTCCATCCCCCATAGAGGAAAAATAGTGGAGAAGTTTAGTCCATTTCACTTTACTTTTGAATTGTTAGACTCTAGCCTGTGTGTATCTGAGATCCTCTGTCTGAACTGGAAGAAAAGCTGCGTTTTCTTTGAAACATAAAGCTGTTGTAAAAGACTATGATTGTTAGGGATCCTTTTCTACTTGTGATCATATGGACTATGTGTTAGCTTATACAGAATGTTAGAGGACTGTGCCTTTTATTAATTTGTATGTCCACATAACAGAAGCTTGTCTCATTCGTCTTTCAGAATTCTAAAACAATTCAAAGTATTTTTTTATGAACACATTTTTTTTTTATTGATGTCTTAGTTTATAACACTGTGGGGTTTTAGTTGTACATTTTTGTTTGTCCATCACCTTGTGGATGTAACCCTTCACCCCTTGTGCCCCCCCCACCCCCCTTCCCCTTGGTAACCACCAATCAGTTCTCTCTGTCCGTGTGTTCACTTATATTCCATATATGAGTGAGTTCATGCAGTGTCTGTCCTTCTCTCTCTGGCTTATTTCACTTAACATAATACCCTCTAGGTCCTTCCATGTTGTTGCAAATGGGACAATTGTGTCTTTTCTTATGGCTGAGTAGTATTCCATTGTATGTATATACCACATCTTCTTTAACCAATCTTCAGTTGAGGGACACTTGGGTTGCTTCCACTTCTTGGCTATAGTGAATAATGCTGCAATGAACATAGGGGTGCATACGCCTCTTGTGATGGTTGATTTCACGTCCATTGGGTAGATGCCCAAGAGTGGTAGTGCTGGATCATACGGTATTTCTATTTTTAATTTTTTGAGGACTCTCCATACTGTTTTCCATAGAGGCTGTACCAGTTTGCATTCCCACCAGCAGTGAATGAGGGTCCCCGTTTCTCCACAACCTCTCCAGCATTTGTTGTTATTTGTCTTTGTGATTATAGCCATTCTAACCGGTGTAAGGTGATATCTCAGTGTAGTTTTGATTTGCATTTCCCTGATGATTAGTGATGTTGAACATCTTTTCATGTGTCTATTGGCCATCTGTATCTCTTCCTTGGAAAAATGTCTGTTCATATCCTCTGCCCATTTTTTGATCGGGTTGTTTGTTTTTTTGTTGCTCAGTTGTATGAGATCTTTATATATTACTGAGATTAATCCCTTGTCGGACAAACGATTTGCAAATATTTTCTCCCAGCTGGTGGGTTGTTTATTCATTTTGATCCTGGTTTCATTTGCCTTGTAGAAGCTCTTTAGTCTGATGAGGTCCCACTTGTTTATTTTTTCTTTTGTTTCCCTTGTCTGGGTAGACATGGAATCTGACAGGATCCCTTTATGTCCAATCGCAATTAGTGTACTGCCTATATTTTCTTCCAGGAGTTTTATAGTTTCAGGTCTCACTTTCAGGTCTTTGATCCATTTTGAATTGATTTTTGTAGATGGCGATAGGAGATGGTCTACTTTCATTCTTTTGCATGTTGCTGTCCAATTTTCCCAGCACCATTTATTGAAGAGACTTCCCTCTCTCCATTGTATGTTCTTTGCTCCTTTGTTGAAGATTAGCTGTCCATAGGTGTGTGGTTGAACACTTATTTTTTTTTTTTTTGCAGAGAAGGATTTGCCCTGAGCTAACATCTGTTGCCAATCTTTTTTTTTTTTTCCTCCCCAAATCTCCTTACACAGTTGTGTATCCTAGTTGTAAGTCGTTGTAGTTCTTGTATGTGAGCTGCTGCCACAGCATGGCAACCGACAGACAGGTGGTGTGGTTCTGAGACCAGGATGTGAACTTGAACCCCTAGGCCACCAGGGCTGGCTCTATGAACACCTTTCTAAAGCAGACTCTGAAGATAGGATCTGTCTGCTGGTCAGGGTCGACCCAGCACTCACACATGTGTGGTCTCAGGTCATTGCTGTGACAGTCCTGTGAGATGGGCAGGAAGGGGCATTGCCCTCTTGTGGTGAGAAAGAAGTCCCAGAAAGACTGAGTGACTTGCCTGCAGCCATCTAGGTGGTAATGGTGTAGACTGGGGTGAATCCACTTCTTGTGACTCAGTACTGCTCTTTCTGTGACACATGCAGCCTCTCTACTCAGTCCTCAGGGCACAACTGGACCTCGTTTTGATGCCCTGGTGTCACTATGAACAGTCCTGGAACCTTGTAAAAACATGGTGATGCCCTGGGGCATTGAGGTCTGTAAGGATCCTTGCTTTGGCTGAAGTGGGTCTCATGGCCTCCTCTTGTTCCACTTCTGCCCGAAGGCTGTGAGCTTCCTCTTTCCACCTGTGTGGCTGTTCCTGCCTCTTGTCCCCACCACGCTCTGCTTTGGTGTTTCTGGTTGGTGACCTTGTGTGGAGGGCCTGGGCAATCCAGTTGACTACAGCAGCCTTGACAGGAGGTTACAAGAGGTCCTGAGCCACAGTCCTGTGAGTGGCGCTCTCTGCTCAGAGACCACGCTGGCTTCTTGCGTGGCCGTGTTTTGAGTGGTTGAGTTTGTCAGAAAAGTGATCTCTTGATAAGAGGATGTTACTGTCATGTGTAAATATGTTTTTACCTGTGCATCTGCTGTTGGCTTTTCTTCTTAGTACAGTTGAATAAAGGAAATGTTTGCATTAATGTTGTGGAATTGTGACTGTATTTGGGCATCCCGGTTCTTTTTGTAGACGTTGAGTTTTAAACACTTCTGTAAAATCACTCTGAGTTTTCAAGTAGGATTACCGCATCGTTTCACGGAGTGAGCAAGGACAGCTTTTAACCTTTGGTTTCCGCGTTAAGCACTTTCTCTAACAACATGCTGAGCTCTCTCTTCTCTCCTCTCTCCTCTCCATCTGATATTTGGATCCCAAATATATTTTCTTGTTTTGCATATGGTTGAAATTGCCTCCTCATGTCTTCAATTTCATATCTTTCTTTACATCATCTGCTTATAAAGAAGTCAAAAAATGGTGAAGACATGTTTCTATTATCTGAATTGAATTCTACTCCACTAGACATTTTTAGCCAAACGCTTTAAATGACATTTGATCCTCGTTAACACAAATGGGAATTATATAAAATGTGACTGAAAAAGCTGATTGACTCTCTGCCCTTTCCTTAATGAACCCCATATCCAGTGCTCAGAATCAAGGTGATCTTCTAATGGTCTTGTTGGAATGCCACAATGCCCATTGCTCAGTGAATACTGTGGTTTATACACAGGAGAGCTGCAAAATGTTCGGATGCAGTCTGAATACAGGGAAAGTAGAGATTTAAAAGAACTTTCTTCTGTGACTCAAGAAGTGAGGCTCAGAGAAAAGTTATGATTTCAGAAAGCGCTGTTCTCTCTCCCATTCTCCAAACACAGGAGAATTGGTGGAAGACGCTCACCCCTGATGTCGGAGCTTTTGGGGCCCAAGTCATTCCTCTGTGTTTTGGTTGTAAAGTCTCAGAGATGAGGACAATTGTAAAGATGTTTTTCTGTGTGGATGAAATGAGATTTCAAACAATCCTGATTGTTCTGTGTACACCCAATAGAGAAGCCAACTTCAGCAGATATTTAGAGAGAGAGCTTACTGAAGCAATGACCATGTATTTTCCTCTCTCAGTGCTACTGGAGAGCGTTTTAGTAAATATTTGCGTTCAGTCCCTAAATTGGAGTTATGAAGGGATCCAGGCAGAGTTACTGTAACAAAACAAGGCCGCTTGTTAGGACTGTAAGGAAGCTCAGAGGTGGGCTGTCTGGTCCCTTGTTTGACCGATGAGGAGTGAGGATGGGAGGGGTGGGGGTTGGTCAAGACTGTGTAAGGGACAGTGGCTGGCTAGCTGTGCACTCACATCCCTTTCTCCTCTCTGGAATGGCACTGAGATTATGTTCCTTTCTATTTAGTTTAGTCTTGACAGTCCTGGCTGCCCTGTGTAGGTCAGGTGACAGATTCCTTTGCTGACCCTGCAGAGCGGGTTTTGGAAGCTTCTCACTCACTGTCTCACAGAAAGTGTTTATGTAGATGTGCTGAAGGCAAGCAGCTTGCTTGTGACAGCACAGGCAGAGGAGGGACAACACAGGCTCTCCACATCACTTCTAGTCCACTTTTGTTAAAGCAAAATTCATTCAGCTTTCAAAGAACTGAAGGAGAAAACAAAAACTAAAAAACACCAAACAGAAAACCCCAAGGGCCCCAGGCTGCAGCCTTTCTTTTGTGTGAACTGAAGTCCTTGGAGACAGTGAATAACAATACGGTGTCAGAAGCGCACCTGCCTTAGAAGGAGTCTGTGCATTGTAAAACTTTAAACTTAGTCTTCTGTTGTGACATATAACTTGTTTCCCCTTGAGGGGCAGTAGATTGATTATCCTTAATAGCTGAATTTACAGAGATGCATTAAATATAAATAGAACACTAAATGCTAGCTATTACCCTTGATAGAATTGTAGGTGCCTTCTGTTAGAACCTGATGAGGAGGGAGGGAGGGAGGGAGAGAGGGTGGAGGGAGGAAGAGGTAAAACAAAATGAAAGGGAAAGGTCTCAGATCTGTTTGGCATGGGGTCAGAGGAGAGCTGTTGCTGTGGGATGCTCTGCCCTCTGGGTCGTGTAACTGATTATTGTGCACTGAGGAACACGCCACCCTGAAATTGGTCTGCCAATTTGGAGAGTCATTTTCTTGCTTATTTTTAAACTTCAGAACAGAGAAAAAGACTGAAGGAGCCTAAATGCTGTGGTTTCCTCAGACCATTATTGTAAATCCTGTGGGTCCTGAAATAACTCGCTGTTCCTGACGTTTCAAACTGCCCGACTGCTCAGAGACTTGGCAGTTGAAAGGGAAATGATTCGCTCCTTCCTTGAAGCACTGTCCCCGAGGTTTCAGTGGGTCAAAAGTTGGAGAATGTGGTGATTTCAGATATAAACTACCTTTTTATGGAAATCATCTAGTTCTTTATAGAGCTGTGAGTTTTTCACATATATAGTTGACTTCAAAATAAGATATTTTAAATTTATAAGTCTTAAGTAACAAAGTATCTTCCTTTTAATTTTCATCTTTTTGCTTGATGATTAAACGTCATTATGATCCAGTTACTCTCACTGGTTATGGGCTGGGTTTTTTTTTTTTGCTGAGAAAGATTCGCCCTGAGCTAACGTCTGTTGCCAGTCTTCCTCTATTTTGTATGTGGGTTGCCGCCACAGCATGGCCACTGACAAGTGGTGTAGGTCCGCGCCTGGGAACTGAACCTGGGCCGCCAAAGCAGAGTGCGCGAAATCAACCACTACGCCACGAGGCTGGCCCAAGGGCTGAGGTTTTATTAACGAGTAAATTGTGGCAGAACTTTGTTCCTCCTGGTTGGCTGGTACACGAGTAATTCTGATTTGTAGCCCAACTTCTCTTCAGAATGATTAAGGACAGTGGTTCTGTGGGTGGACGAGCTGCACCTGTTTCTGTTGTTGAAGGTTTTAACTTCCTCGGATTACTCAGATGTTTATGAGAAAATGACACAAATGACCTCTTTATTTTAGGTTTGTTATTGTTTTTTGGGGGGGGGTTGCCATTGACATGTGTATTTAGCCCCTCAAAGAGCACTTTGATGAAATATATAGCATGGCAGGCTGTGAGGTTATTTTTATGTGTTTTAACCTAGACTCTCCAAGATGAAATGTCCTGTGTTAGGCACAGTGACAGTGGCAGAGCTTTATGGAATGAAATTTAGACTCTAGTGGTTTTGTTTTCTCCCAGGATACACTTCATTGTAAGTTCACTAAGAAAGGCGATTTGGGGCCATTCTTACGGCATCTTTTGGTATCCTCCCTCCAGCTGGACACACTGACTTCAACATTCTTGTATGGATACTAACAGAAAAATTCGTTTCTTTTCCACTTCCATCATCCTTCAAACATTTAATTTAGGCTGGATGAAAGTAGGAAAAACTGCTTTCTGAGTTTGCTCTGGCGAACTTGCCTTAAGAGAGAATGGTATTTGTGTTTGTGGGTTTCAGAATGAGGCGTCTTCAGACTATTAATCTTTTTTTATTGATATATAATTGATGTATTATGTTAGTCTCAAGTGTACAACATCATGATTTGATATTTGTATATACTATTGTAATAGACTATTTACAGAAATGATGATTTGTAAAAATTCCACCATAAGTTTAACTACAGTCATGTGTTGCTTAACAAGGGGGACAGGTGCTGAGAAGTGCGTCATTAGGTGATTCTGTGGTGCAAACATCATAGAGTGTACTTACACAAACCTAGATGGTACAGCCTACTGCACACCCAGGCTCTGTGGTACCAATCTTGTGGGACCACCATCACCCATGCCTCCGTCACTGACTGAAACCTCGTGCAGATAATGAGTTTCAGTACAGCTGTTTTGGGGAAAGTAGTATCTATTTAATTTTAAGGAATATATTAAATATTTTTATGGCTTTTCACAGGAATCATTATGCTATTGGATAGATACCTCATCTGGGTTTTATACACTTTCCATTAACTATTTGCTTTTGGATGAAATATTGAAGTGGTAATAATTCTGGTTTATGCTACAGTGACCACGCCCACAGGGCCTTGGAGGTTAGTGTGCATGAGCAAGTCCCCACTTTGAGGAAATTGTGACACTATGGTAGCTGCATAAATAAAGTGCCTTGGTGACACGGTGCGGGGAGAGGTTCTGCTGGGGGAGAGGAGCATGGTCAGAGGAGGCATAGAAGTAAAAAGCAGGCTGTGAGGTGGAGGCTGCATTCTAGACAAAGGAGATAATAGCCTGATTAAGGATTGTGGGGGTATGAGGCCAGATGGAATATGGCACAAAGCCCCCCAACAGGGCCACTTAAGGGGAGGTGGCCAGAAAATGTTGGGAAAGGAACTGAGTCCCAGTCCAGAAGGGCCTTTGTTGCTACATGAGGAGTTTGGGATTTATTCTGACCTGGTGTTTTTTATGTAAGTGGAAACATGATTTTTTTTCCCCTAAGGGAGACAGTGGAGCC
This sequence comes from Tapirus indicus, assembly GCA_031878705.1. Taxonomy (NCBI): domain Eukaryota; kingdom Metazoa; phylum Chordata; class Mammalia; order Perissodactyla; family Tapiridae; genus Tapirus; species Tapirus indicus. The sequence goes on along the minus strand of JAVSPQ010000110.1, from coordinate 47,463 downwards.
ATTGGAGATCTTTTGGAAAGATGTGGTAGGTTGTGAAGGTGGGTTGAGAGGTCAGACTTAGAAAGAATAAACTACTACAAAGATATAAAGGAATGTTGTAGCTCGAAGAAGCATCTCAGCCATCGGCTGTGCCTTTCGAAGCTACCTCAGGGCAGGGTGCACGCAGCTGGGTTGCGTAGTGAAGACGCCTTCCTGCTGCTCTTGCTTGTCAGGTGTCCAGGCTTCCAGGGAAGTGGGTGGAGCCATAGGCCGGAGCGCAGTGGACAGCAGCGGACTGAAGGCAACTGGGCATCTGAGAGGGATCAGGAGAACCTGTAAGATGATGGAAGCTAAGGGCTCAGGTCAATGTGGAAACTCATTACCGCATTCCCTGGGAGAGTGGAACCAGAGGGCCCAGGAGTTCTTAAAGAAATCAACTCATTTGGGCGTGGAGAACGAGGGTGCCATGGATGAGATTACAGATGGTGTCAGGCATGAGGGTCACAGGTGCCACTCAGCCTTGGCCCCCAGGGTGGCTTCTCTTCCAGGGGACTGGCTTCACCTGGCCCTCCTCAGGGGGTCGAGGGTTCAGCGTCTTCATCTCGCCATTCGTCTCGCGGTGCAGGGAACGGGGTGTGACTGGGAGTGAGTCTCTGGTCTCCTCCACTTCTGCACTGAGAGCTACAGGTGTGGAAACACCCTCGTCTGTGAATTCTCTCCCAGCTGATGCGAAACAGCCCTCGATTGGGGAGGGAGGGGCTTTTGCATCTTTGCCTGACTTTCTGGTGAGAGAAGAGTGAGGGTGCAGAGGGAGAGCACAGGGTTTGCTGGCTTTTCTTGTATGATTTTGTTTTGTGTTTTGCCAGGAACAAAGTAGAATTTCGAGCTCATCTAGACTCACCAATTCTGTGCATTATGCAAATTAATTCCTGATTTACCCCATCCTCCCTATTTTATTGAAACCCCCCCAAAATTTTTTAGCACAGGAGTGGTTTGGAAGACACAAGTGTGTGAGGATTTTTGGCTGTGTGTGTGGCTGCCCCTCCCTCTGGCTGAGGTCATTGTGTTAAACTTGAACGTGATGCTGGGTGTTGTAATCCTGTGATGGAGACAAGTGGCCGCTCTAAGGTCATGGTTGGTGGGACCTTTGGTGAGGTTCTGGAGCGTGCGCCATCCCAGGCCCGCTGCCTTCACCCCGGCTTCCACGGGTGGATTTTCCAATCTCAGTAGCAATGATCTGTGGTGACAGATAATAATAATTCTGATGGATAGTTCTTATTTTTTTTCGTAGTTTGAACGGTGTGCCTTTTCATGTTTTATTTCTCAAACATATTCACAGTTCGATGGTGAAAACGGGATTTAAAAAAAATGATACTTATATTTGATAGTAATAAAAGCTTATTCCATTTCCACTGCTCGAGTTTAATGCTGTGAACTTTTCATTGATTTAATAGAAGATGGTGTTTGTGCTGTTTAGGAGTGTTATAGTAAGATTTTTTTTCTGTAAAAATTTAGCCACAGTAAGTACAGCAGTATGGAAAACGCAGGTTTTAAGCCCATGTAATCATAAACTGAAGTCTAAAAAGAAAAAAATCATGCCCCTTCTCCCACAATTATTGCCTGCTAAATGTGTTTCCTGGGGCTGCCGTAATAAATTACCACAAACGGGGCCACTTAAAACAACAGAAATGTATTCTCTCAAGGTTCAGGAGGCCAGAGCCCGAAATCAGGGTGTCAGTAGGGCCCCCCTCCCTCCTGAGACCTCGGGGAAGAGTCTGTCCTGCTCTTCCAGTCCTGGTGGCTCCAGGCGTCCCTGCCTCGTGGCCACATGACTCCAGTCTCTGCCCGTCTCCACACTGCTCCTCTGTTTCTGCGGGTCCTTTTCCGTCTCTTATAAGGACACCCGTGTTGTCCCTCACACCACCCTAATCCAATATCACCTCATCTCGATCCTTACCTTCAGGACATCTGCAAAGACCCTGTTTCCAAATAAGGTCACATCCTGAGGTTCTGGGTAGACAGGAATTTGGGACGCTATCCAACCCATTACATTAAATTATAGATGTTTTAACCTGGTTAGCAGGTTAATTAAACTGATTAATTAAATGGTAATGGGCAAGGAACCATCACTGATCACTACTAATTTTGTGTATTATTCTGTTATGTAACTTATCACGTTGTGATTTCTTCACCCACCTCTTGCACATAAGAAAGCAAAGACTGTCTCTTTTCCTGACGTAATGCACCTAAGAAAATGCTTATCTATATTAATATACATTTCTGTGTCTGTCTCTGTCACAGCCAAAGCTGATGAGTAGGCCAGGAGGACAGCGTCTTAGAGTTAGCCCCACGTCAGTCCCCGCATTTACAGTGATCTGCGCCCGAGAGCAGCAGGTGATGCTGCAGGTGTGGCTGCCGGCAGCTTCCCTTGACTCCAGCGCAGTGTTCTTTCTGCACAGCACGTGGCCTCTGGAGTAAAAGGCTGACCTGCGAGTGTTCCTGGGGTGCTGGTGAAGGCACACAGCCGCCCCAGGCCCTCGTACGACCCTGTGTTCAGAGTCTCCCCGAGGTGCAGAGTTTCTCTCTCTGTGTGCGATCCGAAAGGTGAATCTACCCCCACAAGCTTACGTTCAGGAACACCTTTGCGCTTCATGAATTGCGTGGAAGACACTCACAAGAGGACAGGGGTGACTGCGGCCATGGGGGGGGCGGGCCGCACGGGGAGTCGGTGGTTCGACTGGGATCTGACGCAGCTGCTGGCTGGTTGGGCCCTCACCTCGTCTCTGAGCCCGTCTGCCAGGTGAGATGAGCTTGGAGGTCCTCCCAGTTCTGTTCTGAGGGTCACCATCACTGTTTGTCACTCCGTGTGCAGGATTTTCCCCTCCCAGGAGCTCCTGGCTGGGCCCTCTTCTGTTTCTTTGTGCTCCGGCAGCTGGCACAGTGACTTCCTGGTGGTGGGGTACTTACTAACCAGCACTGCTGAGGACCCCGGAGGGCGAGGACCAGAGCCCCACCTGGGTGTGCCGCACCTCGTGCCAAAAGCCAAAGCCGCAGACACCAGGCTGTGCACGGGCCACAGCGAGTGCCCCAGGACACAGACAGACAGACAGACTGGTCTGTGAGTCAGTTTCCTGCATCCTGTGGAGTCAAAAGGAAGACCTGCACAGGACAACAGGCCTTGTGAACAATGGCCGCTTCCTGTGACCAGGAGATGGAGCGTCTCCAGGGCCACAGGGCCACACGGTTCAGGTGGCACTTTAGAGCAGGGTGCTCTCGGGCCACACGTGTAGACTGTTTTTCTTCAGATCTGCAGTAAAATTCCTTCTGTTGCTTTTTAACCTGCAAAGAATTTACAGTCAAGCAACCCTAGCTCACCAGAGTGAATTTAGCTTTCCAGGGGAGGGGAGATATTTAATGCTCTGATTACGGCTGCAGTAGAGAGAATTCACGTTGTCTAACGCTGACTGAAGGTTTAATCTTTGTTTCCTCATCTGAAAAGTGGCAATACCATGGGAGTGTAACGTGCTGCTCATTTTACCCCAGCGCCCAAGCTGACTGGCAGTGTAATAGCAGAGCCAGCACGTCCACGACCGTTGGAGCACTTCCGTGCAGTCGCCCACTCCTGTGGACTCGGACAGCTGTGCAGCTTCATATCGTGTTTAGTGCTGATTCAGTACCAGGATATGGTTTGTTCAGAAAAACAGTTACAGCGCCGAAGCAAAGGAATAATGAAGTCAGAGAACAGCAGGCGTGGCTAATAGCCAACAGTTAAACTGGATCGAGGGGGTTTTTTGTGTTGATCACGTGAGGTGCTACGTGTGCTGCCGTGGAAAATGCCGAGAGGAGACACCCGTGGGCACCCTCGCGCTGTCCCGCACGGGACAGTATGGACAGCGACCACTCGCACTCTCCCCTCGCTCTCCGGGACAAGCCTGGTGACTCTGTGGTGTGGAACCACAGGAGAGACAGGGAGGTGTCAGCAGCTCAGCCCTGGGCCGGGATTGGGCAGCTTCCTGTGACCAGGGCGCTGGCTGACCGCCCCGCAGCGGCGAGCGCGGGAGGTGGGCTGGGAGACAGCTGTGCCTAGCACTGCAGGCTGCTCCGGCGCGCGCCAGCCCTCCAGGCACCCGCCTCAGGATGTTCTGCCTGAAAGGTGAGGGGCTTCGGGTCCCTTTGGGTGGTGACGTTTTATAGTTAGGAAAACTTTTAGCGTCAGAGCCTGTCACAGTGCTAGTTCTGTTCAAGTGTAAGCTTGAGGGAGTTGTGTAAGCCCGAAAGTGGAAAAGTCATTGTTCTTTTTTGTTGCAAATAGGAAGACAGACCTCCTGCTGGGGAGGTGGAATTTTCTCTTAGAAAGAATGTTTCTGTTTGCGGGTGTTTTGTCAGAGACAAAAGTAGTTACAAGTTTAGAAATAAAGGAAACTTAATGAAAGGATTAGTTGGTGGTTGTGTGATGGGTGTCGTAAAGGATTAGAGCAAATAGAAGGGGCAGTTCTATTGCTTTAAGCTTTAATGTGTGAATTCAGGAATGAGACCAGTTTTACTGTAGAACGCACCCCGTTTCCAGCTCCGTGTGGGTTACGGTGCTCCCTAAGTGCTGTTAGATGGTGCATTTGCGGGGAGATGCAGCGGTTCCCCGATTAATGGGGGAGTATGTTCTCTTTTTAGGCAATTATTTTTTCTTCAACTCACTTTTTCTTCCAGCTCTTGCATAATGTAATTAGGCGTTTGAGAGTGTTTGTCTGTGAGATAGTTGGAATGAGGGAACTACAATGGATTTCCCTGGAACTGGAGTACACTATTTTGTTCATATCTTGCGGCCTGTGTCATTCTGTTGATGTGAAATTCTTGACAGCTTTTCAGTTTTGGAAACAAAGTGATCCTGGCTGCTTTGCTGATGGCTCCTTTGTCCTCAGACATTAATGAGATACAGATGTGGATTCTCTAGTCCCCGCATTTGCACTTTTAACCCTAGTTTGACAGTTTAAGAGCCACCAAAGTCTTTAATATTAAACTTTGAGTTTGGGATATTTGTTTATATGGTTGGCACAAATTTGGTAAAATTGAGGGGGTAAGAAAAAAAAGAACATCCTGTTTTTCTCTCGCTGAGAATTCAGTTAATTCTTACTGTAGAGACTATCCAGTGGCAGTGGATTTCTAAGCAGCTCCATAGGCCGAAAGGAATTGGAATATTTCTGAAAAATATTTTTAGATGAAATGAATTATGAGCTCTTGTGATGCTGTTTCTTAAAAAGTTGTTGTCTCCAAAAAAGTGTAGCTATGACGAGCCCAAGTTCAGTGTTACTGGGTGAGGGGCGGCCAGCCTGGTGTCATTTCCACAGTTGGTTGAACTCATGATCTGCTGACAGCCAAGGTTTGGGGTTTAATTGGGTGCAGGCGTGGAGTTGTTGCAGGGTGTGGCTCCTGCTGCTTCCACACGTTTGTCTCCACCCATTCCCATCACAGCGATTTCATTTTATTGAAGAATCCATCAATCTCAGGGACTCTTAGTTTCCATAGTAACTTAGGAAATTTTAGAAAGTTAAGTGAATGGCATGTGATGACAACTGAGAACCTTATGCTGAAGGGTGTGTTCTAATCGGAACGCACACTCGCTCTTCAAGCCCACTCTCTGGTCCCCAGCAGCCAGGACAGACAGCTGACGTCTGCTCTCTTCCTGTGACCCACGGCCTCTTGACTTAATTAGTGATTTTCAGGCTGCTCGTGTGAGGCAAACCCATGATAAAGTGGTGCTGAGTGAGCCTCAACCCAGGAATCTGAGGGCTTCTTATGATGCTTTGTGTTCTGCTTCCCTCTGTTAGGGGCTTTTTCTGAGGGTTTTGTTAATCCGCCTGTTTCTACTGCAGCTGGAGTTCTAGGGCTGCCGAGTCTGGGGTTGTGACTAGCGCTGATGTCAGAGGAGGCACGATTGCCCTTCCTGTGGGTTAGTTCACGTTTCTGCGTGCTGCTTCTACTTGCTGAAAGAAAGCATCCACGTGGGACAGCCTCCCACACGGGTGCAGAGTTTCCTTTTCTCCATCGAGACTGTTTTTCACTGAGGTCATGTCCATGCAGGTTTGGTCTATTTGGTGCTAGAAGAAGTGCCTTCTTGGATGAGAGATGTCATCTTCGCCCCTGCCGTCGGCTCTAGTAGGTCAGATAGTGACAGTCACTCTACTGCTGCTGTTGAAGGAGCCCAGATGCGTCCACGCCACCCGAGTTCCCTCTGTCTGAGCATCGTCTGAGCGCCCAGGCCCTGGGAAGATGTGCCCTCGGGTTCTGCCAGGGTCCCCGTGGTCAACAGAGCCATGGGTGGTGGCCCTGCTCTGTGTACTCAGTGATCCACCGTGGTCTGGGAAGTGAGTTTCTGGCTAATCAAATAATATGATTAACAGCAAACTACCATCCATGGGTTCTTTATTCAAAGAGTTAGAATAAAATATTTTTACCACTAAAACTGCATGGAACGTAATTAAGTTTCTCTGAGATGATTCAGAATGCAAATTTCTTAATTACAGTACACCAGCTTTATCTTTATTAATTATCTTTATAGTGCATCTCTGTGAAGACTGTTTCTTTAATTTCCAACCCGTCACAGACAGATATTTTGTAGCACGTAGAACCACGTGCTGTGTGATATCGCCACAGCGTCGCAGCTGTGAGAGTCATTGAACGTGTAATCTCTTTTCCTGTAGAGATCTCGTACACTGGGGGCGCAGCATTGGCCAACGGGCGCTGGTTAGTCGGCAGATCTGTGTGCGTTTCCTGGAGCTGCTGTAACAAGTTACCACTAGGGGAGAAAGCAGAATTTTCTTCTCTCACAGCTCTAGAGTCCTGAGTCTGAAAGGTGTTGGCCAGTCACGCTCCCTTTGAAGTCTCCTGGGGGGAAACTTCCCTTGTCTCTTCCAGTTTCTGGTGGCCTCAGGTGCTTCTTGGCCTAAGGCAGCATCTCTGCCTCTGTCTTCACAGACCTTCCTCCTATGTGTCTCTGCGTCACAGAGTTTTCTGAGGACACCAGTCGTTGGATTTGGGGCCCATCCTAATTCAGTACGAGGCCTCATCTTAGCTGATTACAGCTGCAAAGACTCTTTCCAGATAAGGTCACAGTCTGAGGTTCCTGGTGGATGTGGGTTTTTGGGGGGGGTCACTATTCACCCTGCTAGAATGGACTGTGTGTGAAATCACGCTGATAGGAGGTGTGTTTAGTGGAGAGCTGTAAGAATGACTGGCAGAGCTGCTTTCACGACGCGTTTGAAATTTATGCCAATGCAAGTGTAAGACAAGTTTGTTTGTAGGCAGAAGGGTTGAAAATACCCACTATGATCAGTCACGCAAGAGAAAATGTTGCCTTTTTATTTCCTATAAACGATCCAGTTTCCTTTGTGAACTCGTATCCTGCTAAGAAGGGGGAAAACGAAAAACAAAACTGAACTCAGTTCACTGCAGTCAACTCAGCGTGAGCCAGACAGTGAAACAGCCACATGAGATAGCTGTCTGCTGGATGACGCAGTCTTTCCGAATTCTCCTGTCATCCCTTCTCTCCGAAGGGGGTTCTGTTGCTAGTTCTCCCCTTATTAATATAACAGAAGTGAGGCATGTTACGTTACGTTTTGAATCATTGGCTTGATCATTGCATGATTGTAAAAATTGTAAAGCAGGATATCTCTGTATAGTTGAGTTTTAAAAAAAGGCATTATTTAAAAAATGTCGTTGCTGTTAATGTGGAAAGTGTTAATACATGCATCCTCCTGTGCTCTGGGAATAATTCCAGTGTGTTATGAGCATCATGGACCTTGCGTGTCTGAATTTAATGTGGGCTTTTACCAGGTCAGCATTCTCTCCAGGGATTTGAACCTGGCTTTGGTGTTGGACTAGATTCTTTTCCTTTCTCAGCTCTTATGTGTCGTCCAAGATCTAGAAATCTAGTTTCATGGATCAGAAAGGGGTGAGTTCTGTGGAGTGGGTGGATCCCAGCTGCCTGCATGCTCAGCATGCTGGGTCCTCTCTATATCCTTTTCTGCTTCACAAGTTACAGATTTAAGAAAGCCTTTGGATTGTCTAATAATAGCAAAGAGTTATGTTGGAGATTACAGCTATGAACTCTCTCAGCCATGTGCTTCTGCTCCCGTGAGGGCAGTTCCCTCTCTCCTCACTCACCCTAGAACAGATCGCAGCCTCCCTCCAGTTGTCGCGTGCATGTGTGTGTAAAAGAATTCCTTAGATTCTTTTCTTGGCAGCATTTGGAAAATAATGTCTGGAATCAGAAACAGATTTGTTATTTCTGTGCTGAAACAAGTGCATTTTTCAAGTTAGCCAGCAAGCAAACCATTTGTGCTGGAATGTTCCCCACCTCTTCTCAAATCCAGTAATAAACTGTCAAGCCTTGAGCAAAGTTTGTGCTATTTTACTATTTGATTCTGAGCATCATTTTAAAAGACTTTAACAATCAAAATGCAAAGTGACCCTGAGAAGATTGCATCTGTGTGAATCTGGACATTTTACTGTCATACATTCAGATTTTGAGTTGTACTGAAATGAGCAGCGGCTATTAGAATTACGTCCAGCATGTCTTCCTATTCTTTCCCCTCCTTTCATTTAAAAATTGCATATCATCGTTAGTCAGTAACCTGCAGCTACTAAGGGGAATTCACATTTGCTCAATCTGCAATGTAAAGTAGCACTTTTAATAAACACACTGGTGATATCATGCACTTTTCAAACTGGGGGGAAAGGCCCTTGAAATTTAATAAACCAGCAAAGCTAGCCTTTTATTTCCTTTGTCTTCCCCTTGAAAACTTTGTCATGCTTTGTGGTTCTCTTTCTTCCTTCCGCTACTAACCAAAATCTTGCTTTAACTATGTTGCAGAAGCAGCCAGGTGTGCGTGGTGAGTGGGTGCTACAGCGTGACCCGGGAGATGCTGTCCCCACGGGTGAAGGAGCCGTTAGCACAGGCTCGCTGTGGAGGCTGGCAGAGCTGGGGCTGCTCGTTTCTGGAGCACGCTCTGTGCAGGGATGGTGCTCTGGGTATTTGGTGGAACTGAATCAAGTGACTTGAGTTACCAAAAGCATTGACAAAGGTTTCAGTTAAATTCTCCATTTTAGTATCTCCTGTTCCATTTTCACCTATTCTTGTTTCCTTTATTTCCTGACTTTCGCGTCTCTTTTCTAGTTTTTTTTTAAATTTCCCATTCTTATCCACTCTGATTGCTCTCGGGGGGGGGAGAGCTGTGTTACACCTGAGCCGGACGGAACCGCCCCTGGTTCGGAAGGTGTGTTGAGTAGTCTGCGCACGTGTTAGTGGGGGTGAGCATCAGTAGACAGGCGGATGGCTCAGTGTGGTGAAGGCGGTTTACCCCCAGGACATGGTGTTAACCCCATCAGCCGGGCACAGAGGTGTGCAGGGGTAGGTATTTTTCTATTTTAACATCAGAAGAAAATACTGCTGAAAACAACCTGAGGGTCTTTAAGCAATTGATAGCTTTTGCATGATTGAACAGCTTGGCAAGATTTTGTACTGGGGACACTGGGTGGGAAGATGGATATTCTTAAATTCAAAAATGTCAGTTATTTTATAAAATCGTACATAGCAATTGAATTTGAAGTTAAGAGGTCCTACTTTGACAGGCAATATAATGACAAACTATTTGGTATGACATTAGCAGTGTTCATCCTCCTTCTGCTGATTATGTGACATTTACCAAGTTTTGTTAATTTGGGTTGAGTTTAGAATTTTTATTCTTGTTACTGTCAAAATACGGCCGATAGAGAGCCATTGAGACAGAAGGCCATGCCGACTTGAACCTGGTTTAACTTGCAGGGCGGGGTGGTTGTGCTTGATGAGGGAGCGCCAGTGGCCACTTTTTCTTTGGAATGTCATTTCATAACAAAAGGTGAGCTTTAGGGACTGTGAGTTGACATATAATTGAAGTGAATTTGTACTTAAAAGGAGAATAGTTTTCAAAGGTCAAATTATATATTGTATGCTTGTTCTTGAGAAATTTTTTAAGACCGTGTTTGAAAACAAAAGAGAGAATCTCTCCTTTGATGACTACGAGGGGACATCTGTGTTCTTTGTTTCATTTCACTGAGTGAAACTGTGCAAGCCTCGCGTACTGAAACTTTCAGAGTGAAAGTTGTGACTGTCGCCTCTGCTCTCCGAATGAGCAGCTGTTAAGAGCAGGCCTGAGGGAGGGGCGGCCCATGACTTCTGGGGGTTCTTGGGACAGGGCAGGCGGGGGCATCCAGGTGTTTAGAGCGGCTTCCAGAGAGAGGCAGGGGTCCAGGAGATTCCAGAGTTGGTAGAAGTTCCGCTGGGGAGACTGATTGATGCCACAAGTTGAGGGCTTCAAATAGAAAAGGTTCCCCAGCAGATGAAAAGGGGCTCAGCAATGCCTTGGTGGCGGCTCCATGAGGTGGCCTGGCAGGAGAAAGGAAGCATGTGGAAGCGCCTGGCACTGGTAGGACGCCATCTCCTTCGTCAGCCGACTCCTACACATTTGGATCCAGACCCTTTCCTGATTTTAAGAGGACAGAGGAAGCTCTGGTTCCTTCTTTTTTCCTGGAAAAGTGTTGCTGTAATAGAATACCCAGTTTTACGCAAAAAAGGCCAATATTATCCCAAGGTGGCCAATTTATATGTCTAGATTCATCCAAAATTTGTTGATATTCTGAACAACTTCTGAAGTTCATCAAATCTGACCAAAATGTTTTGATACAATTTGTTTATAAGGGTTTATTCATCAGACATTGATGGGCCCCCACCATGTGCCAGGCATGGCCCCCACCCCTGGGAGTCTTTTATCTCCGAGGTTCCTGCACTTCTCCCCGGCCTGGGTCTCTTCTGCACTCAAGATCTCTGGCTGCTTTCCTGTCCACTTGTGCTCACTTTTAGGGGTTCCTCTATCCCCGGAACTGACTTTGAGAACACAGAAAAGCCAGAGATTTTTTTTTTTTTCTGGTGAGGAAGATTGGCCCTGAGCTAACATCCGTGCCCATCTTCCTCTACTTTATATGGGACACCGCCACAGCATGGCTTGACAAGCGGTGCATTGGTCCGCCCCCGGGATCCGAACCTGCGAACCCCAGGCCGCCAAAGCAGACCATCAACTTAATCACTACGCCACCGGGCCGGCCCCAAGCCAGAGACTTTTTAAAGGGTTTCCCTTCTAATCATGACCCCACTAACAAAAATAATTGACAGGTTAGTGAAGAAGATTCAGTAAATCCCAGCTCTGTCCATTAATAATATAAACTTGAGCAAAGGTCTCCTTAGATGTGAAAATAGAATCTACCTGATAAAATATTGAGGATTAAATAATTTGTGTAAGATGCTAGACTTTTTCTCACAAATATGTAGTGGTGGTATTTAAATTTGACCTCTCTAAGTGCTTCATGAAGTTATTGATTAGACTTACTTTGGACTTGTGAAAGTCAAGACTAATTTGTACCGAACTTTGCAAATATGGTGTAAATAGTGAGAAAGGCAGATATGCTTCTGGTTTTTCATCACAGCATATTTACGCCAACTTTCGTAAAGTTGTCTGGAATCACAGTTGTATAAATACACCCAGATGAATACAAAGTATATTGTACTGGCAGATATACCGGCAGGGAGCATTGTAGCAACACAAATATCGTGACGTCATGGGAGCCAGTGAGAGCATCTTCCCCGTAGCTCCATCAGAGGTGTCTGCTGCCACAGCAATTGAGACAAAACCTTTCCTTATTGGGAATGTTTCCCAGCAGAACAAATCCTTCATAAAGACTTAAAACAAGATTTGGACTGCTCACAAGGTGCCTTTTATAAAATTGTTTTATTTTCACAAAATCTCTCCATGTCTAGGTGAAGGGAATGGGTGGATGGATAGTTCCATCCTTACACAGATAGGAGTGTCCTTCTTTGAGACTGACCGCCGAGGAGCTGGGGCAGGAGCTCTCCGTAATCGCTGGGGTGTTGCTCTCACTTTTCCTTCTTCTCTCAGTATGTGGCAGCCCATTTCCCACCTCAGAGAGAACAGGTTAGTGAGCGTGAGAGTCGTCCATACTTAGTAGATGGCCTTGTATGTCCATTCCTCCGAAGATGCAGAGTCCACAAACGCCGAAGGGACTGCCTGCGGATGAGTCGAGTTCTGATGGCTTTAAGCATGATGGAAATATAAAACGTGGCTTTGGTATTTGCCATCACTCTTAGGGCTGAGTTGACAGGACTGTTCCTAGAGACAGCTTCTTTTCAGTCGCCATGGAGACTGCTAAGGTGCAAACATCCAGTGCTGTTTCTGTTTCCCACAGAAAGTTAATGATGGTATGGCAAATAGCATAAATCTTTATTTGTATGCTTTTTGGCTTATGATTACAAATGTGGCTGAAAATGAGTTTGTCTTGGTTGCTCCCTCCCCCTCACTCACCTTCATGAAATCGTAGAATGGATTCATTGTTGGTGTGTTATCTGCAAAAGATAAAACTTCTGGAATCTGAGGGGGAAACGGGAGCCCCTGAAATAGATGAGATTCCTCTGGCATGTGACATACCAGAGTTTCTCCCAGGCTGCTATGTTGGACTAGATTTTCTTCACTCTGATTTTCCCTTTCCGTCATTTCAGCACTGGAAAGTGACCTTCGTGCTCTGTGCATGAAGAGCAGCCTCCTTTCTCGGCTCCTGTTTGATGTTGGTCCCAGCAACTCTGTATGATGCCTAAAATTAGGTCAGTCTGTATGGATGCCCCACAGAGAATGGAGAGGACAGGCTTCCCTCTGCCAGAGCAGAGCCTCCCTCACTGCACAGCGAGAATTCTCACTTGAAGGTGATTCTCTTGTCAGTGTCAAAAGTCCTTTGCTGTTTCCCAGGGAGGGAATCTGGTATTTGTGTTATGCTGATAACTCCCAAGTGTCTATCTCCAGCCTAGCCCTCTCCCCTAAACTTTAGTATGAGTGTCAGCTGCCTACTCCACGTTTCAGCTCGTCCCCAACCTTTGCCCCCATGTCTGTCCCACTACACCTTCCTCGTGTCGGTAGGTGGCCAGTCCATCTTTGCAGTTGCTTAGGCCAGAAACCTTGGAGTCATATGACTCCCTTTTCTTTCGTACCCCTCATGCAACGTGTCAGGAAATCCTATTGGCTCTATTTTTAACACCTTTTCCAGACTGACTCCCTCTCACCACCTTCTAGCCATCTCCCAGCCTGGCCTCACTTGGCGCCATCAGATCATCCTCGCCAGCAGCCAGTGACCTTTTAGACACATTAGTGAGGTTGTGCCACTCTCTTGCTCAAAACTTTGTTTCACTCAGAGTGACAGCTCAAGTCTCGGCAGTTCCTCTGTTTTGGGGGTGTCAATCACAGACCAAAACTAAACCACGAGGAGAAAGGTCGTTTTCTAAGCAGCAGGACTTGCAGCTGTGTCAAATCCTCTAGTTGGCAGAGAAGGGAAAGGCTTCTCCCTGAAACTACAGTCCCAGGTGAGCCATGTTCTCATGGGGTGGTCCTCGCGGAAGGTGGTCTATAATGAGACTCCTTCGTCTTTCCTGCAGGGAGAATGAAGATCAGTCTAACCTGTCTCATTTTATCATTAAAAATAGCAATCCGTGTATTTAATGCCGCTACTGAGATGTACCGTTAGTCTTTATTAAATAAGTTTTGTAAGAGAGTCTCTGTTGAACTTTTGGAAAATTGATTCCTACGGCTTTCTTTTTTGATAGGGATTAAGTTAGAACAAAACAGTAGGTAGCCTCTCCAAATTAGGAAGCTAACGTAAATGATAAACAGCTCGGTTTTTATTCATATGCATGTGTTTGTTTTGCTGAGCTTTGGTGTGTTATAAGGAATGTCAAGAAGCCCTTCATGGTAAGTGCGGGACATTGTACCCCTTCATCACACCCTGACTTTTTCTTTTGGAGCATCAGGAAGTGGAGGCAGGCTCTGACCCGCTCACTGACTGGGGTGTGTGTGTTCTCCGGGACATGCACCCCTTCTGTGTGGTGGTGACAGATATTCTGGCCTCCTCCTGGGTTCTAAGCTCCTTCAGGGCCTAGCCCATTAACTTGACCAAGACGGGCTTCAGTTGATACTTGTGGATTAAAGGAATGAAATGTAATATTTAACCTAGTTTAGGTGAAAAGGATGTTAGCCATCACTCTCCATGAAAATAACTGGACGTTTTTGAGGACAGCTTAAAATATAAGAGAGGATTTTTGTACTTTCAATGGGACTGAAAATATGAAGGCAATAAGCAGAGCGAGAAACATTTTTAACTTTTGAAGTTAAAATAACCCGATAGAAAAAGCTAATGCAACTATCTCAATCATAATGACTTGTAAGAGGGGGAAGCTGATCGTAGAGGAGGAGAAAGGTTAATGTGTTTCTAGAAGTTCAAACATTCAGAACAAATGTGTCTAGACTTTGTGGTGACGAAGGGAGGTAGGTTTCCCAGGTGTCTCTTCGTCTTTGAAGTGGCAGGTCACCGTCAGAAAAGTGGCCAGTCCCTGCTGGCTCCTCTCAAGCACCGTTCTGAAGTGGTTGCACTGCTCTTTCTTAAAGGATTGAGAATTTACTCACAAAGGAGAAACACATCCTTTAAGCACTTTCTTCCCTCTTGAGTTTTCAGTTTTTTAAAAAAAACACTCCAATGCATAGTCCCATGAATGGGCAATTGACCATGGACAAAAGAAAGGTGGTGGAATTATCTTTAGAAATACAGGATTGTTTTCTGGTAGCAAATCATGGTTTAAATAGTGAGTTTTCCCATTTCATATCTATTTTATTTCATTTGGTCTTCCCATCCCTTGTTCTAAGTTTTTAGATCCACTGGATTATTTTCTAGAGATCCCCTGTGTGCATTTCATTCTGTTTCCATTGCAACCTTTGTTCCCCACTTTCTCTGTCAATGTGCCTGCAGTCTGGCCACTGTGTTTTTCTGTCTGAGTCAGGTTATTATTCGGGATCTCATGTCACTGCACCAGACGTGCCTGTTAACATCTGTTGAGTGGCTGAGTGCTTGGCTGCGCTAGGGACTCACTTCCTCCGCTTCATCTCTGTGAACTGTGATGGTTATCAAAAGTTATAGCAACTGTGACCTGTAGGTTGTCTTTTTGGCTCGAAGGAAAATGAAAATGGTGGACCATTCATTTTACTGACCAGTTGAGATCTGACTGTAATGCACATTCAGGATGAAGAGCCTGAAATCTTCGTGATGTGATCAATCATGAGTAAAGTTTCTGCGTGTGAAGCAGAAAGACCCTTAGGCTGGGAATCTGAGAGTTTCTGATCTGGGTCTATTATTTACTGCTCTGGAGAAGCCACTTAACCACTCTGAGCCGTTTCCCCGACTAGGAGAAGTGCCTGGTTGCCTACTTGACGGGTGGTTTGTAGGAACCGAAGGAAGTAAGTTGCCTGGAAAGCAGCCGCAGACACTCCTCTTTGCCGCCTACACTTCCTGTCAATTCCACCTTTCTAATGTGTTCCGGAACCTGTCTTTCCCATCCCCTGGCCAGCACTGCCTGAGTGGGGTGACTTGTATTGGCTCCTGAAGCTCCTGACACCATGATTCTAGGCTCACTGCTCTCTGATGCCTTCTCCAAACTGTCCAGAATGTGGATAACGACCCTGTCGTGCTGCTTCTCTCTTCAACACTCAGTGCCCCTACCTCACGCCCACCTTCCCATCGCCTTCAGGGTATAAAGCTCGTCTTCCTTAGCCTGGCAGAGGGGAGCCCCTCATGAAAGGAGGCCTCCCTGTTTTCCTCTTCAGCCTCAGTCCTCACTTGCCTGTCCCCATCTGTGTTCACCAATTCTGTTCATCTTTCTTTGCCTGGGCTGGGACCCTCAGCTCAGAAGGAATATCTGTTTCTCCATTGGTGCATCAGTCTAACGTTTAGATTAGACCAACAGGACCCAGTTCAGATGTCACCTCCTCCTGGAAGCCCTCTATGACTAGAGTTCAGGGGCTCGTTTTTGACCCTCCTCTGTGCTGCCCTATCACATTATCACACAGCTGTCTGTTTTCTTGTGCAGGCAGTGAGAACCAGAAGGCAGGGACTGTGTATTCTTCATTATCTTTGATGCCAAGAATCATGTAAATATTGGTTAAATTAATTCATTAATATTAGAAAATCTTTAAAAAATGTGAGGGAAAATTCTGGTGTATCATCTTAGTATTAGAAAAAATAGCATTTATATAAAGTTGTAAACTGTTCACACTGGGATACTGGGGCTCACTCGAGCTGCTCTCTCTAAATAACTCCTAACGGGTTGAAATGCACAGAGAATTTCAAGTAAGATTGTTTGTCTGGGAGGGAGAGTAACTATGCCAGGAAATCCTAAAATAATCCAGATTTGACTTGGAAAAACCATGTTTGGAATGTGGTACCACAATATTGTATAGGAGGACATGACATGGATGTTGTCAACTAAAGCCAAGTATTCAGGACTTGGAATGTAGTATTTATTGCCCTGAGTGGTGGTGCAGACTGAAAATACTAACCCATTCAAGAAAAGCACAGATAAACGATTGATTGATCCACAATTGATTATCAAGGTAAAATGGTCTGAGTCGTCTGGAATTGAGGAATCCAGACGACAGGAAAATCCTCTGCTCTACCAACTGTGAGAGGCAAAATTCTGGCCCCCATGGCCTTCATCCCCCGGTGTCATGCTGTCAACATGCCACACGACATGGCAAAAGGGACTTTGCAGATGTAGTTAAGGTTACTACTCAGTGACTTTAAGAAAGGGAGATTAGCCTGGGTTATGCAGGTGGGACTCATGTAACCACACAAGCCATAAGAGCTGAGCTTTCTCCCAGCTGATGGTGCGGGGGAAATCGGAGAGATTCCGAGTGTGGGGGGCTCAGTGTGCTGAGCTGCTTGAAGATGGAGGAGCCACCAGGAGACCGTGAGAAGGAGCTGATTCTGCCAACAACCTGAATGAGCTTGGAAGCAGGTTTTCCTCTGCGGTCTCCAGATAACCCAGGCCAGCCAACACCTCGATTGCGGCCTTGGGAGACCCTAAGCAGAGAACCCAGCCAAGCCTACTGGACTTCGGACCCACAGAACTGTGAGATGATAAATGGGTATTGTTTTAACGTGCCAAACTCATGGTAATTTATCACAACAGCAGTAGAAAACTACTGCACTAACAAACACAACCGAAAACGGAGCTAGGGCACGGGAGCCTCTGGGTTTGGGGACCTTTCTGTTAGGAAGATTTGATTTCCGGTGGACCGTGGTATTGAGTGGACTGTGTCTGATAGATGCTGAAGTGGCCCTTTCCTACAGCTGTAAGGGTCTTTCCTTCCAGCTGACCCAGGTCTTTCCCTGACTTCAGGGACATCCTAGTTGACCCGAGGCACATCCCTGCATGTGTCACAGACTTCTAAGGGCTCCAGGGAGAAATCAACCAAGGGGATCTTACGTTCTTGTAGACAGACTTCGCGCAGGAGGGGTTACCAGCAATAATCAGAGGAGTGAAGACAGCTTTTGCAGCAGAGCGTCAAAGCTCGTTCTCGGTTTCTCCGTGTGTGTGTTAGAGTAGACTTTGGAGATTAGTGGTTTTTCTGATGTTGCCCTTATGAGAGCCATCCTCTGTCAAAGGCCCCTCAAACCCCAAATGTTTGAAATATACTAATCTTTTGTTAATGAAAAGAGAGGATTTGATTTTGACTTCATTTAAGAAATGCTGTACTCATTGCAATTCTAAAAGCCATTCATTTTAGCTGTGATGCACAGGACAGGCAAGGACTTAAGTCTGGGCTGTGCTTTGCCACGGTGGTGAATTCGTCCACATTAAATATTAAAGGAGTTGACTTGGTATCAAGATAGAGACCAGTCGTGTCTGCATAGGATGGTAATAGCAGAGTAGAAGCTAACAGAGTTGATAACCCTACTTACTCGTCTTTGTAGGAACTGACTACTGCCTACATCTTTCTAGAGGACAAATACGAAATAACAAGTTTATAGATAATTCTTTGAATGATTAGTTAATGAAAATTAAAAAGACAGGCTACTGACTAGATGGTCCAGCACTGCCAACAAAATTTAAAAACTTGACATGTTTATTCTTGCTTTGGTTATTTTGTATGTGTAATGAGTCGAGGTGTAATTCTTACTTTGGAAATGAGAGTTTTATTCACTCTTCACATTAAGTTCATCACTCGGATAGTGTCTACATTTTCTTGCTTTTCAAGCCAGTCTCTTTGTCTCAGCATATTTATTTTTTCAAAAGAAACACTTACTTGGCACAAGCACAAACCTGCTGTACGGTGGTATTTGAAGACCAGACCAGCTACTAAACTGTTGCCCTCATGGCACCACTGTGAACCCAGACCTGCTGGTTTTTCCTTCTGAATATGTTCTTCCCCTTCCTCCTCTCCATTCCACACTCTCCTTCACTCCTCTTACTCTAGTCATTGGAGTATTAGGAGTGTATTTTAAAAAGTAATATCAGAAACAAAATCTTGATATTTTAGGCTTATCATGTAATCATCTGAAATTATATTTACTTATAAAGCCTTACCATTATGTCAGATAACTTGCTGTCTCTCCATACTCCTCTCAGCTGAGTCCTACGTGTATAATTTAGCAGTTCCCAGCACATTACAAAGTATGAATCAGAAATGCCCACGTACCTCAGGGGAGGAATATAGAGAACTGGGTAAGGAGGAGGGTCTGGCTTCCAGCTCGCAGGCTCTCGTTTGGGGCTTTCTGGTCAGGCGATGGGCTCTGCCGGAGGAATCAACCACGCAGCTTTGGGGCAAACACTTAACTTCCTGGGTCTCAGCCCCTTCATCTCTGACACACAAACAGTAATTCCCTAACTCACAAGATTGTCACGAACTTTAAATGGGACCATGCACGTAAAGCTTGCCTGGAACTGCCGTTTTTCTTTCTGTCACATGTGTGTTCAGTGCTGCGTAGCCTCTGCCGTCCTGACTGGTGTTGCTCACGCTGCAGCGTCCACGAGGATCTGTGCACGGGGGCTTTTCAGTTCCTGGGTGGATTGGGAAGGGTCTGATATGAGCCCACTTCTTTCAGCTGTTGACATGTAAATGCTCTCAGAGAAGCCCGACACTGTGACCTCACGTTCCACAGGATCTATAAATTCAGTGCTGTTCACGGATGTAAATGAGGAATTTGTTTTCATGCCGGACAAGCCTTATAAGCCTTAATACTCTTTGTCACTTCGGATTTAGAAAGAAAAGAAGCCTTTTTTTTTCTTTTGCACATTTGTCTTCCCTGCTTCAGAGTCGCAAACTGCTGTTGGTGAGCAACATTGGACCAGCCATCCAAATGTCTGTATGGTTTTTGGTGTTTCATAGTGTTCTTTTTCCTCTGTACTTAACTTCAGTGTCCAAAATATGTAATTACGAAAGAAATCTGTATCTGTACAAGACCCAGTGCAGCCTCCAGCTCTCGTCTGTCAGTGGGATGCAGAGGAGGGGACCGAAGAGACAGCATGGAGGCGCGTGCTGCCTACACAGCAGGCTCAGTTTGCTTTCTTCTTTAAACACTGCAAAGCAAAGCCAGAGAGGCTAATGCGACGCTCCTGACAGGGTGTGTCACCTTTCTAAAGCCTGTCTTTAAGTGTAAAGCAGCAGGATGGATGCTGGGGGATTCCAAAAAAGGACCAAGATTGACAAAGTTTTTATGGATACCATCAAGATGGATTTTATTCAACTTAAGACCATATGTCAGATTATTTTAAAATTCACTGGTGTTGCAGCTAAAAAATAGAAGGAAAAGAGGATATGTAAACAAAAAAGCAGACTCTTTAGAAAGCAGTGATATAGAGGAAGTTAAATTTCAAAACTGATGAGATGTAGCCAAAACTACATGCAGAGGAAATTTTATCTTCAAACAAAAAAAAAGAGTAAAAATCAAGCTCTTGACTCAAAGTATGAAGGAACATAGTTATTGAAAAAACTTACAATAAAAATAGGAGAAAAATGGTAAGTCCACTGAAGTTTGTTTCGTATGTTGCAGGTGTCCTGGGTAAGGAGAGAAATGGAAGTGATCTATGCAGGAAGGAAGAGAAGTGGGCTGACTGTGGCAAAGTAGGATGTTTTAACATGTGACTTGGGAACCCAGAGCACATTATAAATTTTATTTTTAATCTTGGGGTTATTTTCACCAAATATTTTCAAATCATTTTTTTTCCTAAAAGACTTCCTTATCAGATCCCAAAATATTTCTCCAACACTTAAGTTGTCCTTAGAACTCCTCTGCATGTATCAGCCCAGCTAACCTTCATTTTTATCTTGTTTTTTATTTTGCAAGAAAAGTATATCTGTGGCCCAGAAATAAGCCCAGATGTATGTGGTCATTAATTTACATCAAAGGAGCCGAGAATATTCAATGGGGAAAGGGCAGTCTCTTCGATAAATGGTATTGGGAAAACTGGACCCCTATCTTACACCATACACAAAAATTAATTCCAAATGGATTAAAGACTTGAATGTAAAACCTGAAACCATAAAACTCCTAGAAGAAATCATAGGTAGTGAGTTAACATCAGTCTTGGCAATGATTTTTTGCATCCAATACCAAAAGCAAAAGCAAAAATAAACAAGTAGGATCACATCAAACTAAAAAGCTTCTGCACAGTGAAGGAAACCATCAACAAAATGAAAAGGCAACTTACTGAATGGGAGAAATTGTTTGCAAAATATGATGCAAAATCTGATAAGGGGCTAATATCCAAAGTATATAAAGAACTCATACAACTCAATAGCAAAAAAACCAAACAGTCTGATTAAAAAATGGGCAGAAGATCTGAATAGACATTTTTCCAAAGAAGATATACAAATGTCCAACAGGTACATGAAAAGATGCTCAGCATCACTAATCATCAGGGAAACGCAAACCAAAACCACAGTGAGACTCACCTCACACCTGTTAGAATGGCTGTTATCAAAAAGACAAGAAATAAGCGTTGGTGAGGATGTGGAGGAAAGGGAAACTTTGTGCACTGTTGGTGAGAATGTAAATTGGTGCAGCCACTGTGGAAAACAGTATGGAGGTTCCTTGAAAAATTACAAATAAAACTACCATATGATTCAGCAGTCCCACTTCTGGATATTTATCAGAAGAAAATGAAAACACTAATTTGAAAAGATATCTGTACCCCCACATTCATTGCGGCATTATTTACAATAACCAAGACACAAAAGCAACCTAAGTGTACATTGATGGATGAGTAGATAAAAGATGATGTGGTGTATATATGCAGTAGAATACTACTCAGCTGTAAAAAAAAGAATGAAATCTTACCATTTGTGACAACTTGGAAGGACTTTGAGGGCATTATGCTAAGTGAAATAAGTCAGACCAAATACTGTATGATCTCTCTTATATATGGAATCAAAAAAAATTAAAAAATTAAGTTAAAAATCAAGCTCATAGATACAGAGAACAGATTGATGGTTGCCAGAGGTGAGGGTGCGGCATGGGAGAAATGGGTGAATTGTGTTTTGTTTTTTTTTTAGTTTAAATAAATTGAATAAAAATTTAAAAAGTATATCCATGGTTTTATGTCTTCTAGCTTTGGGTGCATTATATAGTGAGTGCATGGGACTGAATCCGCACTATTTCTGACAAGCCAGAAGCATTCTCTTATCTATCTACGTCATATAATTTTGCACCCATAATAGAACTTAGAGCTCAACTAGCGTGACTCTGTTGTTATAGTTGTGAAAAACAAGGCCCAGAGACATTAAGTTTCCAGATCTCATAGCAAGGTAAGACTAGAAATTGCAGTCCTCGGCCCACGGCTACCCTGTCTCCACCATAGTCGCTATATACACCAGCTCTCTTAAGACCCTTCCAAACAGTTGTCTGTTTAGCTTTTATTACATGAAGCTTTGACAAGGAGGGCTTCCATCATTCAGATGATTTTTAAAAAGACTCTCTTTTTAGTTTATTTAAAAATGGCCCTGTGATAATTTTATGATACCCTTTAATATTTTAAAATTCTGCTTTTACTTCAGTGCCCATTTGCTGTGGAAGAAAACCTTCAGATCACTATGCTAGCCTTTCCTCATTGGAAGACTTGCTGGCAGTATCTACTGCAGCTGAATATATGCATACCCCAAGAACCAGCAAATTCCCCTCTAGGAATATACCCAACATTAAGGTATAAATAGGTACACCAAAGGACATGTCTGAGAATGTCCATAGCTGCACTATTTATAAAAGCCCCAAACCAGAAAAAAACCAAATGTCCCTTAATAATGCAGTGGATGCCCCACAGCAATAAGGATCAAGTGCTGCTGCTCACAGCCACACAGCTGGGTCTCACGACAGTGTTGAGTGAAATGGATGATTCCAATTATAGGAAGTTCAAAATCGGGCAAAACTAACCTGTGGTGATGGGTCAGGGTAGTGGTTACCTTTGTGGATGGGGCATGAACAGGGGCTTCTGGGAGCTGGCAAGCGTCTATATCTTCATCTGGGTGCTGGTTACGTGGGCATTCACTTTGTGGCAATTCATTGAGCTGCACACTTATAATTGGTGCATTTTTCTGTACCTGATAAAAGGTGTACTTAAAATCCAGGCTTAATTTGAGCTTTCAGCTCTCCTGCTTTGTGTGAGTCTGTGTGGGGCTCAGCTCTCTGTGTGCCCTGTGCTTGTTCCTGCCTGGGTCCATGGAACGGTGAGTCGTCAGGGAGCGCCAGCATCCCACACCTGGATTGAATTCTCATCCCACCACTTGGCATCCCTATGGCCTTTGAAAATTTCTTAGCTTCTTACTAAGTCTCCACTTCCTCAACTTGAAAAATGGGCCAAATAACAGCTTAAACTTCTCAGGGCTATGTGTGAGTTAAATGAGATAAAGCACAGAAATGCTCAGCTCAGAGTCAGCACTATTAACTCTTGCTTTTATTTTAATTTTGTTTCCCTGAAGACTCTTCTGCGCTTTTAAAATACAAAGCAATCTTGCCGTTTGGCGTCAGGCTAGACCTGCTCCAGCAGAGACAGGGGTTGGGCTTCCCGTTCTTAAGTCCTCAAAAGACTTCATGCTCTCGATTAATCACCTGTTCAGTGCTTCATATTCGTGATGATTCCTTGTCAGTGAACCAACTGATCAAGAATTCCTGTCTCCATCCACGGGCTTCTACTCCTGGAGCTGTCTGCTCCAGCTTTTTTATCTTCAAGTGTTCTCGTTAATCCACTGACTCTCCCCCTACTCCCCATTAATTTTTTTCTTTGTAAATACAAAAAATCCTGGTGAACTGCAAGACTTCGTGGGCCTGACTTCCCCTAATGTCCTTGGTAAGCCCAAGTGAGTGATTCTTCTCAGGAATGTTCTGGAACCTGAGTCCAGCATTGTTGGTTGGTGGGAAGATGATGATTGCAAAAGTTGTACGGAGAGATCATAAAAGAGTGATCTCTTCAATTTAGAAAATAATTCCTAGCCTTCTCTGCCTGAACATTATTATTTATTAACCCGGATTACTAAATCTTGTTTGTAATATGAATCTAAAAAGGGCTGATTTTCAGTGGCCCATGGACTCAGAAACAAATGAAGAGAGCTTGAAGAGAAACTAACCAGAAGTTTTTGAAAAAGGAAGTTATAATGATGCATTTCTGGTTTGAAATTACTTTCTTGACTGCACACACCCTTCAGCGCTCACCTGTTTTTCTATTTGTCCCCAGAGCAAAACTCATAATAAGACAAGTGGTCTGTGTCCCCTCCACCTTTCTGTGTGTCGGAATCTGGATTCTGGTCCTCGTTGGCTGTGCGTTCTCCTCAGAGACACCATGGCTTCCACTTGGCCAGGTGCAACCTCGCCTCTTAACTTACTAGCAATTTCGTGAGTCGATTACTACTTTTCTCCCCCCCCCGAAACAGTTTCCTCTCCTGGATTTCAAGAGACTACTTTGTTGTGCACGTCTCAGCTCCCTCAATGGCTCCTCCTCTTTCTGACCAAGAGCCTTGGGGTTCAATCTGTTCTCTTCTCCACCTGCCTTCTTTCCCTAAATGTTCTCATCCCGTGTTTTTAACTACCTTTTACATGCTCATTTCCAGGTCATTTGTAATCTTCAGCCCTGGCCTTTAATTCTGGGCTTCAGACTTACATGCAGCTGCCGACATGAGATTTTCCCCTACATGCCTGATAGACGCTCCCATATGGGACTGTCGCCCACGTGTCCGATAGGCGCTCCCACGTGAGACTGTCGCCTGTGTGTCTGATAGATGGTCCCACGTGGGACTGTCACGGCATGTACCTTAGACGCTCCCACGTGGGACTGTCACCCGCATGTCCGATAGATGGTCCCATGTAACATGTTCTGATTCCTTTTTTCTTCAACCGTCCTCCTCCTGGGTTCCCTTTCCAGTAAGTAGCATCACCAGCCTCTACCCAGCACCTGCAGCAAGAAACCAGAGCTCTCTGTGATTCCTCCCTTTCTTTCTGTCCCATATCTAATTTTTCGGTTTTACCTCCAAAATTCATCTTGAATCCACCCATTTCTCCCATTTTTAGCACTCGTTCAAGCCCCCATTATTTCTTATCTAGTCCATGACAGTAGCCTCTTCCTTCTACTTACTCATACACAATCTGTTCTTCACACAGCGGTCAAAGAGATCTGTTTGAAGCTCACATATTGCAGAAAACAGAACTCAAGGTGGAAATGGGCAACTTCAGGCTCTGTCATAGACAGAGATGACTCAAAGAGATGACTGTCATATACAGAGATGTCTCTTGTAGACAGAGATGACTCAGATGTCTCTCACAGATAGATGAGATATCTCTCGTAGACAGAGATGACTCACACAGAGATGACTCTCATAGAGAGATCTCTCACATAGATGTCTCTCCTAGACACAGATATCTCTCGTAGACAGAGATGACTCTAACGTGTTGCTTTTTTAAAGATAGGATATTTCAGCAATATAAACACGAACAAAGAATTGCTAATCAACCCTATCTCACTCTTGAAATGGTGGGAGTAAGAACTACTGCCAATGTAAGGGTTCTGGATCTTTCTCCAGATACCCTGCAGGAAAACCCTAGTTGTGTGTGGACAAGTGTCCCTTCTGAAGTGGGAGGAAAAACCAGCAGCAGACAAGAGCCTGCAGACACTGGTTGTTTCCAAAGATTGTTTATGGGATTTTCCCTGCTCCTGCTGATCTTCTGACGGGGTCTGTGTGTCATGGACAGTTGAAAAATTGTCTCATACAAATGTCATTGTAGCCTTGCAAAATTAAATTATTCATGTATTGAGATGGCAGGAAATTACTTTCTTCATCCAAGGTGATATTTCTCTGATTTTGTAAAAACTGGGTAGGAACATTAATATTTAATGCTTATGTTATTATAATATCTGGGTGTTTATGAAGAAATAAACATATTTGGGTTGTGAGATGCATAGAAATTCCATTTGATTGCCATTTGTTTCTTGATAGAACTTTAAGGTCGTCACTTTATCAAAAGGAAAATTGCTTAGCAGAGTGGAATTTTTTAAGATTCATTTTCTATTAAATTATTACCACTAAATTATGCTTTGAAAAAATACTGTTGAAGATATTACTATATACATGGAAAACGTTTTTCTTTCCTCATTCAGAGAAGCTTATTTGTGCAGTCGTGCTCAGAAAAATTATATTTTCTCAGTAGATGCGTATTTAGGGTTTTATTCTTTAGCAGCATTTTAGAATGTGTCAGTATTGAAGTTACTGTATTGTTGGTTAGATTGTTTACCGTTGTCTCCACGAGAGCACATTATACAGTAGAAAATTAAAGCCAAACATCAACTTTTCTAGCGTTATTTTTCTTTTCAATTTTACTTACAAAAGGTAGTTGGAAAAGTGAGCTTATTGTTAATTTGTGAGGTCAGATTGCAACAGCCTAGGCAGTATTCCGGTTTCTGAAATCATTCCTGTGAACCTTCACCCTCACCTCTGTCACCATTATTCTCTTACAGAATGTGAATCTGAGCAGGTCTTTCAAAAATCTGCTGTAGTTTTTATTTCTCAAGAGCCGGGAGTCCGTGGAGAAGCCAGTGCTGGGCTGTGTCGCGTTGACACACTGAGTAGGTGACAGTGTTGAATGTGCGTGGGGAGTTCTTGTGGGGCCTCCAACGCAGTTTTATGAAAGAATTCCCCAACTTTCTCAGCTTCTGGCTCAGGAAGTTTGGATGGAAAGAGTCATATTTCTGGATTTGAGTCAAAACTGAGAGATAAAAGACGACAAACCCCAACTGACTTTAGAGCGTGTTGGTAGTTTTCTTCCTCAAGAACTTGCCGGAAGTCCCATCGCAGGTTCTGCCTTGGCTCGCTGGACACCCGCCTCGCCTGCTGGGCTAGGGCCTCCCCTTCCCAGACTCCCTGGCCATGGGAGTGCAGGCGTGTGCCCCGGGCTCCATCAGCCAGACCTGCACGCTGAACCGGGCTGTCAGACTGAGGACGCCTGGGCGGCCGTTGCTAGGTTGTCTGCACCTGCTGGGCAGCCCAGCAGCACTGGCCGCCTGCTCTTCTGGCCATGGCTCCAGGACGCTTGGCACTCAGACTTGCACGTGACCGTGATGACCAGCAGGTGGCAGCAGCAGCGGTGTGTCACTGTCACAGTCCTGGGGTGGCCTGGGAACGTGTCCTCCGGCTCCCCGGGAGATTCTGAAATCTCCTTAATGTCCCTTAAAGAATCCTTTTTGCTGAATATGATGCGTAGGTTCTGTGGTTTGCGTCTAAGTGTTCTGGCGTCGCCCTCACAGCTCCTTTAACAAGGTGCTGGCGATCTCGTGTCAATTATCTGACGTTCTTCCCCTAAATTCTGATAGTAACTCGATGTTCTTGCGTGTTCTTTATCAGAATTTATGCAGTATTTCAGAGTCGTGTGTAATTAAGATTGGGGAAAAGTCAGCATTTAAAAAATAAGTACAGAGAATATTTTTTTATCAATTATGGGCTTCAATCATGACCATACAGTTTATGCAAACCCCACCCTTGGGGAAAAAAATCAGTCTGTCAAAGTAGGAATATTCAGAAACTAAAATATTCACTCGAAATTGCCCAACAACATGAAATCGAAAGAGAGACTGGGGATGCCAGAGGCTGCCCGGTCAGTAGGTGACAGTGTCCCACCCCCGACTGTCAGTGTCCCGCCTGGAACGGGGGGGCATTCCAGAGGCGCAGAAGGGGTTCTGGTTCAGCCGAAGGTTAGGCGTGGGGAGTCACTAACACAAGGAGGACAGACTGCCTCCGTTCCTTCTTTCATTAACATCAGTTTGCCTTACATTTATAGAATTTGCCTACTTTTTCATTTCAATTCTCCTTTGTCTCTAAAATTTTTATAAAACACAGATCACTGTCTTGCGTGAGAACTCTCGATGTTTCACTGTTACCACCTGAATGAGGTCTGACCTCTGACTTGGCTGGCAGGGTTCCTCACATCTGGTCCTGACCGACTTTCCCAGCCGTGTCTCCCCCCGCCGCCCCCACGAGCCCCCCAGTCGCCCCACCCTGGGCCAGCAGATGTCTCAGGTGGGTTCAGGTGCAGATGGCGGTGTAAGCAGGAGGGGATTTAACACAGGGTGTAAAGATGGTTGGGCAAGTGTGGGGATCCAGGGAGAACTCCAGAACACTGCCTCAGAACTGGCTCGCCGAGGGAGCCGTTACCTCTGCTGCGGTTGGAGGGCCGGCACCCAGTGTCTGACCCCAAACCCACACCATCTCAGCAAGATGAGCGCCACCTCCCTGCCCACCAGCCCCTTGAAAGGGGGGCCTGGACACTGAGGCTTCATCACCACTCCTGCCGCGAGGCCTCCACAGTCAGCCTTAGCACCTCAGTGCCAGAGCAGCAGGAGTGCGGACCCAGGTCCTCGGCCAAGGTCACCAGGTGCGCCAGCTTTGCAGACCCGGGAGCCCAGCTGGAAGGGGGTCTGGGGAACGTGTTTCCAGCCGCTCACACACGGTGTGCTCTCCAGGGCGGTTTGACTGGGGCTGTGGGAGGCAACGTGCACCAACCGTGATGTGCGGGACTCAGTTTCCCCACACAGATGATGCTCTCTCTTCCTTCGGCCTGTGCTCTTTTGTTTGGCTGGGATGTGTTTCATATCTTCTCCATCCAGCAGACCCGTCTTCACCCGCCAGGGTCCAGCTCACACATCTACCTGCTGTGTCATGTTTTCCCTGATATTATTTCCTTCTGGTCCCTCTTAGAGGATACCATCTAGTTTAGAATGTATCCTGTTACCATTCATTGTATCTGCCTTCTTCCATCCGGTAGAATTCCTTGCAGACAGGAGTAGATTATGTATTCATTCATTTTGTCATTCAGTCAACAAACTGGCATCTCCAGAGCTGATGAAGACTGAGTTCTGTCCTCAAGGAGGGAAGGTCCTGTAGGGGAGACAGATAAGCACAGTTGTGGGCGGATGGCCCACTGTCCTGGGGCTGTAAAGTCCTCCTGAGAGCAGGTTGTCTTGTCTGTGCCTCCAGAGCAGAGCAATGCTTGCTGTGCAGCGTCTTCAACCAACACGTCGAGGATGGAAATGAATGAGGTGGTGTTTTGAAATGAACTTCTGTCTCTGGTAACCAAACTGTGACACTTGAACATTCGTTGTTTTTAATACCACAGAACAAAGCTGAATTCTCCAGAGCTCATTCTGTCTAAACTGTTTCTTTTCTTCCATGGTTCATTCCTTTCTAAAATACTGTTAATTGCATGCTTGCTGTGTGTCAGATCTGTGCTCAGCCCCTAGACCCCGCGGACCCTGCAGCTGCGGCCTCTGTCCGCGGTCTAGATTGTGGGTCTGGTGGGAGGAGCGGTCACTCAGCAATTAGCCACAGAAGCAGTGGCGCTGGAGAGGAGTGCGCATCTCGATGAGAGTGGGTGACGGGAGGTGTGCGCAGTCAGAAGGCCGGGAGGGTTTGCTTCCCTGAAGAAATGGCGACAACCTGAGACCAGAGGAGGATGGGAGGAGAGCTGGTGGAAGGAACCCCGGTTCTTCCTTCTTCCGTTTCTACATAACGACCCGAAGAGACTTCTCCTTTAACTCTTACTTCTCCCTGTGTGCACCAGCTCCTGTAGTCGTGTGGTTGCCAGAAAATAAATTCCAATTGCAACACTCAGGGAAGCTTTTCAAAATGGGACTTCATTCTTGGGTGAAATAGCCATTATCTCTGTGGAAATTTCTGTTTAGTGTTTGAAGCTACTTCTGGAGGGAGGTTTCTCTGACCCGCCCATGAATGTCACATGGCGTCACGTTGTGTCACGTTGCAGAGCGGCTGGCTTCACGTGGCCCGAGGTGGGCGCTGTGCGGAGTGAACCGTGTGGATTGGCTCTGGCCCTCCAGGAGGTCACAAAGAGCAGTGGAGGTGTCTGCTATGTGTAGAACACACAGAGCATTAAGCCAAACAATTTTAAAAACGTTTTTGATTAGCCTAAGAATGGATCATTGATGCTAGAGCATAAATAGATTGAAGGTAAAGTACACTTTAAAGCAGGAAGAAAGATGAATTTATTGTGGAGAATGGAGGCAACTTGAGGGAAACCCGTCCAGGCAGGGCAGGCTGGGGGGAGTTAACTGGTCCTCCTGTGATCACGGTGGGAATCTTCTGAAAGCTGCGTCGCCCGTCCGCGTAGACCTGAGGAGAATTTGTGGGTCCTGCTGAGAGCTGTCCTCTGCCCCAAACTTCCAGTGGCCCCTGTGCTGCTGTGATGTTTTTAGGATGTTTCTAGACGTTTTAGTTCTCTCTGAATGGAGCATTCACGCTGCCATTCACCGTGTCCAGTTTGGGGTGCATTCTAATCGAATTATACAAGAAGCTGTTTGTGGCACCCAGCAGCTGCAGAAAGAAGAGGCCGTTTTGGGGGGAGGGGGTGGTAAACAATTTAAGCAAAGCTAGAAAGTTCAGAACGTGGACGGCAGTTGTGACTGAGGAACTGTGACGTGAGGAGGAGGAGGGTGCTGAGGAAGAAGTGAGTGTTACCCGATTTCCACACGGGACGTCTGGCTGCAGGGAGCACCCGTGGACGCTTCGGGATTTATTGTGATGACGAACGTAATCGATTGTCTGGAGTCTGTGGCTGAGTCCTCCAGCCAGGGGGGCAGGTGGTGAGTATTTCTCTTCAGAAAACAGAATAATTAAATTCAGGTCAGATTAGAGCTGATTGTGCATCAACATCAAGACAAGTCTGGAAAAGTGCAGACATTTTAGGGCCACCCTCGATAGCCCAACGTATACTGAATTAAATATGGTTTGCTAGTGAAAACTGATGTGGCAGCTTCATTTGAACTTGTGTTATCATGTAGTGGTTGATATAGATTTCTGCTCACGGAAAGAGGGGTGTTTCAGATAGGTGATGAAATGGATTGAGCTGACTCTGAGGGCTGATGTACAGTCTGAGGGGGTTTAGAAAAACTATTTGGCATTGTAAGAACCTATGTATTTTATTTTCTCCCCAAGTATCTTACCTTTCTTTTTATTCTGGTTCAGGAAAACATTGCTTGCCTGTGTCTTCATTGTCAAATTCCTATAGTCAGTTCTACCCCCTTCACCTTTTTTCTTTAGTGGAAAAAGCAAAATAACAAAAACAGTGAATCAAATTATGAAGTATTTGCACCTGTCTCTGCAATTCTCAGCTTCATATTTTTGGCTGGATCTTAAAAATGTTGTCAGGCACGTGAAGAAGACTTGATCGTAATACTTCCTAATATGACTTTATTTGCTAAGATGTGAAGAATTCCGTTATTTTTTCTGCTTTCTCTTTCGAACCCCCATCATGCTGACGGGGAGGAGCTAAGCGTATCGTTTTTATGGAGCTGGTGGCCACGTGACCGAGTATTAGCATTACTGTCTTGATTACCACTTGGTCTTGCCTGGATTCTGTGTGCGTCTGATTATGTGGGCTCTGCAGCCAGCTCTCCCCCCTCCCCGTCCAGCTGTGCCCTGAAGGCACTGCCACCTAGTGGGGGCATGCCAGCCAGCATGGAGGCTGCCGTCTGCTCAGAATCTACGTTGTGAAATCCTTGCTTTAAAATATTAGCTTACTAGAATTCAGAGATACTGAATATGTGTCTCCAGACAATAATTGATGTCTTGACTCTTGACTCTTGCTCTCATTGGTTGTTTACTTATTAAAAATACTCTTATCTTTTTGAATTGAAAAGAAAAATCAGTGAAAGAATACCGAAAATTGAGTTTACAGAAAGGTTTTATTCACTTCAAGAGTCTTTGACTTGAGTGGAAGTTCCTTACTCTCTGGACTAATTCTAACAGCATTTTGTGCCAGGCTGACCGTCCTCTGCTCCTGCTGCAACTCCTCCAGCATAATTACAAAACCTTTGTAGCATCACGCTTAACAAGGAGCTACGGTCTCTCTGTTTGAAGAATTCTGCTATTTATTCAGTAGATTAGGACACAGTAAATTTTTTTGAAAAAAACTAACACTAATCAGATAAGTATTGTCCTCACCTAGGCCAACCTTTACCATGACTAGAAAACCAGACACAGTGAGACATTTCACTTAAGTATTGATGTCAGTTCGTCAGGAAACCAGCACAGTCTATCTTAATTTGTCTAATTATCATTTTGCTTGTGAACCAGCTGGCCCACACTGCTTATTAATTGTAGGATTCATCTTAACCATATGTGAAACAATGTAAGAAATCACAGGAAATAGAGAAAACAGTTCATAAGATGGTTCCCTTGCTTACAAAATTATTAGCTCAAATGATTCTTTTCTCTACATCTTTATACTTATTAATTGGGAAGAGCTTGATGATAAATCTGATTTCCCTTTAGTCATTTAAAATTAAATAAAGTATTTTTGTATCCCTGGACAATATGGTTTCAGAATCATCTTCTCTCCACATGAAAACACTCTCTTTTGGGTTCCTTTATTGTAAGATTTTACCTTTGGGTTGTAAATTGATGGGGACCTCTTCTTTCTTAGCCCTACTTACTCAGTTACGTGTAGCTGCCTCCTCACTGGTTCAGAGATGTTCCTATAATGCAGGGTGTTTCCTTAACCGGAGCTTGGTGGCAGGTCCTAGGTGCTTTATGAATATGCACAATCTGTCTGGAGGCATGAGATGCACTTTGTCTAAACTGAGGCTCCTCAGGGGCACAGAGACTATAGCGTCTGGTTTTTATTTCGTGGAAGAAGATGAGGACATTGTCTTGAGATACAACGTAAACGGGAGCGTGTTAAACCAGAGCCTTTTCTTCCAAGCTCCTCGGCTGGCAGGCAGCAGCAGGATGGGCTCTTGCCCCAGGTTCTGTTGAGCAGGCAGTGTCCCCTGTAGGTGATGACTTTCTGCTTCATCCTGTCCCGTCTCTCCAGTCTTGATTAGGAAGTCTCCTCTGCTCTCAGTTTTTTTCTAAGTAGAAAATTCTTCTCAAGTATAGATGCCTTGTAGGTTTTGGAACACCATCAATCAAGCAGGTCCTTGATATTGTCCAGTTTAAAAGCTACAAGAGAGCCCAGAATGTAAAGCCCTTTGGCTAATCACACGACCCTTAAATTAGATCTCTCAGATCATCACATTATACTTTGACTTTTCATTCCACAATGAGATGTTTTTTTCTTCCCTGAAGATTTTAGAAGAAAGGTTGCACTGATTTTTTTTTTCTTTTCAAATTTTAAGATTCATTTCCCTTTATTTTTATTATAGAAGGATATAATTATATTAAATTTCAAGAGCACAGAAAATATATTATAATTTCCAAGTGATTGAAAATTATTCTCTTCTCTAAGATGTCCCCAACACTTCATATGCATTCAAAGAATTTTTTTTTTTTTTTTTAATGAAATGTGGCCCTTCATGTCAGGACATTTGAGGGGTTTTTGCTTTTTTTTTTTTTTTGAGGAAGATTGGCCTTGCACTAACATCTGTTGCCAATCTTCCTCCTTTTTTCCTTTTTTCTCCCCAAAGCCCCAGTAGATAGTTGCATGTCATAGTTGTACATCCTTCTAGTTGCTCTATGTGGGACGCTACCTCAGCGTGGCTTGATGAGAGGTGAGTAGGTCTGTGCCCAGGATCTGAACCAGCAAAGCCCCGGCCTCCGAAGCAGAGTGCACAAACTTGACTGCTACGCCGCTGGGCCGGCCCAGAGAATGTGTTTTGATGACTGTACTGGGAAAGGTAAAGTGAGCTGACTTTGTGATTGAACTAACTGATATGTAGCTCCACGCGTGTACAGTATTTCTCTCCTGAAATGAGCGGTGTGTACCAAACGCAGGCTGAGTGGAGTCGGTACCATGTGGGTGGGTAGGACTGTACAACAGTTGTGAGAGAATCGGCGAAAGTAAGAGACTCACAGTCTGAAATTATTCATTCTCTTTCCACAAGACAGACATGCTTCACTTGTGAGGAAATTGTCCTCGAAGTAAAATGACGATGTTTTTGAAATAAAGAATTTCTGAAGCTCTGTGAAGGACTGCTTTTTAAGGAAGGTTAACATTTAAATTATCCCTTGAGAAGTGAAAAGGGCCTGTCGAGTGGATGAGTCAGGGATCAGCATCCCAGGCTGAGGAATAGCAGGTGGCACGGTGCAGAGACAGGCGCGTGGGGACCGCGTGGGGACGTGGAGCCCCTGCCCCAGCCCTCTCCCAGTGGACAGAGGTACACAGTCGGTGGAGAGCTGGGGCAGAGAGGGAGAATTAGCTCAGCTGCTGGCAGTTCCGTGGACCACTGCGGGGCACTTATTCTGACTCTTTTCAGCTCTAACTTTCTAGGAGCCTGTGAAATCTCCCCTTTCCCGTTGCCCTTGCTGTGTCCCTGTGCACCGTATTCCAACCTCAGGGCCGGTTCCCTCCACAGAGCTCTCCCCCGCCAGCCCTACCCCATGCCCATCACCTCTGGACAGCGTCTGGATTGTCCACTCCTGCATCACGGAGACAGTGCGTCCCTCTGTCCCCGCAGGCGGAGTGGACTTCAAATGCCATGCCAGCAGGCTCCCTTTGTGTTTTGGACTTTTGATTGGGGTTTCTTTTTTCGTGGCGTGTTCTCTGTCTGCCTCGCCTTTCATTTGTTCAACATTTGTCACATGAATATTGTGGCTTCACTAAACTAGTCACAGGGAGAGCAGACGTTGTGAAATTGACTGAGCAGATGGTAGCAATGGTTTTAGCTTAAATTATTAACTAGGATCCACAGCAGAAGCCTTTAGCTTCACCATGTGCAGAGTGAAGGCTGTCTCCTTGTGTGAGAATTAACTGGCAAAGTGGATGCCAGATCAAGTTCCTTCTAAAGAATTGACAGTGTCATCTCTTAAGATTCCCCTTTCCAGCCCCAGTCCCTCCCCACCAGATACTGATGGAGAGATTTCCGTTTGTCTTGTTTTCAATATGCCATATGATTCATCATTAAAAATTAATTCAGGAGCAGAAGAAAGAAAAGATCATTGTACCAGTGAATTTCTCAAATAGTGATTTTTAATGTACTTTTGTAAAATAACAGGATTCATGGGACAGTGGAAATAATTCTTCATGAGCATCTGTCATCAGACACGTGTTTCCATTCTGTGGACATCTCTACGTTACTTTTTAAACTTGTGTATGTGTGTTAACCTCATTATGCAACTGTAAAAAGTGTAAGAATAGGATGACCCCCAGTGTATATTCAAATTTCCCCACCTGTCTAAAAAAGGCATTTCTTTATGCTGGTTTATCCAAAACTGGTATCCTATCCAGGATCCTGCTTCTGCCTGTGATGTTCTTAAATCTCTTCTTCTGGCACATTCCCTTGTTGTTACTGTTATTTAACTGACTCATTGGAGATGCTGGACCAGCACGACGTCCACTTGTAGTTGATTGTTTTTGCTTTTTCCGCCAGCTCTGTCTCTTGTGTTCCCTGTAAACTGAAAGTATTTAACTTGTCAGAAATGTTTACCTTGAATTTACCGTAGGTGACGTTCATGCGCATCAGGGACACGGTGTCGCTGTCCCGGCAGAGGCTGTGGCCTCAGGGCGCTGGCCGTTCCGCTGTGTGTGGGCTCCACTAGTCCTTTTGTAGGGCAGCTTGTCGGTGACAGCCTGGACACTGGCAAGTAAATCACAGAAAAGCAGATGTTTTAAGTGCTTGAGATCTTAGACTATTGCAAAAATCGATTCTTCAGTCACAGGTGACCAGCTCCTCTTAATATCGTAAGTTATAATTGTATTAACGGATGACTTCTACTGTAGGTTTCTAAAAAAATCCCTTAATTGTAAAATTTTGTTGTAAAGTTCAAAATTGTAAAATTTTGAAATTCAACTTTATCTGGGCATCCTGTATTTTATCTGGCAGCCCTGTTTTTAAAATTTAGTCTCTAATTTATGCATTTATTGATTGTATAATAACACATCTGCCTGTGTTATTAATTGGCTTTGCAGCTTCGATAATGACTGTTATTTTGATAGATAAGGATTACAGACTATATATAATTGCTCTCAGTGTGAAAGTGTTTATAAAAACATGAAACATAATTCTTACCTCTAAAAGTTAAAGTTATGGGAAAACTTTGTTCCTTAATAAACAGAGGATAGGCCTAAGTTTATCTGTTAATAAACACTCATAATAATGCTTTAGTAAGTAGATTGTGTTGCTAGTTAATTGTTAGAAATCTCTAAAACCTCTTCGACTGTGTACATTTTCTTGTTCAGGCCCGGGGTCTTCTCTTGTGCCCTTGCTGCGCTGATGATTTCCAGTGAGTCTGAAAAGCACAAGAATGAATGGGTGTTATCTGTGGATTTAAAAATTATATTTCAAGTATTTTAATGATGTGTAGAGATGAACACCTAAATTAACTTAATCATGTACAGTCTTCTATTTCAGATGTTAAACTGAAACAAATCAACAGTCAGTAAAAGCACTGTTTATAGGTAAGGTTGGGCTGAGAAATTTTTTATTTTGAAGAGTTGAATTCCTTTGAGAAGTGCTTAAAATGGTCATTTAGTACACAGCTCTGACCAGAACTCCATTGTGTCTGATTTTCCTTTCCTTTCCCTTCCCTCCAACTTAGAAGACATCAATGGTCTTTATCGATTATATGTTCCATTTTTAATTGATCAAGGATTCGAATTTCTTGTAGTTCAAAATGTGTATATGTCATAAATATGCCTTGTTTCTGCCTATAACTCCTGTGTACGGTATTTCAAAATGTTCCTTTTTGGTACATAGTTTAACAAAGTTTGTGAAAGTTTTTGGTTTCAGAGTAAAGACTTTCAATGCCCTAACTGCCTTTAATGCCCCAGGAGGGCTGAGGCCTGGTCTGTGAGTCCTGGGAGCCTTACACAGCTCTGCTCTTAAGAAGTTTTTAGATCTAAAAAATATAATCCTTTGTCCCTAATAAAAATAAATCATATATTTTAAGGTTGTGCTAAAGAGGAAAGCATATGTGGTAATGGAGTCATTTATTACATAGCTAGGACTTAATTTTTAAAATTTTATACCTTACGTAGGTAATGGTTCCTGAAATGCATTACAGGCTGTTAAATAGGGGTTGATGGGACCCGGGCGTGTAGGAAGGTGACCCTCAGTGGGGAGGGGTTTTGACCACCTCCCCCTCGGCTGATGGCTGTGCTGTCCTGGTTCCTCCCCCTGCCTCTGTTCAAGCCTGGTCCGGAGGCGCTGTTCCCCTGGCACTGGGACCTCTGACCTGCAACTCTAGCCGCACAGCTTTAAACTCCACCGACTAAAACCCACCCCTGTGGCAAGCACAGCCCC
The DNA here is from genome assembly GCA_031878705.1 of Tapirus indicus. Classification (NCBI taxonomy): domain Eukaryota; kingdom Metazoa; phylum Chordata; class Mammalia; order Perissodactyla; family Tapiridae; genus Tapirus; species Tapirus indicus. The sequence continues at coordinate 10,847 of JAVSPQ010000110.1, read as the reverse complement.
TCAGGGTCTGTCTCTCTTTCCACCACCTGTGCCACCTTCCCCGCGCCGCCCCCCGCAAGCTGACACCGAAGCATTTGCACAACCGTGTGTCCGTGACCGCCTCCCCTGCGGCCCCTCCTTTGCACCCTCACATCCGATTGCTTCTGAATGAAGTCGGGCCCTTTGTCATCCTTCCCGTTAACGTCATCTTACCCTCTCCCTGTTCTTACTCATGATTTTATTGTTTTTATCTCCTTGGGTGTGTTGTCGCCACTGGACTGTGACCTTCCAAAGGTCGGGGACCAGGTTTGATTGACTTTTAACACGGATGCCTAACACAAGGCAGCTAAGTGCTTGATGTAAAACTGCTGCGTGGTTGAACATAAGTGCTTGGCTGCGGGTAGAACTTTTAAAATGTGTGTGACTTTGCAAAATATTCCTGTGTCTCTTTGCTGGAGTGTTGCATACCTGTTCCTGGGAACTAATCCGATAACTGTAGAAAGAATCAGATGATTCCTAGAAGAAAAATTTTAAATGTTGGTTAGAAATAAGATTCAGTTCAGTTAAAGATTAAGCAGAAATGTTGGAACTTTATGAATAAGGATGCAAATATTTATACGATAGTAGTGGTAATAGAATTTCAAAATCCTGGACCAGGATAAGCCACTGGGATTATTCAAGTGATGTCAGAGCGTATTTTCTTTGTAATATTTGACAGTATTTTTAGAGAACAATGAATTCTTCTTAAATATTTCATTATGTGTCTAATAAGGATTTTGTGTAAGATATATTACTTTGAATGTACTGACTAAAGAAATCTTCTCACAACTTCATGTGCTCGTGAAAGGGTCAGGACGCCCAGATTCTCACCTTGGCTCTGACGTGCATTAGCGTCCAGATCTCAGTTTTCTCACTTCTAACTGGAGATTAAGTTTACCTGTCTGGTTCGTTGAAAAACTGACTTTGGCCCTAAGAGAAAAGTGGAGGTTCTTGATAAGGAGCTGGGTTTGAGGGGAAAGCAGATTGCCTTAAATTACACATTCCGCTTGAGAGAATGTGAAATCTGAGTGGAGGCTGGCGGCATGGAACTGGAGGACAGATAAATGAAGGAAGACAGAGGGGAGCAGGTATGTTCGGCAGTAGCTTGAGCCATGGGTCAGCTTTGCAGGCCGTCCGGTCTTTGTCGCGGCTGCTCGACTCTGCTGCTGCACGAAGCCCGAGAGCAGTGGGGACAACAGGTGAACAAGTGGTGTAGCTGTGCTCCATTACAACTTTATTACTGACACTGAAATTTGAACTTCCTATCATTTTCGCATGTCACGAATATTATTCTTTTAATTTTTTTCAACCGTTTAAAAAAGAGCCAGCTGGATTTGGCCCAAGGGCCGTAATTTGCTGACTCCACCCTTACACCAGCAAAATCATTAAGGTTTCAGGGGGAAAATAAGTAAATAGCATAGGATAGAAGTTTAAGGACCAGCTCTTTGAAGCTTATTAGGGGTTTGTCAGAATGCAGAGAAGGAGCAGTCAGGTGTAGGACAGGAACAGCACACTACAGTGTTGATGGAGAGGAGTTCACGGGCCAGGTCGTCAGCAGTGTATGATTGTAGAGGAGAGAGAGTGAGAGAGAGAGACCACTGGTACTGGGTAGAAGTTCCCTGCTGACCACTGGGAACTTTAGAAACTATTTGAGGCAGTAGAAAGGATAACAAAAGGATAGTGTGCATAAAACCTGGAAGTGGTAGGTTTGGAGCAGTGGCTCCTGGAGCTGGTGTTTGACCCTGAGCCCAGGAGAGACGGCTGTGGGGCTGGTTCCCTTCTGTGACAGCATGGCCCTTCATGACGCGTAGGGCTGCTTGCTCTTCCCTAAGGTTGTCTTCGTCCGTCTAACACTTCCTATGCTCACCACATACCAGGTACTGTTCTGAGCACTTTACCAATGATAACTTTCACTTCTCATAATAACCTGATAATAGAAATATTGTTATTACTCCATCTCACAGATGAGAAAACCAAGGTGTGGAGATGTCACTCTCGTAAGTGGCCTGGATGGGATGGCTCCAGAGCTGGCTCTTCACTCCCATGCTGTGCCATCGAGTTTTCCTTGTCTGGGATACTCTGTGTTAGAACTTTTTTTTTTAACTGCTGCTGCTGTTATGGCTAAAGTTGGAATAGGAAGGACCTTGGATTTATGTATTTTCTGTTAAATGTATAAATCAAGCAATTAAAAAATAACTTCCAGGGCAGGCCCTGTGGCGTGGTGGTGAAGTTCGCACGTTCTGCTTTGGTGGCCTGTGGTTTCGGATCTGGGCATGGACCTACTCACGGATCGTCAAGCCATGCTGAGGCGGCGTCCCACATAGAGCAACTAGAAGGATGTACAACTATGACATACAACTATCTACTGGGGTTCTGGGGAGGAAAAAAAACAAGGATTGGCAACAGATATTAGTGCAGGGCCAATCTTCCTAAAAAAACCCCACAAAACTCCCATTTAAAAAAACTATACTCCCATAAAAACATGGCTCTTCAATAAACTGTGACACTGAGGCAATGCAAATTGTAAGATGAAAACACTTCCCTCTTCTCATGCTTATGCGCGCAATATAAAGTAAGAGATGGTGGAAGTATTGGGGAAATTATGGTAATGAAGAAGCTCTTTCATGACACAATATGTAACACCATAAATGTGATAATTTATTTGGCTGTTACCTGAAGACCTGGACTTCGGGAGTTATGGGGCAGCGTGGACTAATACGTAGAGGATGAAGTGCCCGGCACTCTGACGGAAGCCTGCTGTCTGTCCCGAAACGCACACCTGACTGGTGTGTGCCCAGACAGTGGCGTTATCGTCACACATCTGTGGCCACTGAATATCAGCCTTGACATGGAGTGAGAGAGGCAATTCCTGCCTGTGTGACTCTTCCTGCAGCTCATCTCCTAAGAGGGGGGCACTTCTCTGACTGGCCCTAGGATTGGAAACGTGTCTGCACCAGTGACTGTAGGTCCCTCAGGTCCCGCCTTCTCCATGAGGCCTCCCTTGACTGCTGGTAATGCTGCAGGCTGGCCGCCTCCCACCCCAAACCCCTCCACCCCACTCAACTTCCTTTTGTACATTGCACTTACCACTGTCCATTATATAGCATGTAATTGTGGTTTATGGTCACATAACGTGAGCTCCCGGAGGCCAGGGTCTCACCGATGTGTCCCAGGTGCGTGGGTTTAGTGTGTGCTCGGTATTTACCTCTTCAGGGAATGAACCGACATTGGGAGCCACTGCCGTGCGCGTGGAAAGCTGTGTGCTGGTTTTAGTTGTGAGTCTGCGGAGTGCCATGTAACCGCAGAGCTTGGGTTGTGAGCAGGACCCCGTCCAGAGCGCCCACCTGTCGGTCGTGCCGTGCATGGGGAGGCGGCTTGAGGAGCAGGGCCTGGTCACCCTCACTCATAAATCTGTCCTAAGGGGAACTTTGCTCACTAATTAAAGCAGCTTTACAATTTAACTTAGTCTGCGTCGCTTCTCATTTGCCATCTGGCCGCGTAACTACTGTAAATAAAGCTATGTATAGGATGAAAAAACACACTTGGAAAATCTGTGGTGATGTGATAATAAGCGTGTTTTAGTTTGTTGTTTGCTTTGCTTTTGTTGTTCAAAAAATAAGATAAAGGGGGGAAAAGATTTGAGGAGGAATCATCCAGAGCTTTCCCTAGAGGGAACCCCTTATATGGATTTATTCTATGACTAAGAGCTTTTGTTATAAACTAAAGGTTTTGAATTAGTGGATTATTGCATTTTTCCATTCAGTTGTAAGTCTGGCCCAAAGCTGTGAAATAAGAGGTTGTCTAACGTGTTTCAAACCTTTGCTGTGAAGTGCCGAGTGGGAGAGAAGTGGGCGTCCCGTCCTCTGTCCCTTCATGACATTTCCTGATCTGCGTTTTCCGTTTTGTTCCTGTCCCTTTACCCCAGAAGGTATTTCTCTGGTGCCTGCTTATTTACTACTATTTCTGATTCTTCCCTCTCTGTTCTCTGAGGTTAATTGCAAATGGACAAAAGAACCAGAACTCAGTACAGTATATTCAAGTTAAAGATAAACCCAAATAATGTTTGAAATTATTCCTCTTCTCCTTCACAGGGAGGGGAGGTCATTGAAGTTTTTAAAACCAGGCACTTAGATGATAATTGAATTTAAAATACAGATCAAAATGGTTAGGGTATTTTATCTAATTTCTCCCTTGGAGTGGGGAAGTTGGTTCTTTTTTTACTTTGGAACAATTACAGTGTTGGTTCTCAATCATTGGCAAAAAAAAAAAAAAAAAAAAAAAAGCTGGTGAGAGGACTGGGCATACTAATTTGCACGAAAATGCAACCAAGTCACATTTACAGCTCCATGAAAATTGTGCTGTAACGTTTTACTGCTTGTGAGCCTTCCTTTGGTGTGGGAGGCAGAGCCTGGGGGTGTGGTCGGGAGACAATAGTTTGGCCCTTTTTCCCCCCTAAATCAGTTCAACTGCCTGAATTAACTGAGAGTCAAAGAATCAACGTGGACTTGCTCTAAGACTTGTCAGCTCCATAAAAAGATGTGGTGTTCATAGTGGCCCAGTGAAAATGGGGAACACATTTGCTTCACCTTGACTTCCATAGAGAAAAATCTGCTCTATTTTTGTGAACTCCAGAGAGGAGAAACTTCTGATCTGTTGGAGAGAAAACTGAATACATGCGCGCGGAGGCAGAAAGAGTGATGTGGCTGTCCTGTAAATAGGACCTGTGATTGGCTTTCTCCTCTCTCTCTGCACACGTTGTCACTGGCGGCTCTCAGCCTTAAAGATTAGGTTTCAGTGGGAGCTTTTCAGGTTCAAGGGCTGTTAATGGTTTGTAACTGCCTGACAATAAGCCCAGCCCCAGGGTTACATCAGCCCAGGCAGAAAGGTAGGTCTGGAGCAGAAGGCTGCCTTGCCACCTGCCTGCTGGAGGGAGCTTTCACTGTGATTTAAATTTCTGAGCCCCATGTAGGCATCCTGGAGATGGTGGTCTTGATTAATGCAAAGATCAAGTCTTTCATTAAACTTTTTAAGAAGAAAAGTAAGTAGTTTCTTTTCTCCCTACTTGTGTGTGTGTGTGTCTTTTATCTATGACTTCAGGAAGTAGCGTGTGAAACAATGAGAAAGAGAGAAACTCCATTCTGTCCCAGGTTGTTCAAATACCTTAGACTTTTGTAACTCTGGGGCAGAATCTTGTGATCTTAGCACATCTTAGTTATGGTTGGGATTTTAGGCAAATTCACTTCTTTTGTGCTTCTCAAAAAAAGCTCTTTGAAGAAGGAAAAAGAGCCTTGTAATTACTTTATGTCCACTTTGATGTATGGTTTTTTGATTCTTTGGCTCGATGTGCAGGGAGCCTCTGTGTGATCCCTCATGTATTTTTGGTGGGGACGATCCTCTAAAACTCCCCAAATTCTCTGTTATGTTTTCAGAGCTCTATCTAGACTGATGGTCATTGTTGTAAAGAATATAGCTTTTGTGGTGTGACTTCATTGCCTACTCACCAGTGGTTTAAATTTCTCTGATCCAGTGCTTCTTCATTCCCTAGAAAGTATAATTTTGACAATACATGATTTTGTTTTTATGTGGTTGTTGGTTGGGTTTAGTTCAGTTTCTGGACCAGTGATTTGAACTGGATAAATGCGAACGGGGCATTGGTGAGAGAAACTTTGGAGAAAGCAACAAAGAACAGTGCTCTGGCTCATGGTCCGCAGCTCCCTTGCTCGAAGTCCGTCTGTGGATGGACTGATTACAACCTTCTGGGGCAAGAGTCAGACACACCGGGCGACACTGCTCTTTCGTAGAGCCAGTGGGTAGCTGTGCACTGGGGCCGATGGTGTGATTACGCAGGCGCGAACACCATTACTTGGATTTGATTTGTAATTGACAAAACGGGAGAGTTTCAATTTTCAATGTTTTCCAACTATGAAGCATGGCAGTTCAATCTTCCAAATAAATGGACGTCAGCATAAAACATCGTAGTTAACTCTGGGTGCTCTTTGAGGGCCGTGTGGTGGGTTCCGCAGTGTGCAAGATTCTCAGATACATAAGTAAGAGCCGAGTCAGATCTGTGTGGGTCTCCTGTATGAAGATTGGTTGTCGTATGCACCAGGCAGAACATTTGTTCAACAAGACATTACGTGAAGTACCAGGTGCCCACTTTACGTGCTGCTTTTGTCAGACATTCAGAGCAGAAAGCGCACGGGACATTTCTGTGTGTAACTTCATGTCTCGGTTCTCAGTGTTTATTTTCCCGTTTAGCAATGCGTGGAGAGGTGGTATCACTTAAGAAGTGAATTGTTTGGAGGTGAGGGTTGTAGGACTTAGTGTAAAAAAGATGGTATGTGGGGTGATTGCTACCCTGTGGCCGGGTTCTCTGGGTGCTGAGAAAGGCCGAGTGTCTCTTCAGCAATGGTTGTAAAGTCGGGGCGGGAATTTACAGTAAATTTAGAGCAATTCCTCTGCCCCTGCCACAGCCGTGCTATCCGTGAGTTATCGCGTGAGCTAGGACTTTACATGTGTTAGTTCATTTGATCTTTATAACAAACAGCTGTAATAGCTGTGCTGTGGGGCACATTGAGTTAATTTTAAATGTGTTCAGACAGACAGATTCAATAGTTCATGCGTGCCCGTTCACTTTATTTTGGGAGTCTACTTTATGTCTAGTTTCCAGGGCCTTGTTGTGTTGTAGAAATGCGTATGTCCAGGGCGCCCTCCCAGCATAGGCCAGAGTGAGGGAAGACTCGCCGCTGACTCACAGCTCGAGCGTCTGCAGGCTCTGCGATGTCACACCTGTCCCCCCGTACATGCCTCAGCACAGGGTCTTTCTCTCCTGCTTCTCCAGTCTCTCCCACGCTGGCCCACAGCACGGATTTATAGGAAGTATTAAAACATTGTTGATGAATTTGTTTGGTGCTGTTAGCTTCATGTTGGGCTCCACTGGTGTCCCTTCTTAGGCTGTGTTGTCAGGAAAAATGAAATAGGGGGATGAAGGAAAATTCCTATAGAGACTTAGCATTCTCTCTTGACTAACACCGTTGGGTGTCCTCATCTCTTTTGTGTTGGCAAAATTCAGTTGAATTGGGCTGTGTTGGGGAAAGTCAATTGCATTGAATTTTCTTTTGAACATTTTAAGATAAAAGTCTTCCATGAAAGCAAGAAATACAGAGAAAATCTTGTACACAAATTGATTTTCACTTCTATTAGATATGCCATTTAAGTGTATGACATTGAATGTTTATGCTTAATTTTTTAAAAGTTTGAGTTTATAAAAGTGATGTTTTAAAACAGTGCTTTAGAGGGGAAAGCTTTGGTCTCAACCTCTGTAGAAAATTGGTTTCTGTCTTGACAATCTAACGTTTATGGATGCAATGGCGTTGTATAATTGAATAACAGGCATTTGTCGTGGTGGAGTGAAGTAGGAATCGGAGGTCTCTATCAATGTTGTGAGTCATTTTCTAACACTGAAGTAGATGGAGGGCCTAAAATCCTGAAAGCAATTAACTGAGCAAACAATTCTACTGAAACATTGTGGGGATGACAGACAGTTTCAGCGTTTCCTTTTGAGGAGAACCACGGTGGGGAGGACGCCTGGAGTCTAAGACTCAACCTCATTCAGAACTTGCTCCGTTTCCCCTGCGGGCCCTCTCCCTGGAGGTGGTAGGCACCAAGAACCCACCTTGATATAATAGGTTTGGAGCCAATGAAACTTAATTTGACACCTAAGTTGATTCCCTCTCTTTCTACAGCGGTTTCCAACCTAGATGAGGAGAGCAGATGGACGGTCCATTACACTGCCCCCTGGCACCAGCAGGAGAACGTGTTCCTTCCCACCACGAGACCCCCCTGCGTGGAGGACCTGCACCGCCAAGCCAAGCTCAACCTCAAATCAGTGCTGAGGGGTAAGGTTGCAGCCGGCAAGCTTGTCGTTCTTGATTTCTGACTGTTAGAGTTGAAAGCACAAATGTACTAGCTGTTTGTAAAAGAAGACCTTCTTATAATGAGCATATAGAATGCTGATTGCTTATAAGATGCCATAAATAGTCACATCCTAATATGCGCCTAGTATGTTCTGGTCTCTGTAGAAACCTGCCTGTTCATAGATATGCAAATCTCTTCTCAGAGAGCCCCCTGCTCAGCACCTTTAGCGTGTTTAAACCACCAGGACTGATTTAATCCTAGTAAACCCCTGCTGACATGTGGAATTTTGCCACTGCCTTTTTTAAGCCATTATGAGTATTCAAAGCAAATTTTTTTAAGCTAATACTTTCTAAGGGTTTGTTCTGGTTAGTTCAAGTTGGGTGGAAATGGGTCCTGCGTGTAGACTTTGACCGATGCAGATGGTTTGACTGATTGGAATGTGGGCAGTGCCCACCTGGGCTCCTGTGCGTGAGGGCCTGTCGGCAGATGGCAACATACACCCTTGTCAGCAGGAAATATGGAGTACCTAGTGTAAAATCCTCATTTTTCTTCCACTTATTGTCGATGTTAAGAAGTGTAAATGTATGGTGAGGAGGGCTTCCTAAAAGTGATAAAGAAGGGAGGAAGTTCTTTAAAAGAGGAAGGAGTGACTTTTCAGATTCAGAGATTTTTTTCTTAAAACAGCAAACCAATGTTCTTATTCTACCAGATGCTGTTCTACCAGCTTTCTCCTGCCATGCAATATTTGGGACATAATTTTACCAAAAAAATACCTGTTTATCTGAAATTTAATTTAACTGGGTGTTCTGTATCTTATTTAATTGTGAAAGACTCAAATCTGGAAGAAATCTGTTGTGAGGACCCCTTTAATTTTTATGATAGTTTTTCTTGTCTATCAGTCATTTCTTGAGTAATTCACTCCCTGATGTACTGTTACTACGACTACCATGGCCCTGGCTGCTGTGTATTAAACACTTGCCTGTCTGCCAAGCGCAGTTCCAAGCCCGTCACACGTATTCTCTCATTTACTCCCCACAGTAATCCTGCTTCTTACTGTCGCTGTGCCGTTTTGCAGGTGATGAACTGGAGACACAGACTAGAAAGGTGCCTGAGCTCTCCGGGTCAGTGAATGGTAGAACCAGGCCTTAACGTGGACCATCTGAGGCTGTGCAGCTCAGAGCCGCTGCACTGTGTTGCCTTTCACAGCCGTTTGTGGGAAATCTGCTATTCTGGCAGAAGTGCAGAACACAAAGGCAGGGTCTTGGCTCTCCAGGAGTTTACACTTGTATCTGTAGAGCAAATCACCACGTGAACAGTAGTCAAGATGTGCCGAAAGTTGCTGTGTGGGAATCAAGAAAGCAGACAATTTCTTCTTAGAGGAAGGAGGAAAGCTATCCATAGACCACGATAGATGTGTTGTTCTGGACAGAACTATACCAACATCTTAGATCATAGCCCTATTTTTCTCCTTCAATCTTTATAACACTTAGTTGATCTCGTATGTGTCTGAAAGCATCTTGTATCTTAGTCTTAGCCTTGGCCTGTCCAGAAATGAGGACACTACCGGGTCCCCTTGTTCATTTAGCCTGAGTAATCTCTCTATTTCATGACTACAGCTTAACGAGAAGAATCGCATTAGTTGGGCTCTTTCATCTGGCCTTGGAGTTGTCCTTTGACGTCTGTTGCCCCATGATGAACCCAAATCCAACCAAAACTTCTCCCAGATCCCTTCAGTCCCTAGAGATTTATCTTCAGTAAACTTTGACAAAGAGCTTCTCTACTTAGAGCTCACCTTCCTCCACCAAATAATTAATAAGAATATTAAATGGCATGGTTCCCGGGACAAACCCCCAAGGCAGGGCCATTGTTAACTTTATCTCCGAGCTCGGAGCCACTGAGCATAGTCTGACTTTTAGAGAATGTTCCAGAAGGTATGTGTGAGTTCGAATATTCAGGCATAGGTCTTTTTGATCACTCTCCAGAAAACTGTGCATCACTACCTCGTTCACGTATTTTCAAGTAGCAGATCAGAGCTTCTCTTTTCTTCCCTTAGAAAAGTGAACATCTGTATATAGATCTTACTGATTTATTTTTTTCTGACTGTTCAGTAGATCCGTAAGAAATATCATCACCACTGGTTTTGCGTGCACTTGAGTTTTACTTTGAAACAGTAAATGCTTTAGTAATTGTTTTAATGCCCTAAAATGGTTCCTCAAAGGGATTTACTATTAATAAAATTAATAACTTTGAAAGATTCTTGGAGCTTACCTTTGTCTGGATTTAAATACTCCTTAAGAGATTTTAGATAATAACTTTAAGAACAGTGGTTGAGAAGGATGAAAGGATAGAGAGCGTCTGAGTTCTTTTGTTCTCCATTTATTGACTTTCAATCCCGCTCCCCACACCACATTAGCTGCCTGGCACAACCCCAGCACGGGCACAGAATGCTTACTGCCTCATCGTCAGTGAAGAGTAGAAGGAGGAACGCAGTCCCTGAACACATGGCACTGTTGAGGTGTCATGTTCTGTAAGGTCATCAGTCTAACTTAATTTGACCTCGATGTTCTTTGCTTAAAAATATAGAAAAGTAGCTAATTATTCACAGTGAGTGATCTGTTGTGCTCCTTCTCCTCCTTACTGTGACCTTGTCCACAGTTGTAAGAAGGAATACTGTTCTTTAATGTTACACAGGTTGGTGCTTTTCCATAATCATTAAATGCTCATCATATGAACAGTTCTGTCAGTTTTTATGGGGAGCTCAGCTCTCCTCTTGAGCATCATAAACTATGGAGGGAAATAATACAGTGAGTACTAGTAAGTTAATAACTCAGTGTTGTAACCATTTGCTTGTTCAAGTCTTGCAGAAACACTTAGTAGAGTGATTGAGGAAGGCACGGTTTACTGAAAAATGA